>CM029595.1:114725147-115118379 GCA_017311375.1 Mytilus coruscus
ATTATTCTGACTCTAAGTGAACCACTCTTTCCTCTTACTCTTAAAAGCAGCAAATACTTTAAAAATCTTTAGCTTGACCTATCACTTTGGTATTAAGCATGCCAATCACAAGACCATTTGAAACTGTCAGGTCATTGTATGAATTTTGGAAACGTCTATGTGAACAAATAAAGTTCAAGGCAAAACTAATTTTGGGGCAGCATGAAAACTAAAAAATAACAGAGGTAGTATTTTTTAGTCCCCTACCCACTAAGTCGAAGGGGACTTTAGGTTTGCACTCCATCCGTCTGTCTGTCCGTCTGTCTGTCCATCTGTCAGTCAGGCAAATCAGTTTTCCAGGCTTTTTTTCTTAGTGCTTGAAGATATTGATTTGATATTTGGTTTAATGTTTTATCATGACAAGTTACAGGTCAAGTTCAATTTTCACGATTTTAGCTTTTCTCTTTGTTCAGTTAAAGCCCTTTTCCTAGAATTAAATTTTTATTTTTATTTTGAAAGATTAGTTTCTCCAAAAACAGTAGCAGAAAAATCAAACAAACAAGAAATCCAAATACTGAGGTCTAAGTATTGCAATTACAAACTAAGGATTTACAAGAAATTGAAAGTCAAGATCGTCCATTCAAAACACCAGTAGTATAAAAATCATAAGACAACAACTCAGTTAACCTGTTAAGTATCAACTGTGTTTTCAATTATAATAATAATAAAATCATAACTTTTTCGTAATTTTTAAGGTGGTACTAATAAGAGTCACAGACATGAATGAACAGCCAGATACTGAAACAGAAGAGAAAGATGAAGAAATTGAAGAAAAAGTATTTATACCCAACATATCTGTATGTGCCAAGGTAGGTTGGTTTTACTGTACCGGTACTTGGATTTCCAAAATTTCATGAAAATTGCACTTATCTTAACTTGTTGCAAAGCCTGCCAATCTGTAGGTATTTTTGGTTAAATAGTGAATAATGATGATGACTTTAAGATCAGTTTCGATTTTGTTGACTGACTTTTTTTCAATTTGGATGCAGACAGGGAATTCATGTGATACAGACAAATCTAGTGATTCAAAAAAAATAAGAAAAATAAATGCAAAAAAATTGTGAAGATTTTCTATTTTACATTAGGTTCCATACTTATAAAACTTTTACGTTTCCATTTCTGAAATCTTTATAACTTTTTACCAAGTTAATGAATTAGATAATACTCTTACTACAGTGACAGATTTTTTTAGTGAAAATCTATACAAAAGTTGAGTGCTTTATTGATAGTATGCTGTGTCAATGATAAAATTCCTTAAATAAGAGAAAACTAGAACATAATTCAAATCAGTTGATTGGTAATTGCTTTAAGCTACAAAAGTCAACAAAGACTATTGTTTAGCAAATTCCACAAAATGTTGCTAAAAATCATATTTGTCATAAAATTAAAGATTTATATATCATAAATGTTTACATTTGTTTCAGTTGAGAAACTATTTAGAAAGCACTTTATTTGAACTGAAAGAAATTTGGATGAAGAGAATGGTATATTCCACTTGCATACAGTGTCCATGTGATAAATTATGCAGTCTCCATGGTAAACAAAAGTGCCAGGATGTAAACTGTTTACATTTCTTGAATCTTGATGAGTGCCTTACATCAAAGGTAAACATTTCATTTTGAACCTTTGTTACTCCTTTCTATAATGTTTCCCATCTTAGCATACTGTGGATTAATTTATTTTCGTGGGAACCAATTTTCGTGGATTGAGGAAACCTTGTGTTTTCGTTGATATTTTATTTCGTGGTTTTGCCAAAGTCTGTACCAGCATAATTGCCGAAAAATGGTATCCAACGAATAATAATGAATCCAGATTATATGATAGCAATAGAAAAGCCACCATTGATGAAGTGAGCTTTTACAACAACATGTGTTTACAAAATTGTTTAAAAAACTTTCTACAAATGATATAAACAAATCGTATTTTCATGTGAAGACTATCATTATTGTAAATTCTGATGTTTTCATATCATCATGTGAAGACTATCATTATTGTAAATTCTGATGTTTTCATATGAAGACTATCATTATTGTAAATTCTGATGTTTTCATATCATCATGTGAAGACTATCATTATTGTAAATTCTGATGTTTTCATGTGAAGACTATCATTATTGTAAATTCTGATGTTTTTATATCATCATGTGAAGACTATCATTATTGTAAATTCTGATGTTTTCATCATCATCATATGAAGACTATCATTATTGTAAATTCTGATGTTTTCATATCATCATGTGAAGACTATCATTATTGTAAATTCTGATGTTTTCATATCATCATGTGAAGACTATCATTATTGTAAATTCTGATGTTTTCATGTGAAGACTATCATTATTGTAAATTCTGATGTTTTTATCATCATGTGAAGACTATCATTATTGTAAATTCTGATGTGAAGACTATTCATGTGAAGACTATCATTATTGTAAATTCTGATGTTTTCATATGAAGACTATCATTATTGTAAATTCTGATGTTTTCATATCATCATGTGAAGACTATCATTATTGTAAATTTGATGTTTTCATGTTTTCATGTGAAGACTATCATTATTGTAAATTCTGATGTTTTCATGTGAAGACTATCATTATTGTAAATTCTGATGTTTTCATATCATCATGTGAAGACTATCATTATTGTAAATTCTGATGTTTTCATGTGAAGACTATCATTATTGTAAATTCTGATGTTTTTATCATCATGTGAAGACTATCATTATTGTAAATTCTGATGTTTTCATGTGAAGACTATCATTATTGTAAATTCTGATGTTTTCATGTGAAGACTATCATTATTGTAAATTCTGATGTTTTTATCATCATGTGAAGACTATCATTATTGTAAATTCTGATGTTTTTATATCATCATGTGAAGACTATCATTATTGTAAATTCTGATGTTTTCATATCATCATGTGAAGACTATCATTATTGTAAATTCTGATGTTCATCATGTGAAGACTATCATTATTGTAAATTCTGATGTTTTCATATCATCATGTGAAGACTATCATTATTGTAAATTCTGATGTTTTCATATCATCATGTGAAGACTATCATTATTGTAAATTCTGATGTTTTCATATCATCATGTGAAGACTATCATTATTGTAAATTCTGATGTTTTCATATCATCATGTGAAGACTATCATTATTGTAAATTCTGATGTTTTCATATCATCATGTGAAGACTATCATTATTGTAAATTCTGATGTTTTCATATCATCATGTGAAGACTATCATTATTGTAAATTCTGATGTTTTCATATCATCATGTGAAGACTATGATTATTGTAAATTCTGATGTTTTCATATCATCATGTGAAGACTATCATTATTGTAAATTCTGATGTTTTCATATCATCATGTGAAGACTATCATTATTGTAAATTCTGATGTTTTCATATCATCATGTGAAGACTATCATTATTGTAAATTCTGATGTTTTCATGTGAAGACTATCATTATTGTAAATTCTGATGTTTTCATATCATCATGTGAAGACTATCATTATTGTAAATTCTGATGTTTTCATGTGAAGACTATCATTATTGTAAATTCTGATGTTTTCATATCATCATGTGAAGACTATCATTATTGTAAATTCTGATGTTTTCATGTGAAGACTATCATTATTGTAAATTCTGATGTTTTCATATCATCATGTGAAGACTATCATTATTGTAAATTCTGATGTTTTCATGTGAAGACTATCATTATTGTAAATTCTGATGTTTTTTGAAGACTATCATTATTGTAAATTCATCATGTGAAGACTATCATTATTGTAAATTCTGATGTTTTCATGTGAAGACTATCATTATTGTAAATTCTGATGTTTTCATGAAGACTATCATTATTGTAAATTCTGATGTTTTCATGTGAAGACTATCATTATTGTAAATTCTGATGTTTTCATGTGAAGACTATCATTATTGTAAATTCTGATGTTTTCATATCATCATGTGAAGACTATCATTATTGTAAATTCTGATGTTTTCATGTGAAGACTATCATTATTGTAAATTCTGATGTTTTCATGTGAAGACTATCATTATTGTAAATTCTGATGTTTTTTCATGTGAAGACTATCATTATTGTAAATTCTGATGTTTTCATATCATCATGTGAAGACTATCATTATTGTAAATTCTGATGTTTTCATGTGAAGACTATCATTATTGTAAATTCTGATGTTTTCATGTGAAGACTATCATTATTGTAAATTCTGATGTTTTCATGTGAAGACTATCATTATTGTAAATTCTGATGTTTTCATATTCATGTGAAGACTATCATTATTGTAAATTATTGTGAAGATATCATGATTGTAAATTCTGATGTTTTCATGTGAAGACTATCATTATTGTAAATTCTGATGTTTTCATGTGAAGACTATCATTATTGTAAATTCTGATGTTTTCATGTGAAGACTATGATTATTGTAAATTCTGATGTTTTCATGTGAAGACTATCATTATTGTAAATTCTGATGTTTTCATATCATCATGTGAAGACTATCATTATTGTAAATTCTGATGTTTTCATGTGAAGACTATCATTATTGTAAATTCTGATGTTTTCATATCATCATGTGAAGACTATCATTATTGTAAATTCTGATGTTTTCATGTGAAGACTATCATTATTGTAAATTCTGATGTTTTCATGTGAAGACTATCATTATTGTAAATTCTGATGTTTTCATATCATCATGTGAAGACTTCATTATTGTAAATTCTGATCATGTGAAGACTATCATTATTGTAAATTCTGATGTTTTCATGTGAAGACTATCATTATTGTAAATTCTGATGTTTCATCATGTGAAGACTATCATTATTGTAAATTCTGATGTTTTCATATCATCATGTGAAGACTATCATTATTGTAAATTCTGATGTTTTCATATCATCATGTGAAGACTATCATTATTGTAAATTCTGATGTTTTTATCATCATGTGAAGACTATCATTATTGTAAATTCTGATGTTTTTTTCATGTGAAGACTATCATTATTGTAAATTCTGATGTTTTCATGTGAAGACTATCATTATTGTAAATTCTGATGTTTTCATATCATCATGTGAAGACTATCATTATTGTAAATTCTGATGTTTTCATTCATCATGTGAAGACTATCATTATTGTAAATTCTGATGTTTTCATATCATCATGTGAAGACTATCATTATTGTAAATTCTGATCATTATTGTAAATTCATGTGAAGACTATCATTATTGTAAATTCTGATGTTTTCATATCATCATGTGAAGACTATCATTATTGTAAATTCTGATGTTTTCATGTGAAGACTATCATTATTGTAAATTCTGATGTTTTTTCATCATGTGAAGACTATCATTATTGTAAATTCTGATGTTTTCATATCATCATGTGAAGACTATCATTATTGTAAATTCTGATGTTTTCATATCATCATGTGAAGACTATCATTATTGTAAATTCTGATGTTGTTTATCATCATGTGAAGACTATCATTATTGTAAATTCTGATGTTTTCATGTGAAGACTATCATTATTGTAAATTCTGATGTTTTCATATCATCATGTGAAGACTATGATTATTGTAAATTCTGATGTTTTCATATCATCATGTGAAGACTATCATTATTGTAAATTCTGATGTTTTCATGTGAAGACTATGATTATTGTAAATTCTGATGTTTTCATATCATCATGTGAAGACTATCATTATTGTAAATTCTGATGTTTTCATGTGAAGACTATCATTATTGTAAATTCTGAAATGAAGACTATCATTATTGTAAATTCTGATGTTTCATATCATCATGTGAAGACTATCATTATTGTAAATTCTGATGTTTTCATGTGAAGACTATCATTATTGTAAATTCTGATGTTTTCATATCATCATGTGAAGACTATCATTATTGTAAATTCTGATGTTTTCATGTGAAGACTATCATTATTGTAAATTCTGATGTTTTCATGTGAAGACTATCATTATTGTAAATTCTGATGTTTTCATATCATCATGTGAAGACTATCATTATTGTAAATTCTGATGTTTTTCATGTGAAGACTATCATTATTGTAAATTCTGATGTTTTCATATGAAGACTATCATTATTGTAAATTCTGATGTTTTCATATCATCATGTGAAGACTATCATTATTGTAAATTCTGATGTAAATTTGATCATCATGTGAAGACTATCATTATTGTAAATTCTGATGTTTTCATATCATCATGTGAAGACTATCATTATTGTAAATTCTGATGTTTTCATGTGAAGACTATGATTATTGTAAATTCTGATGTTTTCATGTGAAGACTATCATTATTGTAAATTCTGATGTTTTCATATCATCATGTGAAGACTATCATTATTGTAAATTCTGATGTTTTCATATCATCATGTGAAGACTATCATTATTGTAAATTCTGATGTTTTCATGTGAAGACTATCATTATTGTAAATTCTGATGTTTCATATCATCATGTGAAGACTATCATTATTGTAAATTCTGATGTTTTCATGTGAAGACTATCATTATTGTAAATTCTGATGTTTTCATATCATCATGTGAAGACTATCATTATTGTAAATTCTGATGTTTTCATGTGAAGACTATCATTATTGTAAATTCTGATGTTTTCATATCATCATGTGAAGACTATCATTATTGTAAATTCTGATGTTTTCATCATGTGAAGACTATCATTATTGTAAATTCTGATGTTTTCATGTGAAGACTATCATTATTGTAAATTCTGATGTTTTCATATCATCATGTGAAGACTATCATTATTGTAAATTCTGATGTAAATTTGATATCATCATGTGAAGACTATCATTATTGTAAATTCTGATGTTTTCATTCATCATGTGAAGACTATCATTATTGTAAATTCTGATGTTTTCATGTGAAGACTATCATTATTGTAAATTCTGATGTTTTCATATCATCATGTGAAGACTATCATTATTGTAAATTCTGATGTTTTCATGTGAAGACTATCATTATTGTAAATTCTGATGTTTTCATGTGAAGACTATCATTATTGTAAATTCTGATGTTTTCATATCATCATGTGAAGACTATCATTATTGTAAATTCTGATGTTTTCATCATCATCATGTGAAGACTATCATTATTGTAAATTCTGATGTTTTTTATCATCATGTGAAGACTATCATTATTGTAAATTCTGATGTTTTCATATCATCATGTGAAGACTATCATTATTGTAAATTCTGATGTTTTCATATCATCATGTGAAGACTATCATTATTGTAAATTCTGATGTTTTCATGTGAAGACTATCATTATTGTAAATTCTGATGTTTTCATGTGAAGACTATCATTATTGTAAATTCTGATGTTTTCATGTGAAGACTATTCATGTGAAGACTATCATTATTGTAAATTCTGATGTTTTCATGTGAAGACTATCATTATTGTAAATTCTGATGTTTTCATATCATCATGTGAAGACTATCATTATTGTAAATTCTGATGTTTTCATATCATCATGTGAAGACTATCATTATTGTAAATTCTGATGTTTTCATGTGAAGACTATCATTATTGTAAATTCTGATGTTTTTTTCATGTGAAGACTATCATTATTGTAAATTCTGATGTTTTCATATCATCATGTGAAGACTATCATTATTGTAAATTCTGATGTTTTCATGTGAAGACTATCATTATTGTAAATTCTGATGTTTTCATTCATCATGTGAAGACTATCATTATTGTAAATTCTGATGTTTTCATGTGAAGACTATCATTATTGTAAATTCTGATGTTTTCATGTGAAGACTATCATTATTGTAAATTCTGATGTTTCATCATGTGAAGACTATCATTATTGTAAATTCTGATGTTTTCATATCATCATGTGAAGACTATCATTATTGTAAATTCTGATGTTTTCATATCATCATGTGAAGACTATCATTATTGTAAATTCTGATGTTTTCATATCATCATGTGAAGACTATCATTATTGTAAATTCTGATGACTATCATTATTGTAAATTCTGATATCATCATGTGAAGACTATCATTATTGTAAATTCTGATGTTTTCATTCATCATGTGAAGACTATCATTATTGTAAATTCTGATGTTTTCATGTGAAGACTATCATTATTGTAAATTCTGATGTTTTCATATCATCATGTGAAGACTATCATTATTGTAAATTCTGATGTTTTCATGTGAAGACTATCATTATTGTAAATTCTGATGTTTTCATATCATCATGTGAAGACTATCATTATTGTAAATTCTGATGTTCATTATTGTAAATTCATGTGAAGACTATCATTATTGTAAATTCTGATGTTTTCATATCATCATGTGAAGACTATCATTATTGTAAATTCTGATGTTTTCATCATGTGAAGACTATGATTATTGTAAATTCTGATGTTTTCATATCATCATGTGAAGACTATCATTATTGTAAATTCTGATGTTTTCATATCATCATGTGAAGACTATCATTATTGTAAATTCTGATGTTTTCATGTGAAGACTATCATTATTGTAAATTCTGATGTTTTCATATCATCATGTGAAGACTATCATTATTGTAAATTCTGATGTTTTCATGTGAAGACTATCATTATTGTAAATTCTGATGTTTTCATATCATCATGTGAAGACTATCATTATTGTAAATTCTGATGTTTTCATATCATCATGTGAAGACTATCATTATTGTAAATTCTGATGTTTTCATGTGAAGACTATCATTATTGTAAATTCTGATGTTTTCATATCATCATGTGAAGACTATCATTATTGTAAATTCTGATGTTTTCATGTGAAGACTATCATTATTGTAAATGATTTTCATGTGAAGACTATCATTATTGTAAATTCTGATGTTTTCATATCATCATGTGAAGACTATCATTATTGTAAATTCTGATGTTTTATATCATCATGTGAAGACTATCATTATTGTAAATTCTGATGTTTTTTCATCATGTGAAGACTATCATTATTGTAAATTCTGATGTTTTCATATCATCATGTGAAGACTATCATTATTGTAAATTCTGATGTTTTCATATCATCATGTGAAGACTATCATTATTGTAAATTCTGATGTTTTCATGTGAAGACTATCATTATTGTAAATTCTGATGTTTTATATCATCATGTGAAGACTATCATTATTGTAAATTCTGATGTTTTCATGTGAAGACTATCATTATTGTAAATTCTGATGTTCATTCATGTGAAGACTATCATTATTGTAAATTCTGATGTTTTCATGTGAAGACTATCATTATTGTAAATTCTGATGTTTTCATGTGAAGACTATCATTATTGTAAATTCTGATGTTTTCATATCATCATGTGAAGACTATCATTATTGTAAATTCTGATGTTTTCATGTGAAGACTATCATTATTGTAAATTCTGATCATGTGAAGACTATCATTATTGTAAATTCTGATGTTGTTATCATCATGTGAAGACTATCATTATTGTAAATTCTGATGTTTTTTTCATGTGAAGACTATCATTATTGTAAATTCTGATGTTTTCATGTGAAGACTATCATTATTGTAAATTCTGATGTTTTCATATCATGTGAAGACTATCATTATTGTAAATTCTGATGTTTTCATATGAAGACTATCATTATTGTAAATTCTCATGTGAAGACTATCATTATTGTAAATTCTGATGTTTCATATCATCATGTGAAGACTATCATTATTGTAAATTCTGATGTTTTCATGTGAAGACTATCATTATTGTAAATTCTGATGTTTTCATGTGAAGACTATCATTATTGTAAATTCTGATGTTTTCATATCATCATGTGAAGACTATCATTATTGTAAATTCTGATGTTTTCATGTGAAGACTATCATTATTGTAAATTCTGATGTTTTCATGTGAAGACTATCATTATTGTAAATTCTGATGTTTTCATATCATCATGTGAAGACTATCATTATTGTAAATTCTGATGTTCATCATGTGAAGACTATCATTATTGTAAATTCTGATGTTTTCATGTGAAGACTATCATTATTGTAAAGACTGATCATTCATTGAAGACTATCATTATTGTAAATTCTGATGTTTTCATGTGAAGACTATCATTATTGTAAATTCTGATGTTTTCATGTGAAGACTATCATTATTGTAAATTCTGATGTTTTTTTCATGTGAAGACTATCATTATTGTAAATTCTGATGTTTTCATGTGAAGACTATCATTATTGTAAATTCTGATGTTTTCATGTGAAGACTATCATTATTGTAAATTCTGATGTTTTCATTCATCATGTGAAGACTATCATTATTGTAAATTCTGATGTTTTCATGTGAAGACTATCATTATTGTAAATTCTGATGTTTTCATGTGAAGACTATCATTATTGTAAATTCTGATGTTTTCATTATATCATCATGTGAAGACTATCATTATTGTAAATTCTGATGTTTTCATGTGAAGACTATCATTATTGTAAATTCTGATGTTTTCATATCATCATGTGAAGACTATCATTATTGTAAATTCTGATGTTTTCATGTGAAGACTATCATTATTGTAAATTCTGATGTTTTCATCATGTGAAGACTATGATTATTGTAAATTCTGATGTTTTCATCATGTGAAGACTATGATTATTGTAAATTCTGATGTTTTCATCATGTGAAGACTATGATTATTGTAAATTCTGATGTTTTCATATCATCATGTGAAGACTATCATTATTGTAAATTCTGATGTTTTCATATCATCATGTGAAGACTATCATTATTGTAAATTCTGATGTTTTCATGTGAAGACTATCATTATTGTAAATTCTGATGTTTTGAAGACTATATCATCATGTGAAGACTATCATTATTGTAAATTCTGATGTTTTCATGTGAAGACTATCATTATTGTAAATTCTGATGTTTTCATTATTGTAAATCATCATGTGAAGACTATCATTATTGTAAATTCTGATGTTTTCATGTGAAGACTATCATTATTGTAAATTCTGATGTTTTCATGTGAAGACTATCATTATTGTAAATTCTGATGTTTTCATGTGAAGACTATCATTATTGTAAATTCTGATGTTTTCATGTGAAGACTATCATTATTGTAAATTCTGATCATGTGAAGACTATCATTATTGTAAATTCTGATGTTTTCATGTGAAGACTATCATTATTGTAAATTCTGATGTTTTCATGTGAAGACTATCATTATTGTAAATTCTGATGTTTTCATGTGAAGACTATCATTATTGTAAATTCTGATGTTTTTTTTCATCATGTGAAGACTATCATTATTGTAAATTCTGATGTTTTCATGTGAAGACTATCATTATTGTAAATTCTGATGTTTTCATGTGAAGACTATCATTATTGTAAATTCTGATGTTTTCATGTGAAGACTATCATTATTGTAAATTGATGTTTTCATATCATCATGTGAAGACTATCATTATTGTAAATTCTGATGTGAAGACTTCATTAAATCATCATGTGAAGACTATCATTATTGTAAATTCTGATGTTTTCATATCATCATGTGAAGACTATCATTATTGTAAATTCTGATGTTTATCATTATTGTAAATTCTGATGTTTTCATGTGAAGACTATCATTATTGTAAATTCTGATGTTTTTTATCATCATGTGAAGACTATCATTATTGTAAATTCTGATGTTTTCATGTGAAGACTATCATTATTGTAAATTCTGATGTTTTCATATCATCATGTGAAGACTATCATTATTGTAAATTCTGATGTTTTCATATCATCATGTGAAGACTATCATTATTGTAAATTCTGATGTTTTCATATCATGTGAAGACTATCATTATTGTAAATTCTGATGTTTCATATCATCATGTGAAGACTATCATTATTGTAAATTCTGATGTTTTCATGTGAAGACTATCATTATTGTAAATTCTGATGTTTTCATATCATCATGTGAAGACTATCATTATTGTAAATTCTGATGTTTTCATGTGAAGACTATCATTATTGTAAATTCTGATGTTTTATCATCATGTGAAGACTATCATTATTGTAAATTCTGATGTTTCATATCATCATGTGAAGACTATCATTATTGTAAATTCTGATGTTTTCATGTGAAGACTATCATTATTGTAAATTCTGATGTTTTCATATCATCATGTGAAGACTATCATTATTGTAAATTCTGATTCATGTGACTATCATTATGTAAATTCTGATATCATCATGTGAAGACTATCATTATTGTAAATTCTGATGTTTTCATATCATCATGTGAAGACTATCATTATTGTAAATTCTGATGTTTTTTTCATGTGAAGACTATCATTATTGTAAATTCTGATGTTTTCATATCATCATGTGAAGACTATCATTATTGTAAATTCTGATGTTTTCATATCATCATGTGAAGACTATCATTATTGTAAATTCTGATGTTTTCATGTGAAGATATCATCATGTGAAGACTATCATTATTGTAAATTCTGATGTTTTCATATCATCATGTGAAGACTATCATTATTGTAAATTCTGATGTTTTCATATCATCATGTGAAGACTATCATTATTGTAAATTCTGATGTTTTCATATCATCATGTGAAGACTATCATTATTGTAAATTCTGATGTTTTCATTTCATCATGTGAAGACTATCATTATTGTAAATTCTGATGTTTTCATTTCATCATGTGAAGACTATCATTATTGTAAATTCTGATGTTTTCATGTGAAGACTATCATTATGTGAAGACTATCATTATTGTAAATTCTGATGTTTTCATATCATCATGTGAAGACTATCATTATTGTAAATTCTGATGTTTTCATGTGAAGACTATCATTATTGTAAATTCTGATGTTTTCATGTGAAGACTATCATTATTGTAAATTCTGATGTTTTCATATCATCATGTGAAGACTATCATTATTGTAAATTCTGATGTTTTCATGTGAAGACTATCATTATTGTAAATTCTGATGTTTTCATGTGAAGACTATCATTATTGTAAATTCTGATGTTTTCATATCATCATGTGAAGACTATCATTATTGTAAATTCTGATGTTTTCATATCATCATGTGAAGACTATCATTATTGTAAATTCTGATGTTTTCATGTGAAGACTATCATTATTGTAAATTCTGATGTTTTCATATCATCATGTGAAGACTATCATTATTGTAAATTCTGATGTTTTCATGTGAAGACTATCATTATTGTAAATTCTGATGTTTTCATGTGAAGACTATCATTATTGTAAATTCTGATGTTTTCATATCATCATGTGAAGACTATCATTATTGTAAATTCTGATGTTGAAGACTATCATGTGAAGACTATCATTATTGTAAATTCTGATGTTTTCATGTGAAGACTATCATTATTGTAAATTCTGATGTTTTTATTCATGTGAAGACTATCATTATTGTAAATTCTGATGTTTTCATCATGAAGACTATCATTATTGTAAATTCTGATGTTTTCATGTGAAGACTATCATTATTGTAAATTCTGATGTTTTCATGTGAAGACTATCATTATTGTAAATTCTGATGAAGACTGATCATTATTGTAAATTCTGATGTTTTCATATCATCATGTGAAGACTATCATTATTGTAAATTCTGATGTTTTCATGTGAAGACTATCATTATTGTAAATTCTGATGTTTTCATATCATCATGTGAAGACTATCATTATTGTAAATTCTGATGTTTTCATATCATCATGTGAAGACTATCATTATTGTAAATTCTGATGTTTTCATGTGAAGACTATCATTATTGTAAATTCTGATGTTTTCATATCATCATGTGAAGACTATCATTATTGTAAATTCTGATGTTTTCATGTGAAGACTATCATTATTGTAAATTCTGATGTCATTTCATGTGAAGACTATCATTATTGTAAATTCTGATGTTTTCATATCATCATGTGAAGACTATCATTATTGTAAATTCTGATGTTTTTATCATCATGTGAAGACTATCATTATTGTAAATTCTGATGTTTTCATGTGAAGACTATCATTATTGTAAATTCTGATGTTTTCATATCATCATGTGAAGACTATCATTATTGTAAATTCTGATGTTTTCATATCATCATGTGAAGACTATCATTATTGTAAATTCTGATGTTTTCATGTGAAGACTATCATTATTGTAAATTCTGATGTTTTCATGTGAAGACTATCATTATTGTAAATTCTGATGTTTTCATGTGAAGACTATCATTATTGTAAATTCTGATGTTTTCATGTGAAGACTATCATTATTGTAAATTCTGATGTTTTCATATCAAGACTATCATTATTGTAAATTCTGATGTTTTCATGTGAAGACTATCATTATTGTAAATTCTGATGTTTTCATGTGAAGACTATCATTATTGTAAATTCTGATGTTTTCATATCATCATGTGAAGACTATCATTATTGTAAATTCTGATGTTTTCATGTGAAGACTATCATTATTGTAAATTCTGATGTTTTCATATCATCATGTGAAGACTATCATTATTGTAAATTCTGATGATGTTTTCATGTGAAGACTATCATTATTGTAAATTCTGATGTCATTCATGTGAAGACTATCATTATTGTAAATTCTGATGTTTTCATATCATCATGTGAAGACTATCATTATTGTAAATTCTGATGTTTTCATGTGAAGACTATCATTATTGTAAATTCTGATGTTTTCATATCATCATGTGAAGACTATCATTATTGTAAATTCTGATGTTTTCATGTGAAGACTATCATTATTGTAAATTCTGATTGTAAATTCTGATGTTTTCATATCATCATGTGAAGACTATCATTATTGTAAATTCTGATGTTTTCATATCATCATGTGAAGACTATCATTATTGTAAATTCTGATGTTTTCATATCATCATGTGAAGACTATCATTATTGTAAATTCTGATGTTTTCATGTGAAGACTATGATTATTGTAAATTCTGATGTTTTCATATCATCATGTGAAGACTATCATTATTGTAAATTCTGATGTTTTCATGTGAAGACTATCATTATTGTAAATTCTGATGTTTCATCATGTTTCATATCATCATGTGAAGACTATCATTATTGTAAATTCTGATGTTTTCATGTGAAGACTATCATTATTGTAAATTCTGATGTTTTCATATCATCATGTGAAGACTATCATTATTGTAAATTCTGATGTTTTCATATCATCATGTGAAGACTATCATTATTGTAAATTCTGATTGTAAATTCTGATTTTCATTCATCATGTGAAGACTATCATTATTGTAAATTCTGATGTTTTCATATCATCATGTGAAGACTATCATTATTGTAAATTCTGATGTTTTCATATCATCATGTGAAGACTATCATTATTGTAAATTCTGATGTTTTTTTCATGTGAAGACTATCATTATTGTAAATTCTGATGTTTTCATGTGAAGACTATCATTATTGTAAATTCTGATGTTTTCATGTGAAGACTATCATTATTGTAAATTCTGATGTTTGAAGACTATCATGTGAAGACTATCATTATTGTAAATTCTGATGTTTTCATGTGAAGACTATCATTATTGTAAATTCTGATGTTTTCATGTGAAGACTATCATTATTGTAAATTCTGATGTTTTTCATCATCATGTGAAGACTATCATTATTGTAAATTCTGATGTTTTCATGTGAAGACTATCATTATTGTAAATTCTGATGTTTTTATCATCATGTGAAGACTATCATTATTGTAAATTCTGATGTTTTCATGTGAAGACTATCATTATTGTAAATTCTGATGTTTTCATATCATCATGTGAAGACTATCATTATTGTAAATTCTGATGTTTTCATGTGAAGACTATCATTATTGTAAATTCTGATGTTTTCATGTGAAGACTATCATTATTGTAAATTCTGATGTTTTCATGTGAAGACTATCATTATTGTAAATTCTGATGTTTTTATCATTGAAGACTATCATTATTGTAAATTCTGATCATGTGAAGACTATCATTATTGTAAATTCTGATGTTTTCATGTGAAGACTATCATTATTGTAAATTCTGATGTTTTCATATCATCATGTGAAGACTATCATTATTGTAAATTCTGATGTTTTCATGTGAAGACTATGATTATTGTAAATTCTGATGTTTTCATATCATCATGTGAAGACTATCATTATTGTAAATTCTGATGTTTTCATGTGAAGACTATCATTATTGTAAATTCTGATGTTTTCATCATGTGAAGACTATCATTATTGTAAATTCTGATGTTTTCATATCATCATGTGAAGACTATGATTATTGTAAATTCTGATGTTTTCATGTGAAGACTATCATTATTGTAAATTCTGATGTTTTCATATCATCATGTGAAGACTATCATTATTGTAAATTCTGATGTTTTCATGTGAAGACTATCATTATTGTAAATTCTGATGTTTTCATGTGAAGACTATCATTATTGTAAATTCTGATGTTTTCATGTGAAGACTATCATTATTGTAAATTCTGATGTTTTCATGTGAAGACTATCATTATTGTAAATTCTGATGTTTTTATCATCATGTGAAGACTATCATTATTGTAAATTCTGATGTTTTCATGTGAAGACTATCATTATTGTAAATTCTGATGTTTTCATATCATCATGTGAAGACTATCATTATTGTAAATTCTGATGTTTTCATGTGAAGACTATCATTATTGTAAATTCTGATGTTTTTTTCATGTGAAGACTATCATTATTGTAAATTCTGATTCTGATGTTTTCATGTGAAGACTATCATTATTGTAAATTCTGATGTTTTCATTCTGATGTTTTATATCATCATGTGAAGACTATCATTATTGTAAATTCTGATGTTTTCATATCATCATGTGAAGACTATCATTATTGTAAATTCTGATGTTTTCATATCATCATGTGAAGACTATCATTATTGTAAATTCTGATGTTTTCATGTGAAGACTATCATTATTGTAAATTCTGATGTTTTCATATCATCATGTGAAGACTATCATTATTGTAAATTCTGATGTTTTCATGTGAAGACTATCATTATTGTAAATTCTGATGTTTTCATATCATCATGTGAAGACTATCATTATTGTAAATTCTGATGTTTTCATATCATCATGTGAAGACTATGATTATTGTAAATTCTGATGTTTTCATCATGTGAAGACTATCATTATTGTAAATTCTGATGTTTTCATCATGTGAAGACTATGATTATTGTAAATTCTGATGTTTTCATGTGAAGACTATCATTATTGTAAATTCTGATGTTTTCATGTGAAGACTATCATTATTGTAAATTCTGATGTTTTCATGTGAAGACTATCATTATTGTAAATTCTGATGTTTTCATGTGAAGACTATCATTATTGTAAATTCTGATGTTTTCATGTGAAGACTATCATTATTGTAAATTCTGATGTTTTCATATCATCATGTGAAGACTATCATTATTGTAAATTCTGATGTTTTCATGTGAAGACTATCATTATTGTAAATTCTGATGTTTTCATGTGAAGACTATCATTATTGTAAATTCTGATGTTTTCATGTGAAGACTATCATTATTGTAAATTCTGATGTTTTCATGTGAAGACTATCATTATTGTAAATTCTGATGTTTTCATGTGAAGACTATCATTATTGTAAATTCTGATGTTTTCATATCATCATGTGAAGACTATCATTATTGTAAATTCTGATGTTTTCATGTGAAGACTATCATTATTGTAAATTCTGATGTTTCATCATGTGAAGACTATCATTATTGTAAATTCTGATGTTTTCATATCATCATGTGAAGACTATCATTATTGTAAATTCTGATGTTGAAGACTATCATTATTGTAAATTTCATGTGAAGACTATCATTATTGTAAATTCTGATGTTTTCATATCATCATGTGAAGACTATCATTATTGTAAATTCTGATGTTTTCATGTGAAGACTATCATTATTGTAAATTCTGATGTTTTCATATCATCATGTGAAGACTATCATTATTGTAAATTCTGATGTTTTCATGTGAAGACTATCATTATTGTAAATTCTGATGTTTTCATATCATCATGTGAAGACTATCATTATTGTAAATTCTGATGTTTTCATGTGAAGACTATCATTATTGTAAATTCTGATGTTTTCATGTGAAGACTATCATTATTGTAAATTCTGATGTTTTCATGTGAAGACTATCATTATTGTAAATTCTGATGTTTTCATGTGAAGACTATCATTATTGTAAATTATGATGATGTTTTCATGTGAAGACTATCATTATTGTAAATTCTGATGTTTTCATCATGTGAAGACTATCATTATTGTAAATTCTGATGTTTTCATATGAAGACTATCATTATTGTAAATTCTGATGTTTTCATATCATCATATGAAGACTATCATTATTGTAAATTCTGATGTTTTCATATCATCATATGAAGACTATCATTATTGTAAATTCTGATGTTTTCATGTGAAGACTATCATTATTGTAAATTCTGATGTTTTCATGTGAAGACTATCATTATTGTAAATTCTGATGTTTTCATGTGAAGACTATCATTATTGTAAATTCTGATGTTTTCATATCATCATGTGAAGACTATCATTATTGTAAATTCTGATGTTTTCATGAAGACTATCATTATTGTAAATTCTGATGTTTTCATGTGAAGACTATCATTATTGTAAATTCTGATGTTTTCATATCATCATGTGAAGACTATCATTATTGTAAATTCTGATGTTTTCATATCATCATGTGAAGACTATCATTATTGTAAATTCTGATGTTTTCATATCATCATGTGAAGACTATCATTATTGTAAATTCTGATGTTTTCATGAAGACTATCATTATTGTAAATTCTGATGTTTTCATGTGAAGACTATCATTATTGTAAATTCTGATGTTTTCATGTGAAGACTATCATTATTGTAAATTCTGATGTTTTCATGTGAAGACTATCATTATTGTAAATTCTGATGTTTTTTATATCATCATGTGAAGACTATCATTATTGTAAATTCTGATGTTTTTATATCATCATGTGAAGACTATCATTATTGTAAATTCTGATGTTTTATATCATCATGTGAAGACTATCATTATTGTAAATTCTGATGTTTTCATATGAAGACTATCATTATTGTAAATTCTGATGTTTTCATATCATCATGTGAAGACTATCATTATTGTAAATTCTGATGTTTTCATATCATCATGTGAAGACTATCATTATTGTAAATTCTGATGTTTTCATGTGAAGACTATCATTATTGTAAATTCTGATGTTTTCATGTGAAGACTATCATTATTGTAAATTCTGATGTTTTCATGTGAAGACTATCATTATTGTAAATTCTGATGTTTTCATGTGAAGACTATCATTATTGTAAATTCTGATGTTTTCATATCATCATGTGAAGACTATCATTATTGTAAATTCTGATGTTTTCATGTGAAGACTATCATTATTGTAAATTCTGATGTTTTCATGTGAAGACTATCATTATTGTAAATTCTGATGTTTTCATGTGAAGACTATCATTATTGTAAATTCTGATGTTTTCATGTGAAGACTATCATTATTGTAAATTCTGATGTTTTCATGTGAAGACTATCATTATTGTAAATTCTGATGTTTTCATGTGAAGACTATCATTATTGTAAATTCTGATGTTTTCATGTGAAGACTATCATTATTGTAAATTCTGATGTTTTCATGTGAAGACTATCATTATTGTAAATTCTGATGTTTTCATGTGAAGACTATCATTATTGTAAATTCTGATGTATTTCATGTGAAGACTATCATTATTGTAAATTCTGATGTTTTCATTGTAAATTCTGATGTTTTCATCGTCATGTTTAAATGTTTTCATTTTATTCTCTTTTTTTCAACAATAAACATGGGGATAAATTAAAAAGAATTTCAGTCACTCATAAATATTTGTTGTGTTTTAGAATCTACCAAAAGACTAAAATAAATTTTTTGCTCCTTATTTACTGGTTATAAATTACTATTTACTGACTTCTTTATACAGGTTGTATGTTGTGATTATAGAAGAGTAAAAACCAACAACATACAGAATTTTTTCCCACAACCATCACCCCTTGGACTACAGGGAAACATTCTACCTCAAAAAGACATTGAAAAGGGAAATATGGAAAAATACAATGATCAACTACCAGTGTGGATTAAGGGTGCTGCAAAACTTCTTAGTTCAGGAGATGAAAACAAAGACTGGATGGCCTTGTCCAAACTTATGGGTAAATATATTAAAAATTTAATCAAAATATTTTTATTTCTCAAATAGGTCATGCTAGCTTTTCTTATCATCACTTGTTTTGTTCATCCACCGACATTTAAAATAAGATCTACTCAATCGGTAGAGTATCAATTTATTTCAATATTTGTTTCTCTGCAGTAAAATGAACAGTAAAGAGAACAAACCACATGGAAAATTAATATGAAAAGCTTCTCATTGAAAATCTGTAATAGTTTAGATTAAACTTGATAAGAATTTTCCTTACATTCACGATGATAACATTTGAATTGGTGAGAGGTGATTCAGACTCTTTGACGTGATTAGTTATTTATTTGTTTATGTTCGATAATTTGTTTCATTCGTTATATCTAAGCTTTAATCAGGCAGGATTTCAATCTGTATTCCTCATGTACAACTTTTCATATGTGACTATGGATTTCCATGTAAGTTTCATGAGAATTTTTGTACTTAAGGAAGTGACCACAAATAAGGCTAAGGAACAGTTGTTGAACAAAGTACATTTGACTTTGACTTTAAGGTTATTGTTTTTATACCCCACCTATTATTTTAGGGGTCTAATGCTTTTCTATCTGTGCCTACTTCAATCTGTTTGTCTATCAGTCTATCTGGTATCAAGTTAAAGTTTTGGTTTAACATAGTTTACCAATAGTAGCTCTCACATTAAATTTTAACTTAGAATATATGCCAAATTCAGATTCTGTGGTTCACTGAATAGTGGTGCAGAGCATGGTGTTCTATGGAAAAAAAAAGGAGGTGTTATTATTTAACAGAGGGAATTTTTGGATTTAAGATCTAGAACACCCTTTGATGTTTGCATTTCAATTAAAAGTCTTGTCTTGTTTGTTGTATATAGAAATGCTAGTCAAACTGTGACTTATTAATTTGCTATAAATTCAGATGCCTGGTATGTGTCGATCAAACAGTAACCAAAACATTTATAAAATTTTTGGCAAATGTTATGGCTGTATTAAGAGATAAAAATGCTATGTCCATTTTTAGGTTATAAAGAGGAACAAAGAGATAATTTAATGGATAACATCAATCCAGCTTTAGCACTCCTGGCTGACTGGATCCATGCTGGTGGCAATACAGGATTAGCAGTGGATATGCTGATAGGGTACCTGGAGAAGTTAAATAGAGATGATGTTATTGATGTTATTCACACTGGGAGGGTAAAACAGTTATTTGCTTTCAAATCAGTTTTTTTCTACCACAGTTTAGATAGATGAGTTTTAATAGTGTAAATAACAGAATCAAAGTTGAAGTTTTAATTCCTGCAAAAAAAATTATGTTATTGCTGTGAACATTGCTGTTTTAATGATATGAAAAATATCACTGGAGTTCACTGGATTCCTTTTTCATTATTTTTGAAGATTTTTATGTATATTTATAGATCAATTTAAACTTAATTTAATTGATTGTATCTCTTGAAGTATAAATGGTGCACATATCAATTTTTGGATAAAAAGTTACATTTTAGCAAGTTATAAATAGACACAAAATTTCCTAAGAATAAAAAGGACCACCCAATTATATATTCTTTGCCGTAAGAGTTAAGTTTTTTTACAAAATGAGAAACATTTGTCATATAATTGTCTCCCTTATGCAAAAATTTTCTCACAGTATGGACTGTTTCTTAAAATTCAAATGTTTTAGATTTTGACCATCAAGAACTGACCACAATATAGCCAATAGTGTTGAATATGGCATTTAAACATCAACAATCAATCAATCAATCAATCCAAGATTTGATAACTTTTATAAAAATAGCAGAATTTAATGTGTAAATTTTAATTTTGTATAATTCCAACATTATAAATCTTATCATAGAAATATCTGTCACATTATTATGTTGCTTTTTATTGTACAGAAGAGCACTTTAAAGATCTGGTACTGTTATTTCATTTTATAGCTGATTCCACCCAGGAACCTCCACAAGTGTTCATCAGCTACCAATGGGATATACAAGATGAAGTGAGTCTGTTACGTGATAAACTGGAGAAATCTGGATTTTCGTGTTGGATGGATATCGGTCAGATGGGAGGAGGTGACCAACTCAGTGTTAAAATTGATTCAGGTGTTAGACAGTGCAAGGTATTTATATATATTTTAAGATTATTTGCCTATAGCTAGGCTATATTCATGATCCATCCACTCTCATTCATATGTTAATACTTTTCAAAACCAAATTATTCATTTTAGTACTTAGAAGTTTAATTCTGGTTGAATAAGCATTTTTTTTTCAATTCATAAAGATATTTGACTTATTTGCAGGTATTTTTGTCATGTCTCACTCCAAAGTACATCATATCACATCACTGTAACAGAGAACTTAGTCTAGCAGATCTACTGAAGAAACCTGTCATACCAATTATGTTTGAGTCAGTATCTTGGCCGCCACCTGGTGGCATGTCTCTTATCTTCTCACAGCTTGTCTACATACAGATGAAAGGTATAAAATATTTTTAAGTTTGTTGATTTAGTTAAAAAAAACCTTTGTGAATGAATGTGTTAAAAATTTTTTTTTAAATGTAACAAGATTAGACACTGACCCATTGGATTCAATGTAAACATTTTGAATCATTTTTCACTTTAAAATTTTTCAAATTTGGATGCAGATGGGGGCATAATACTGACATATCTAGTCAGTTGTACTGATGAAAGATGGAATTAAATGATTAATTCTTCATGAAAAATTAATTCAAGACCACCAAAGAGTCACAGAAATCACAATATTGGTATGAATTAACTGTTTCCAAAATTTTTAATTGTTCGAAATACTAACTATTTTTTACCCCTGGAATAGATTACTTTATCTGTATTTGGCAAAACCTTTCAGAATTTTTGGCCCTCAATGCTCTTCAACTTTGTACTTTATTGGCCTTTTAATTTTTTTATTTGTCTAATGAGTCTTTTGTAGTCGAAACCCACATCTGATGTACAAAAATATAAGCTTGGTGTCTTTGATGAGTTTTTTTTATACCACAAGTAAAAATTAATTTCCAGTAATAAAGATATAAAAATTAAAAATTTAATATCACGTTTTTAGGAGTAGGTGGCCATGGAGGATCAGGAATTCATGCTGATTTGAATGACAAGTACAGGGAAATTATACACAAAGTAATGATGTTTGCTCAACCAGATTTGAATAAATACTTTGAAAATGAACCTGTGTTATACAGTCCTGATGAGGAAGAAGATACACAGAGTCGTTATTCACGAGACTCGCACGAACGTTTGTTACAAGATATTGCAGAAAGATTTAGTGCTAGAAATTTGAACTTGACTAGGGCATATCTTCCTCCAACTATTCCCCAACCAGTGGACAATGACAGAGATAATGATCAGCGTGTTCAACAACAATCTCAACAAGTTCATGTTAGCAAGTGTTCAGTTTGTATTCTTTTGTAGGTTAGGCCTCATATTTGTTGATCTTTACTTTTTTCCCACAAAGTGTTTTTGTCAAACGGGTATTTTTATAGTGTTATTTTATTTCTTTAGGGTTTATACGTAAGTAAGTGGAAATAAAAATTAGTTTAAAATAAAGTTTAGACTGGTCAGTTATTTGTGAAAGTCATTTTATATTTTAATTTTATTTTTAGTGAAAAGTTTTACATTTTTGTTTTATATTTGATTTACAGATTTGTTTTATTCAGTATAAGCATGTATTTTCAACTACAGTTCATTTTAAACTTTATGATTTGTTTTATTTATACCTAACACATGTTAATCTTATTATTTTTCTTTATATTACAAATTTATGATATTACTGACAATACCATTTTTATTGGCATTTTTTATATAGTATTGAACCTTTGAAATTTAATCTAAAGTTGTTTAGATATAACAGTTAACAATTATTTATCAAAATATTTTTACTTTAATGAGCATTATAACAGGTGTTACTAGTGGATCAGGAACTATTTACCTTTCTGAAGCAACTAAGTTCACCACTAGTTTTAGTGGAGCTCATGTTGATCATTTTTTAGATTCCTGTGTACAATTTTATTTTCCCTTAAGTGCTTTCATTTCTTATATCCAGTGAACTTATAATTAAGGATACTACTGAAACTAGAAGGTCTGATTCATATCTTGGTCGTTTTCTTTATATTGACACAGATAGATGACTTCAATGAATAATTCCAAATGTTCCAACTCATTGTGAGTCAGCAACAAAACCAGTATTAGTATGACAGCAGTTATCTCTTGTCATCTAATGGTATGTTATGGTGACCATTTCTGTACACAAAATGGTTGCCATGTAACAATTTGTCTTTCTAGTTGACAAGTTTTGTGAAATTTTAAATGCAGTATACCTTTGTACAAAGCTAATCTGCAAAAATTATTTGGAGATGTACAACTATACCATTTATGTCAGGTACAATTTATTGTGACCTTCATGTCACTTTGGTATTTGACCTCAAAGTCAAATGACTGATTTTCTTGTCCAGTGCATCACTGTTTTATCCTTTGACATAGGCTGTTGATATTTGGCAGGTGGTTAGGTGGGGTACAACACCTGAAGGAAATATGTACAAATCATTGCAGATGACCTCTGACCTTGAGCTTTGACATGATGGTTAAATAACTGATTTTTGGGTCTACCCACAAACCATATATTCTTCTTTGCCATGGGGAGATCTTTCTATTGCACCATAGATTTTGCCATTTCCTTTATGGGAGTGACTTCTGTAAATGAAGGGAGGAAATATGATTGAGTTGCAATAAAACAGAACCTTCTGTTTTTTGTCTGATGTGGATGCTTTTTCCCTCCTTAGTTGTTTTGTGTATAGGTAACATGATGATGTAAAAATAACACCAATAAAAACAAAATTTAAAAGAAGTAAATTTTGTTATGGTTGTTTCATCCTATGAAATTACATAGGAAACACTTTGTTCTTCAGTTATTATTTTTTCAAAATCAGAACTGTAATTTTTTTTTAATATATTCTCTTTCAACTTTTGTTGATGCTGAGCAGCCTTTTAATGCTGTTTCTGTCTCTTTATTTTATTTTGATAGCAATTTTGCAGATATTCACCTGTCTTATATCAAGTGGGTGCTTTACCTGGCTGCTCTAGATATTCCTCTTTAAATAGCTAGATCAGTGATACATACTGTAGATGCATTATTATTCGTTGGGTTGCAATTATCATGGATTTCGTGGGTATAGATGATCCATTAATTTAATTGTTCAACAAAGTATATATTTCTGATAAGATTGTATGCAAACTATGGCAAAACCATGATATCAAATATCAACGAAAATATGTTTTTTCTTAAATCCATGAAATTTGGTACCCACGAAAATAAATGAATCCACTGTACATTGTTACGACTTTCTTTATAATTTTATTGTTTAAATATATTGTTATATGTTTATCCCAAATGCTTTCGTCTTTAAGTACTGTTATTCGCTTATACCATGCACTTTATTTTCTTGTTTTATTTTTTTTATTCTCAGTTTTTTTTTATGACTCTTTACATCAAACACAATTACAATAAAAATTGTTACTTTTTTCAGTGTTTTTCTTTTTGTTCATGTTTTATGTTGTTAGTATGAAACAAAAATGCATTGTTACTTACAGCTGAATGTTTGATAAGTAATTACAAAATTCAAAAGTTTACATTGAATGACAATTCTGAGAAGGAACTACATGTACCAGCCATGAATTATAATACATCTGATAGACTGAGAATTAAACAGAAGTTTTTGCAATATTGATCTTAAGAATGGATCTAATATCAGGAGATTCTTCTTGTGCTTTACTTTCTCCTTAGAAATACCATAACATTTTCTCCAGATGTATTTTTAAGCTTGGCAGACACATGAATAGTATATATGTCTCTGAGCTGGTTGACCTTTTTAATATGAGGAAAGGAGTAAGTGCCATATTATTAAGTTCAATGTTTCAAGATAAAAAATATTCTAAGCTGATGAAAAGACGTGTGAGAAAGTTAAATAGAATTGTTTTTTGTCCAAGTTTTATTTTAAGCGTTAGTTTTTACATCCAAAATAGGCCAAAAATGGAGATTTTTGAGAATTTTGACAAAATTGTCCGAATTTCAACCAAATTAAGGCATAGGAAACATAGAGTGCAGGTGTCAACGAACTAAATATTCAAGTCAGATATGTAAAATGTTATAACAAACATTATTTGAAAAGATTTTTGTGGTTAAGGCATGAACTCCATGTTTCATATCCAAAAAAACAATGGAAATTTACCCTTTTTCACTGAATTTTCGTGGAAAATGAAAAGGAATGCTATTTGTGACATCATGAATAGAACGCAAGTACATCAATTTTCAACAAAAAAACATATTAACTATTAAGTCATTGTATTGGCTATGATTCATTGTGATATTGGCCAATAAATCCTAATTTGAAATAGTAGCTTTTAATAGGGGCCATTTCATGGCCTTATCAAACCTACTCCTTTGTACCTCCAGACTAGAGACATTATTTTTATATGAAATATTTTGTCAGGAATAATGAATTCCAAAACATTTAAACAAGATGCTTTATTAGTCTTATGCTCTTGAGGTTTGATGTGCTGATGCATATGTTCTAGTTATGCCCCTGTCATCAAAGTAAGTTGTGATAAGACAACAGGCAACCAAAAGACAACATGACCAGAAAGTAAATGTACAAAGGTATATGATTTTTGTCTCACCTGCGACGAAAGTTACAAAAGCAAGATAGGGATTACAATTTAGTGGCACTGGTGACATTGTAAACTATTTGTATAAAGCTTTATATTTCAGAAGATGGAAAACCTGGATTCTTCATACCTATGCAGATATCTTATGTTACAAAGTTTCTGTCTGTCATATGTCCGTTGTCCTTGACCTCATTGGACATTTCACAGTGGTATCATACTTTAACTTTGTTTAAACCTGTTTATTTACTTTTGACCTTAATTATTTATCCCTTATAATTTTTATTAACTATGTATTTGCATTCAGGTATCACAGATCAAATTTATTCCTTATATGTGTGCCAATTTACGTTTTTTGATTGAGTTAAGCCTTCCAATTGATATTTTATAGTGTGTCTTTCTATGTTGTGATGTTATACTATTGTTTTAGAAAAGGGAGAAGGTTTGGTACCATTAAAACGTTTCATCCTACTGCAAATGTTTGCACCTCTCCTAAGTCCTATGTAGTTCATACGTGTTTCTCGTTTCTCGTTTTTATATAGATTAGACCGTTGGTTTTCCCGTTTGAATGGTTTTTCACTAGTAATTTTTGGGGCACTTTATAGCTTGCTGTTCGGTGTGAGCCAATGCTCCGTGTTGAAGGCTGTACCTTGACCTATAATGGTTTACTTTTATAAATTGTTACTTCGATGGAGAGTTGTCTCATTGGCACTCATACCACATCTTCCTATATCTATCAACGTACTGTGGATTCATTTATTTTCGTGGGTACCAATTTTCGTGGTTTGAAGAAAACTTGCATATTCGTGGATATTTAATTTCGTGGTTTTGGCAAAGTCTGCAAACATTTCTTTAGAAAATTAGTAATTCCTTGAGCATTTAAATTCGTGGTTCCCCTGTACCCACGAAAATCACGAAAATTGGTATCCAACGAATATTAATGAATCCACAGTAAATTCATTCATAAGTAAAGCAGGCAAGATAGCGTGTGCACTCTTGTTACAGTATGTCTCATGTTGTGCTGTTACAACACTGATCCAGGTTACAGGAGGGTTGAGTGCTCACAAACATGTGTAATATTCTTAAGTCAGGAACCTGTATAACAGTTGTTGTTGTTGGTTGATGTCTGTTATATTTTTTTCATTGTTTATTGTTTTGTCATAAATCATGCTTTTGGATTTTTTTTGTTTTTTTTTGATTGATGCACACTTTGTCATGTCAGAGCCTTTCGTAGCTGACTATACTGGATGGATTTTTCTCATTTGTTGAAGGTTGTACAGTGACCTATTGTTGCTTAAATCCACATAATTTGAAGTCTGTTGGATTATTGTCTAATTGGCAATCTAGTATGGTATGGTTTCTGAAAAACTGCATAAAATGGTTAAAAAATTATCAGTTTAATTGTGGTCTGGAGCTGGCATGTCAGTAACTGCTAGTAGTCCTTTGTTAATGTATGTATCCTTGTCATTTTGCTTAGTTTCTTTTGTTACCTATTCTGACATCGGACTCAGACTTCTTTTAAACTGAGTTTTACTGTGCGTTAATTGTTATGTGTTTCTTTATTCTACATTGGCTAGAGGTATAGGGGGAGGGTTGAGATCTCACAAAACATGTTTAACCCCGCCGCATTTTTGCGCCTGTCCCAAGTCGGAGCCTCTGGTCTTTGTTAGTCTTGTATGTTTTTTTTTTATTTTTAGTTCATTTATATGTTTTGGAGTTTAGTGTGACGTCCATTTTCACTGAACTAGTACAAAATTTTATTTAGGGGCCAGCTGAGGACAACCTCCGGGTGCGGGATTTTCTCGCTGCGTTGGAGACCCATTGGTGGCCTTCTGCTGTTGTCTGCTCTTTGGTCGGGTTGTTGTCTGTTTGACATATTCCCCATTTCCATTCTCAATTTTATTTTAAGGAAATATTAACTCCTAACTCCTATTTTTTTTTTTGGTGGGGGAGTGTCAATTGTCGATTTCTGCCATGTTGATTTATTTCAGTGTAGATCTAATTTTGCTTGACATTTTATTGTTTACAGTTTTTATCTATCTATCTATTATGATTTTCTGCAAAAATAGGTAAAATCATCTTTATGGGCAATAATGCCTATATATATGACGATTCTACTAATAGGCTTATTTGTAGATGTTATTTTGCTGTACATTTTTAGCTCACCTGGCCCAAAGGGCCAAGTGAGCTTTTCTCATCACTTGGCGTCCGGCGTCGTTTGTCGTCGTCCATCGTCGTTAACTTTTACAAAAATCTTCTCCTCTGAAACTACTGGGCCAAATTTAACCAAACTTGGCCACAATCATCATTGGGGTATCTAGTTTAAAAATTGTGTCCGGTGACTCGGCCAACCAACCAAGATGGCCGCCATGGCTATAAATAGAACATAGGGGTAAAATGTAGATTTTGGCTTATATCTCTGAAATCAAAGCATTTAGAGCAAATCTGACGGGGTAAAATTGTTTATCAGGTCAAGATCTATCTGCCCTGAAATTTTCAGATGAGTCGGAGAACCTGTTGTTGGGTTGCTGCCACTAAATTGGTAATTTCAAGAAAATTTTGAAGCTTTTGGTTATTATCTTGAATATTATAGATAGAGATAAACTGTAAACAGCAATAATGTTCAGCAAAGTAAGATCTACAAATAAGTAAACTTGACCAAAATGGTCAGTTGACCCCTTAAGGAGTTATTGCCCTTTATAGTCAATTTTAACCATTTTTCGTAAATTTTTGTAATCTTTTACAAAAATCTTCTCCTCTGAAACTACTAAGACAAATTTAACCAAACTTGTCCACAATCATCATTAGGGTATCTAGTTTAAAAAATGTGTCCGATGACCCGGCCTGCCAACCAAGATGGCCGACATGGCTAAAAAATAGTACATAGGGTAAAATGCAGTTTTTGGCTCATATCTCTGAAACCAAAGCATTTAGAGCAAATGTGAAGCAGATAAAATTGTTCATTAGGTCAAGATCTATCTGCCCTGAAATTTTCAGACCAATCAGGCAACATGTTGTTGGGTTGCTGCCCCTGAATTGGTAATTTTAAGAAAATTTTGCAGCTTTTGGTTATTATCTTGAATATTATTATAGATAGAGATAAACTGTAAACAGCAATAATGTACAGCAAAGTAAGATCTACAAATAAGTCAACATGACCAAAATTGTCAATTGACCCCTTAAAGAGTGATTGCCCTTTATAGTCAATTTTTTACAATTTTCTTAAATTTTGTAAATTTTTACAAAATATTTTCCACTGTAACTACTTGGCCAAGTTCATTATAGATAGAGATAATTGTAAGCAGCAAGAATGTTCAGTAAAGTAAGATCTACAAAAGTAAGATCTACAAACACATCACCATCACCAAAACACAATTTTGTCATGAATCTATCTGTGTCCTTTGTTTAATATGCACATAGACCAAGGTGAGCGACACAGGCTCTTTAGAGCCTCTATTATAGTATCCACAAAAAATGCAAAAAATAGGTAAAAAAGGGGGGCAATAACTCTTACAAAGTTCAATTGATGATTTCGTTAACGTTGACTTATTTGTAGTAAGTATAGTTCGGTCAGTTTTAAATGTCTAATGACCAAACACTTCGAAATTGAACAAACTACTACTACTACTATGGGGTGTTTAACGACATTGACTGGCTGGTAAGACCTCGCAAGGTCGGCTTGGTGCCCGAAGGCGTTTGGTGAGCGTTAGAATGATGTGTTGATGTCGTAAAGTTGGAATAAGGCGGCCATTTTGGTTTTGCTTGGATCGATTTGGTTTGTTGACCATTTTGATTTGCAGGGCCGTAACTACATTGAGGCAAATGAGGCAAATGCCTCATTTTGGAAATTTCAACCAGAATAAAAAGTTGAAATAAAACTTGTCTTCATATCAAATTGTTTCACGGCGAATGTCTTGCAATGCAAGTTCTGTTTTTTTCGGGATACGTGTTTCTCATTTACTTTTAGTTTTCAGTGTTGATTGTCTATTGTTTGTTGTTATGTGTCTTATCTGTTCCCGGGTTTGTCTTTCTGCTTTGCGTAAACTTAAGACTTGGGAAAGATCTACGATGACTGGTGAACGGATATGTGGTTTGGCAATGTTATATGTGGGTATGGATGGGGAGGGGATCCCTCATTTCTGTAGTCTTTATTTTTCTATCTCATTATTCTTTATCTTTAGAAATAATTGCTGTTCTGTAATTACTTGATAACTGTATTCTGGACATTGTTCTTTTCTGTAATCAGTATATTTTTTACCCATTTTTTTCAATTTTGCAGTTATGATTATTCTTTACATTTAAGCACCCCATTATTCTCCATTCTTTTACACCCTCTTACACATGTCCACCGATGTCCAGATAATGTTCAAGAAAATGTTTTGAGATGATGACTACCGGACATAGAAAAAAAATGATCGTTTTTTTCATTGAAAATTAAACTTATTCTTTCTATGCTCTCTTTTCTGTAAATAAAACTAAAAAGCTGACATGGGTTTGATTGAAGTGAGACAACCAATCTCCCGGAATCAAATCATTTAAAAATAAAAATAATGTATTGTCATATGACCTTTTAAATTGAAGTTCTAAACTGCCATTAAGCCGTGTTCAGGCCCATACATAGAAAATGAAGGGATATGGAGTAAATGTGCATGGGACAAAATCGCACACAATACATAGAAAAACACACAAATTATCAATGAATAGGGCTTTAATACATCTTGATAGTCGCTGGAGGGTCTTGAACAATGAAGGACTCATTCATACCCTACAACAAGAAAAAGACGGCCCGGAGCGTAGACTTAAGTGGTACTTAAAGTAGTGTACTGTGAATAAATTTCAAAATCACAAAAAAATTACACCAAAGTCTAAATTCAATACAAGACCAGAACAGACAGATCCGGCACTATCCAGCCGGTATAATATTAAAACAGTACAAAAATGTAGCAATGAGGTCTAAGAACATTTTTCCTGAATCTACCCTGAGTGTACCCTTTTATCCCAGTGAGGAACTACATCAAATTGTAATTGAAGTGTGTTAAAACAATTGAATTCACAATGTTATATCAATGATTATCAGTCCCCTCTTAACTTAATTTGAAAAAAAAAATAATTGACAGGTATAATACGTTTTTCTGCAAGCCAAAACTCAATTAAAAAAAACAATTAAAAAAGCGGCCACACTTAACTATGTGAATTACAACTTTTGCTTTATCTTACATATCGGTCTTTTGATGTTGTCCTTAAAAACTAAAAGTCTTGCACTAAATCTATATATTATGCGTTGAGACCAGAATATTGTCGAAAAAATAATTAAAACAAAAGTTGATTTCAGATTAAGAAAGGATCCGGGAAATTCTCAGAATGCACGAGTTCGCGTCATAATACCAGAGGGCCCCAGACCCCTCGCCTAAATTTTTTTAGACTCGCTACGCTCGGCGAATATATTTTGCCTCACTTTTAAAAGAGACTAGTTACGGCCCTGATTTGGTTTGAGGTATATTGCCTTCAGCCCGCCAACCACGATGATGAAGTACTGGTCGATGAGTCTAGGACATAGACGCAACGTCAGATATTGCTACCATTTAAGGTGGCTCGGCCCTTTAACAGTGCGCATATTCTAACGCATGTTTCTAACGACGAGCGCCTTGAAACGGTCGCTTTGAGGGTTTTCTCAAAATAGTTTTGACGACATTGGAACGCGGGCGTGTATGAAAGCACCCTTTCCGATGTCAACAAATCATGCAAAACGTTCTAGAGTGGGTGGCGCATATTCGCCGTGGACACATTTTCGCCGTTTTGCTATTTTTTCTGTAAAATTCGTGTGCCTTTACCCAATACTTGCCTAAATATGTTAAAGGCTGTTTGTAATGTTCGAACGGTTGATATTCCTCTTTACCCCATTTCCAAGGTTATTCGCCCATATAAAGAAATACGCAGGTGTTTTTAAACGATTTTGGCAATTATGTTAGATTTATATGGCAATCATGCGTAGTCTTAAGGTAAATATTTGTGAGAAAAATCGTATAGGAATGATCTCTCAAGCTAATTCATGTAATTGCAAACATTCGTTTTTATAATATACCAGGATAATGAGGATGGTCGTATCATACATTGCGGCGAAAATGTGTCCCCCATGGTACACGAACAACTTGATTTCCTCTTGAGTTTGCGTTCATTTTTAGAACAATTAACCAATGTTTTGAAGATACTTCCTTTATCAAACATTTTTATCATATAGTAAAATTTCTGAAACCTACATAAAAAGTTCCAAATATTCGAATGTAGGTTGGAGGTAAGCGGAAATGAACGAATTATGCGGCGAATATGGGTCACTCACTCTACAAAACAGGAAATACGTACGGTCAGAACTACAGAGTTGTTTGTTCATTTTCACAAAAAGAACAGAATTATACATGATATATTAAAGCATAACATTAAAAAAGAAAATATAAATATTGGCATGTACGACGGTATCTGGTGCGTTCGCTCCAAAACACATTCTCACCCTACACGTTCGCCCCTTGATCCGTTCGCACCCTATTTTCATTTAAATACGGGTTGAATTTTTCAAAAGATGTCTTTTAGATGTATTAGTATATGTATATGAAAATATTTTGCCAATGACGCAATGTATAACCGTAAACAAAGGATAGCGATGTAAACAACTGCATGTCACCTTACGGCTTAAAAGGATTAAAACCCATATAGTATGCTATAGTATAAAGGCATCGGGGTTCAACTGCACGCTATAAATAATAAATAAGCTTTATTTAGAGTCGGCAAAGTATGCAAACAGAGTCAACATAAGCTCAAATGAGCTTTTATCCGTTTGGCGTATTATAACATTTTGTTACTGTCATAAATCTTTTTACTTGAAATATCATTTCCAAGTATTGGTAGGATCTTATTCCGGAGTATGTGAAATATTTTCCCCATGCAAAATTTTGATAGTAGTTACGTATTTTTATTTGTCAAACATTTTGATCATAACAATTCCGGAGTATGTAAAATATTTTAACATGCAAAATTTTGATAATAGTTAAGTATTTTTTATTATCCAAAAAAAATTTTGGACATTACAATTTTCAAACAAAGACTAAATACTTGACAGTCACACATAACATTTTTATTTAAAGGTTTATATACTTTATCAAATAATGATCGCGAAAATATCTAACAAATTTTCTCATATCATGATTCTATGATTTTTTGAACTCTAGTCCTATAACATGAGACCTCGGGGCTAGTGTTTTCTATTTATGATATTTTCCTTTTACTTATTTTGCTATTTGTTAATTTTCTATTTTCTGTTGTATTTATCAATATGCCAACAGAGTTCGCATAAAAAAAAAAAAAAAAAAAAAAGAGGAAATATCAGCGTAAAAACTAAAATAATTGATTAAAAATGAGTTATTATAATAGACTAACGGAACTCGAGCAACACATTTTTTTTTTTTTTTTTTACGCAGAAAAAAAACCGGACACTTCAATAATTTGCAGTTTTCCACCTTTGATCATGTAGATGAAAATTGGTCAATAGCAACCGGGACCTTACTAGTATTCCGACCTTATATATCGATATATGCTATTATCCCTCAATACCGCATGCTTTGGGGAGAAGCGCAAAATATTTGGTTTGACCAAGTCGGGATTTTGCCTCGGACACACATCCGCAGTCTACCGGGCAGTTCCAAACACTACCAGTTAAAGACATTATACATAAACAAAATCTATACTACTTACTAGGTTCAGGAAAAGTTGGGATTGTAATTTTAAACTCCGCCCAGTACACAGGGACGCTATATTAGTCGGTGATATTGGCAAACTTTAACTTCTGTCTTACTTTTGACATGCGTTTTTTCAAAGGGGAAGCTAATAAGGAAAGTTCTTGATTTAAAAAAAATAAAGTGGAGTGTGTCATTGTGGCAAGAAATATGTATGACAACTTTTTAATGGTGTGTTAACACTGGTTTGACCCACCTACTAGCTGCAAAGAAACGTAATTATCGGCCTATGGTGATAATATGGAGATGAAATTTTTTTAAATTGACTTTTAAATTTGAACTTTGGTGGATATTTGTCTCATTGGCAATCATACCACATCTCCTTATTTTCATATCGTATGGATAATGGGTATAGAAATATGACTTCCTAATCTGACAGATAATCCCTTGCTATGACAGGGTGTTCATACAGCTGGATGTATAAATACCTCGGGGGACTTCAATACTTAATTGATAGGGGGTGCCGCTGGGGCCCACCTTTTTCATATAATTTATAATTCAAAAATGTATACCTTTTCATATATTGCGTAGGTAAAAATGTAACCTTTTCCCATATTGTTTGGGTTTCATGTGGTCTGTAATGTACCAAAGTGTCAAAAGATGAAAATTGGTTGATAAAAACACAACCGAGAACACCAAGAAAGATGACAGTGAAGAAGTTATGAGAACTTTATTGACCTTGTCTTATATTTCTGATAGTTTTTCCGACCTATACACATATATTTAAGCCTGAAAAGGTGACCTATTCGAGCGGCACGTCCTATTACCTTGTATATAGGACTCGATTTGGGGGATACTTCAATACTTAATTGATAGAGGGTGCCGCGGGGTCCCTATAATGCTTGGGTTTCATGTAGTGTAATGTAAGACTAGAATACCAAAGTGTCAAAAAGAAAAATTGGTTGTTGATAAAATCACACCCGGGAACACCAAGAAAGATGACAGACGAAGAAGTTACGGAAACTTTATTGACCTTATCATATATTTCTGATAGTTTTCCGTCCTATTCACATATTTTCAGGCTTGAAAGGTGACCTATTCCAGCGGCACGTCCTATCACCTTGAATATAGGAAGTGCCCCCCTTCCTCTCGAGATAAATACGCAGCTTCGCAAGGTAAAAAGGAGGAATTTTGTCCATACCAAGCATGCATTGTCCATTCATTTTCTAGTGGCAGTCCATATATTTTTTGTTAACAAGAGTGCACAAGATGAAATGTCTCACCTAGCTGCTTTACTAATCATCATTCATGATTGGTTTTATGTTGATATTCCTAAAGATAAAGTATCAGAAAAAATTAATATTATCAATGATCATGAAAATGATCAGATAAACCAATCCAAACCAGCCTTACACAGTGGCGGAACCAGAATTTATCATGAAAAAGGGGGGGGGCTGACTGCCTAAGAGAGGCCTGGTCCAGTCATGCTTCGGCGATTCCCTATATGATCAACAATTGGGCCCTCCCCCTAAATCCGCCTGTTACAATCATCCCATCAACCAAATATTTTGAAACATATATATAGTATGCCAGTAACAGACAAAATCATGAACATGAGGTTAAGTTCAGATAGACCCTGCAAGACAGGCATATTTGTTTTTCATTCATTATTTTGTAAATAAATCATGCCGTTAGTTTTCTCATTTGAATTGTTTTAAATTGTACATTTGTCATTTTGAGGCCTTTTTATATCCAACTATGCAGTATAGCTTTTACTCATTGTCGAAGGTCGTATGGTGACATATAGTTGTTAATTTCTGTGTTATTTGGTCTCTTGTGGAGTGTCTCATTTACAATCATATCACATCTTTTTACTTAATATTTCAATATATACATTTAATAATCATACCATACACCAAATATAATAACCTATTGATTACACAATGTAGCATGTTAAAAGAGGACTTACCATTGACCAATGAACCATGCAAATGTGGTCAATGACAACTGCCAGACAGACATGTACTCCTTACATTTGTGAATCATTGCATACATATAGTTTATCTACTACATGTACTAAGTCTTTTAGTATTAGAAAAAAAAGACAAAAAACACAAAAACATGACATTGACAAATGACCTATTGCTAACAGTATCTGATAAACAACCCTAATCAGGTAACTTTAACCTTGATCACTGATCCATGAAATGAGGTTGAGATCTTTTTAGCAATCTGTATCAATTTGAGTGCATATCTAAATTTACAAAACAATATTAATCTGGATCATTGTGATACTGTAAATTTAGAAATTATTGTGAGGTTTTTATTAATGCAAATAATGCGATAGGGTGAATATCACAATAATAAGAACTTACATTCTGATAACTGAATTATAGATCTTTATGCAGATTTTTTTTGTAATCACAATAATTAAACTCGCAATTTAGTCCATTCGTCAAAAATCGCAATAATAAAGGCACGCAATAATTTCTGAATTTACAGTAGGTAAAAATGTTGTCAGTTAATAGTGAGACAATATATAATTCTTTTGGTTGTTTTGTTTGGTTGCTGTCTCATTGAACAAAACTATTTTATTTCTCCTTTTATCCAGAAAATATAACTTTTGAAATAGAAACTGAATAGCATATGGATGGAAAACAAATGCCAAATGATGTAAAATATTTCAAGTGGCCATTTAGATCAGGGGTTGGCGAGGTAAAAGATGAGGCAACAGCATGTGCATTTACCACAACTGCCACTTGGTATTATAATTTCCAAAATTTACAAATCTCATAGCTACCTTCTGTATTAAAGACAACTGCATATATTGCAGTTTGCATATCATGAATTGTGTTTGCAGCAAAATTCACTACAGACATAAAAATCAAAGAGCTGAAGAGCTCTGAGGAAAGACGGCCATTGTTTCTTTTTTTTTTTTTTGGGGGTATCTTTTGATAGTCTTCATATAAAGAATGAAAAAAGAACACCTAGAATATGTAGAAAGGTTGACAATATTGAAATCAATTGTTGTGTAATGTAATTTCGTTTCCTTAGTTAAGGATTCAATTTGGACCAATTGAAGAGATCTGCATCTTCTAAATCAAAACATTCGATTAAAGTTGAAAGTTAATTATCTAAAATTCAACTGAATTCTATCATTTAACAACTACTACAATATTTTTGAAATTTTAATTGTGTACCACTGAACTGCAGGCTAGGGCCATTTTCCTTTTTGTGACAGTACTCTAAGATTTTAATTTTTTTCAAGAAAGTGAGGACTGAAAAATCTATTCAGTTTTAAATTTCCATTGATAAAGTTCCCAGTTACAACTCTCATCACAGGAAACAGGTACTAATAAAACCAATATGATTGACGTAAACTGTGTGAAGCTTGTTTCCAGATCTTACATTTTGATATATTTGTAAATTTCATGAATAAATAGGTTTAAACTACAAAATGCAACATTTTTAATTATTTTTTTTTTTTTACCATTACAATGATTATGTTGGTACACAAAATTTAGTTTTAATGGAAGACTATTAATCATATACTAAAGTCACATTTTAAGTGTTCTGATACATTAACTTTTATTTTAGTGGATTATTACTCATCAATTGAGGTGCTCCTGTATTGGAGAAAGATTCTCAAAACAGAATTTTACAGAAAAAATGAAAACTGTCGTTTCTCTCCCCAATCTCATGTATCCCCACGGCCATTGTTTACTGTGAAAGTTACAAGTTGACCTACAAATTAAAGCATTGCATGTTGATGTTTGAATAATCTACAGGAAACATAATTATGTTCAAATTGAACAAATACCAATTTTAAATTAGTACAGGAACTCTGAGAATGATTTAAATAATCAGTATAGGATATCCCTGCTTCTACGTAGTGTGGCATTCCAACAATTACGTCACTATAATGTAGGTTGGATATATTTAGAATATCTCGTCATTCTGATTTTTCCGGATTGTAAAAGAAACGTAAATAGTGTAAGGGAGAGCTGAAGATACGATAATTTCGCGAGAAACAAAAGGGAAATGTGTTAAAAAGTGTTTAAAGTCAATCTATTCATTTGGGTGTCTCCTTCTCATCAATCTCAGTAAGATTTTTTGGGGGTGTTTTCCACACTATAAAAACAAAATGAATGACGTGAGGGATGTCAGTATGGTCAACCACATAGAGGATTGACGGCTTGAAGCCGTCTTTCCCCCCCAAAAAAAAATGCTCTGCAGGGCACAGTTGATACGACCGCAGAGGTCAAACCCTGAACAGTTGGGGCAAGTATGGATACAACATTCAAGCTTGGTACAGCTCTAAATTTGGATTGTGATTAAATATTTGACACAGCATAGGTTTCTGACACAGAATGAATGTGGTCTAAGAACTTAAAATTTTAAATTGGACATTTACCTATTATGGTCCAATATCCAAAATCTAAATACATGGTTAGATTCAGCATATCAAAGAACCCCAAAAGTTCAATTTTGATGAAATCAAACAAAGTTTAATTTTGGACCCTTTGAACTCAATGTGGACCAATTTGATAACAGGGCCCAAAAATCAAAATACATGGTTAGATTCAGCATATCAAAGAACCCCATATATTCATTTTTTGTTGAAATCAAGCAAAGTTTAATTTTACATCCTGATTGGGACCAACTTGAAAACTGGGCCCATAATCAAAAATCTAAATACATGTTTAGATCCAGCATATCAAAGAACCCCAAGAATTCAATTTTTGTTAAAATCAAACTAAGTATAATTTTGGACCCTTTGGACCTTAATGTAGACCAATTTGAAAACAGGACCAAAAATTAAGAATCTAAATACAGGGTTAGATTCGGCATATAAAAGAACCCCCCTTATTCAATTTTTGATGAAATCAAACAAAGTTTAATTTTGGACCCTTTGGACCTCAATGTGGACCAATTTAAAAACGGGGCCCAAAATCCTAAAACTTAATACACGGTTAGATTCAGCATTTTAAAGAACCCCATATATTCAATTTTTGTTGAAATCAAACAAAGTTTAATTTTGGACCCCGATTTGGACCAACTTAAAAACTGGGCCCATAATCAAAAATCTAAATACATGTTTAGATTCAGGATATCAAAGAACCCCAAGAATTCAATTTGTTAAAATCAAACTAAGTTTAATTTTGGACCCTTTAGACCTTAATGTAGACCAATTTGAAAACGGGACCAAAACTTAAGAATCTAAATACACTGTTAGATTCGGCATATCAAAGAACCCCAATAATTCAATTTTGATGAAATCAAACAAAGTTTAATTTTGGACCCTTTGGACCTCAATGTGGACCAATTTAAAACGGGCCCAAAATCCAAAACCTTAATACACAGTTAGATTCAGCATATTAAAGAACCCCAATAATTCAAGAATAAAACCCCATTGAAATTGGTCAAGAAATAAGCAATTAATACATAGTATTAGAAAAGTATTGTTTTGGCCCTAATTCCTAAACAGTTAGGGCCATAACCCCAAAATCAATCCTAACCTTCCTTTTTTGATATGGAACCTTGTGGTACAATTTCAGAAAGATTCATACACTTACACACAAGTTACTGTCTGGAAACTAGAAAAATGCTTATTTGGACCCCTTTTTAGGCCCTTAATTCCTAAACTGTTGGGACCATAACCCCCAAAATCAATCACAATCTTCCTTTTGTGGTTTAAAACCTTGTGTTTAAATTATATAGATTTATATTTACTTATACCAAAGTTATTGGCAAATTTCCAATGGAGTTTATTATACTAAAGTTATTGGCAAATTTCCAATGGTGTTTATTATACTAAAGTTATTGGCAAATTTCCAATGGAAATTTATTTATACTAAAATTATTGGCAAATTTCCAATATACATAATTTAAAAGCAGTGTAAGTGACACATTTGAATTACCTCCCTTACACTGCTTTTAAATTATGTTTTGTACTTAAGTAATTGTCCATTAACCTGGAAACCCTTGTTTTTCCCCTTTTTTGCCCCTTATTCCTTAACGGTTTGAGCCATAAATCCCCAAAGCCAATTCTTACCATCCCTTTGTGGTATGGAAACTTGTGATATAATTTCAGAGATCCATACACCACTCCACAAGTTATTGTCTGGAAACTAGAAAATGCTTATTTGGGCCTCTTATGGCCCCTAATTCCTAAACTGTTGGGACCAAAACTCCCAAAATCAATCCCAACCTTCCTTTTGTGGTCATAAACCTTGTGTTTAAATTTCATAGATTTCTATTTACTTATATTAAAGTTATTGTGCGAAAACCAAATGTCTTCCGACGACGACAACACCGACGTGATACCAATATAAGACCGCAAAATTTTGCGGTCGTATAAAATTAATTCAGCTCTATTAAAATTCATTTTTGAAACATTTTTATTTTTATTCCTCAAATGTCTTAAGATCAAATTTATAAAACATTTATTAGCATTGTTAATTTCAATATACTAGTAATTGTTGACATGTATACACCATGTACATGTACAACCATTAGCTGATCAGCTCTATATTTTCATTATTTTATATCAATATTCTTCTTCAGTGTTTTTTATAAGACTCAATAATCTGTTTTCATCATTAGGACAGGTAGGTAAAGTAGGTCCTTTTGATCTTGGATTTTTTTATGGATTTTGACAGCACTAAAGCATATAGTTCCAAATTATAGTTGATCTTGGCTTCTTAAGTGGATTCTGACAACACATTGCATATAGACACCAAGTGTAGATGATCCTGGGTTCTCTCATGGATTCTGACAGTACTTTGATTATACATGTAGTTCCAAGTATTGTTGATCTTGGCTTCTAATGTTGTTTCTTAAGTTTCAGCACTTTACATATAGTTCCCAATTGCAAGGCTTCTCCTGTCAATTCTGTCAGTACTTTGCCAATAGTTTCCAAGTAAAGTTGAACATCCCAGGATCTTTAACAACAAATCACTCCTTCCTCTTACATGTACTTGAAGCCTGAAATTAAATGTCAGCAAAATGGTCAGAGTAATTAATTCTGTCAGAAAATCAACCATGATTGACATTTAAAAGCATAATGTAATTCATATTTTAAATAAATGGGGAATGCAGTGTAGGACAATTTTTTTGGCGAGTGCAAAATTACTTCACAGGCCCAAAATGCATATTGGTAGCCCAACTCAAATTTTTTCGTGTTGAGCCATAAAATGACAATATTATAAAGCAACATAAATAGATGTTCTTAATTCTTCAACCTTCCGACACATAAACCTAAAAAAACTCATTCCATAGTCTTCATTGTCACTGAATTCATCATCACTGTCCAGTGCCTAATCTAGGATTTTGAATTGAAAATTGACTTCTCATTCCATGAGAGAGTAGCTAGAAATGAAGTTCCATTACCGTTTCGGTTGCATAGTGATTTCGTGTCTTTCATTAAGGAAATTTTGCTGTTGCGTTTAAAATTAAACAATTTCTGCGAATTGATCTAAAAATAGCACGGGAATTTCCGCGATATTCTATTCGGTCAGTCATTTCAACAGGTTGTATGTCCAAAGTGTCAATGCAAAACAAAATCAAAAGACATTTTATAAACGTAATATTTTCTTATGTCACTGCCACAGGCACTTGTTTCTGTCCTTGGGGTTTACTATCTACACTCGTATGAAAATTATTTTGACGACTTCTCAGTTGTATCCGTGTATGGAGTTCTTTTCAGAATTCCTTGCCCTTGTTTATTTTAGTGGGTCAGACGAGGTTTTACTGTCAATGACTGTCGCTATCCTATATAAAACACCAATAGTTTAGCGGCCACCACTGACTGGAAAACCTTGTTTGACCCACTAAACAAGCACATGCCATGTTAATATTCTAATGCACTAGCACGTTTTAACGGTGTGACCAGAGGATTTCCGACAATGGGTGTTCCGAAGTTGGGGTGGGTTTTATAGGAGTTACTACGATTTTGAGAATGATAATGCACTCGCCCAATGATTTATTTTGGGCCAGTAACTATCCATCTTTTGACATTCCTAATCGCCCAATCAAAGTTTTGGTCGCATTTGGCGACCAGGCGACTGGCTGTGTCCTACGCTGGAATGTGTCCATGGGACACAGATGATGCCCCGCTTGCATATAAAGTTATAAAGGAACATAACTAAAGAACGGTAAGAGTGACACTACCCAAATTTTTACTTGATCTGAGTTTTGTTGTAATAAGTAATGTGTATAAGTTTCATAACATTTGGATGAGGCAAACTAAAGTTAGACAACGGAAACAAAAAATCAGCAATTTTTCCATTTGTAAAGGGCATTACTCTAGAACAGTAAAAGTGACACCACCAAAAAATTCAAATTTGATCTGTGTTTGTTGGTAATAAGCATTTTGTATGTTTCATAACATTTGGTTGAGGCAAACTGAAGTTAGAGAACAGAAACCAATTTTGGGACGACGTACAGACAGACAAGGGTAAAACTTAATGCCCCATCTACTACGGCGTAAAAAAATGAAGACTTCGTGGCAACAATAATGAGTAAACAAAAATAAAATTACATGCACAGCAAGTGTAAATAGTGATTTTGTTTTATATGTTGAATACAGACTTTTCGGGCATGCTGTTTCGCTGCCAGGGACAAGTTATTTCTCTGCCTAAAAATTCTGAAATGCAGCTGAGCTACATTTGTACTCCTCGTCAACCAAATTATGCTGAGGTGTCTTGTAACCTGTTTGGAATATGGGATACACAAATTTTGTATATAAAAATACTAAGCACAAAACAATAATGAATTTTTCAACTCAAATGTATGTGTTATTTGGTAAACAACATAAGCCTTACATGTGTATGTTTAAACCTGATACTTGACATTATGAAATATTTTATACCAAAGAGAGACGGAGGGTGGGGTTTAATTGTAAACAAATTGTGATCAAGACGAATCCATCAATAACATGTATTGCATCGTACTTAGTGGTTATAATTTACAAATTAGGCCATTTATATTCTCAAGAAAAAAACAAACAAAACAATCGAACCCCTTGAGCAGGTGGACAGGGGTAAGGAATGTTCATGGGAATGAGGGATCAGGAAGCGGGAAAAGGGGGTATCAAGTGCAGGTCTGTTAGTTAGCCTGGTCTGAAGTGAAAATAAAAGTAACCAGTTTGGTAGAAGTAAATCTTATGAAGATTATAAATAGAAAAGACCCTTTGATCTCGTGTGAGTTACTTTATTTTTAAACAATAAAAATAAACTAAATATATCTTTATTTTATCGTGTTATAGAACTATACTAACAAAAGCATGATTTAGATTAAAGGAAGGGTACAAACAAACTCAGGGTGCGAATGTTAAAGGGATGAACATGAATTGAAGCGAACATGATTTTGGGTAAAGGACAAGAATTCGAAAAGGGGGGGGGAATGAATAATCTGGGAAATATATTTTCCCATTTTTTGTCTGGGAGCAAGGGGGATGGAAGTAGAAGTTAGAGGAGAACATTTTAGAGTAAAAGGGAAGGGAAATGGGAGTTGGGGATAGGGAGTGGGAATCATGAACCCCTGTCCGAGGGAAGTTATGGGGTACCCCACATTACTAGTCAGTATAGACGTTAACGATAAATATTTTACTCCATTTGACCCTAACGTGGCTAGGAAATTAGATTTTACGAATGACGATATATAATCAAGACTCATTTGACGCTAACGGTAGGTCAGATGCTGAAAATGATCATCCCCTCCTCTAGCTTTGACTGTTTGACACGGATATTTTTCAAAACAGGATAAACATGTTCACAACTTGCCAGTTAACAGGTTAAGGGTCAAGTAAACACATAAATAAGATACCAGCCATAACGATTATACATAGAACAGAAATTTAGCCCATGCAAGGTTTCAGCCGCAGTGATTTTCTACAGTAGCGAGTATTTTGAGATAACCCCCCACTTTGTATTTTTCGTGATACTGATAACATTTGGCTGTCTAATATATTAAAATCTATGTTTCTTATGTAATGACTCTACCTTCATCACTGTCTATTCGACACTATGTCTGTTATTCATGTACATGGTCGTATTTATCAGTGCAGTATGCTGCTCAGCAATGGCGACCTTGAAATTTCTGTTGTTCGATTATGGCGCCAAATTAGAGGGAAGCAACTCGCGCCAGATAAAATTACCGTATTTCACCAAAATAATCAAAATTTCGCTTTTTTATAACAAACAGTAAAATATTAATCACATTTATATTCAGCTATCGTCCATTGATATAATTACAAACATTATTTTATTAAAGACATCAATAAAAAATTCACAAGAAAGTAATTAATGGAGTGCATTGAAATCAGACCTCATGGGGTAGAGGGGTTAAACAAAAGCTCGTAACTTTTTTAAAAGCCTGGTGACCCCCATTTTATTTTACCTTAAAATGCTCGAAAAGTTCATAGCTTTGACATATCCGTTTTAAAAAAAAAACTACCGGGGAAATTTTACGAAAAAGCGATTTAACCAATATTTTTAGCCTTAAACAGAAATTAGAAAATGCAAAATTTAGACATAAATCTGAAAATAAAAGGATTTGTTAAGTCTAAAACAACCAAGGGGAACGTTTACATTTCAAATTGAATTGTTTTTTCCCAAATAATCATACTGACATGGTTCTAAAAGTCTTTGAATTTGATGTAGTCGTTATTGTTGAAAGGGTGGAAAGTTTGGAAATAGGGTCAAAATCGCACATTTCGCTTCCATTTGAGGGGAAATCGAGCCTGGTGACCCCCTTTTTTCTTTGCATTTTTGGATTCAGCATAAAAAAATCTACAAAATATGTGAAAATAAAAAAATTCTACCGGGGTCCTTATTGGGTGTGCCACCTTAATGTAACACAGAAAATGCCGTTAAATTGGAAACGCGCACTATCTAATTCTTCCTGCTTTCCTTTTTGGGTAAATGCAAAGTATAACACACACGTATAAATGCCGTGAGATTCCAATCCAATATGATTTTATCATTTACATAGGATATTTTATTTTACTGCTAGTAATTATGTGTTTTGGGAGGAATATTGCTGCATTATATATATTCAACCCGAGTATGATTTCATTCAAGCAGTGGTATTCAAGAGACAATACAATGGCTTATAGTTATGATACTGAAGTTTTCTTACTTCGTCTTATAGATGTGTATTTTTGTAATATATGCATCATTTTGTTTTGTTGAAAGCAGGACATTTATATTAAGTGGAGGAAGGAACACGCGAATGTAGTTCATGCCGACCCTAGCATATTACGCTTGTGGCGACGTCAAATAATGATAACGGACAAAATTGGAAGACATTTTCATTAATCCGTATTTTTTATAGATAACCCTGTAATCTTAATACAGTTTGGTGTACCAACTTTAACTTTAAAAGTACTTTTTATTGATACAGTTATCAAAGCCGAAAATTATCTTTACAAAATCAAATATCTTGTTTTTTGGCCGTAAAAGTTCTGTGAAGGCATGAAAGTTTAACTCGGACATATCCGCAAGACAAATGCAAATCTATTGTTTTAAATCAAATATGCAGCAAAATTTATTTTTTAATTTGAATATTTGGAGCTTACATTTAGTACAAAATGATCGTGCTTACAATTTAATGAATTATCTATCAAAATTTTATTGTTTGAACTGAAATGTCTCAAGTTTCCAAATTAAATTTCCTATGGGACATTTCCGTACATCATATTCTTTTCAAAATATTTATGCAAATTTTAAATGGAGACAGCCATGTAAACCATTACTGAAATATATCACATCATAGAACGTTCATGCAAAATTTCCAAGACTTGCGTGAACATTTCGCGAATTGGTCGAGTTTTATGTTTCGAGTTTGTTACATGGGACAACGCTAAGTAAACGTTTTTTTCTGATAATCTGTGTCTTCCGAAGCCTATGAATATTATATTTTTATTCTTTCTCCATCATAATGTGAAAATTTAAGAAGCAATCTTTATTTTCACGTATAATTTGAAATATTTATTTCAGAATTTCTAAGAAAATTTCCCCGTCAAATATTTACCTAACGCTATTTTTCGTGGTAGTAGCAATATCTAACGTTGCGTCTAATAATAATGATGACAGCAAACGTTATCAGGACCACTGTCGTGAGACGGTGAAATGATAGTCCATTATCCGACACCACAGATACAGGGCCCTCGAATGTCAGACGGCATATCACTCCCCCATCTACAATGGGTTTTGGAGTGTATGTTGACGCGGACGTTTATACAGACTGTACAGTGTTGAATTGGTTTCTGTCATCAAAAGTAGTATGTCGTTGAGCCATCTACCAGCAGTCCAACATCGTATTTTGCGGGTAAAGGGGAGCTTTCCAAGCACATCCTTTCAGCTATAATGACTATGATGTGACGAATGAATGATGATTTGCACCAAAAAAAATGACATTTCAGGGGCAATATAAAATCCAAATCTATTGACCTATTTTTCTGTAAATAACTCCGGAGATAGACCTTCACCTGCTGATAATTCTATCCCCTGTCAGTTTTGTTTTAAGTTTTGAGATATAGGCCAAAAACCGAAACTTTTTAAAAAAAATGACATTTCAGGGGCAATAACTCCAAAATGAGTTGTCCGAATTTTTCTAAACATTTTGAATGAGATAGACCTATTGATCATATTTAACCACAGGCGTTTGTGTAGTGGATCCCCCTTTTTTTATTTGTGCTATATTAGTGAATAAACATTTCCCCTCTATCCTTTTCTTCTTTTTTTACTAATATTGTTAAATCGCATTGAAAAGACTTTGAACACCTTAAATAAGTAAAACTAAGGGACCGGTCATTATTTATCTCCAGGGGGGGAAAGGGGGCAGCAAAAAGGAGGGGCATGAAAAAAATTGAATCTGATAGAGGGGGGTCATTCTTTTTCAGGTTGATCTAGTAGGGGGGGTCATGATTTTATTGGCCATAGACTATACATGTATAGTCAGAGCTAACTTGTCTCCTAGTTTGACTCTTTCACAAATATCAAACTGTCACTATCAGTGATCTACCTAGAGCTAGTCACTTTACTCTTTGACTAATTTTATTGTCAAGTGACTCATGAATATTACCAAAAAATGTGCAAAATAAGTCACTTTTCTTATGTTTTTCTTAGCCATGATGTTATAGAACTAAGAAACTATTATTAAGACAATAATTGGTAATTCAGCATATGGTAATATGTTTACTAGTCTTAAGAGTTATTGTCCCTTAATTTAAATTATTCCCTTTATTTTAAATTAATATGGTATTTTGAAAATTGTATACAAATTGGATAGTTAGTAAATATTTTTTTTATTGTTAACAATAGTTTGAATAAATCTTTATGTCCTATGGTCACAAAAGGGGAAAAAAGTGGTGACCCTCAAATTGGCCTCAATTATTTAATAGAACAAAGACGTAAGAAGAGATACATTAAACTGTTTCAAATTTAAGATGACCTCAGATTTCAGAAAAATATAAACTAAGTACATTTAATAGTATGGTTAATATTTCTTCATATGTTTTATGACTTGCATGAATATTGTTAGCACTTCTTAAGCCTCTATGAAAGGCTGGCTGATATAGTATGCTATTACTTATGTCTTGAGATTTAATTGTGATATTGTATATATCTGAGGCTGCACATATAAAATCAAATCTATACATGTATATTCATACTGGTTTTAAAATTAATAAAATGTATGTTTCTGATATATACATAAATATATATATATATGGAATTAACTAGCACATTTTGAATTTTGTATTTATACACCAAAGTCTATTCTTTGATTTCCAGACATAAACATGCAAATATTAAAATAGAAAAAGAACCTAAATCATTTTTGATTGTCTTTAAGTTTTAGAGGGGCAAGGACTCTTTATAGTTTTTTAAGATGGGCAAGGACTTTTTTGCAGAATTTAAAAGGATGGGCATTAACCTTTTTAATGAAATAATATTAAGAATGCACCGGCCCATCCATCTGGTAAATATTGAATGGTCCCTTACATCAGTGTATTCTTCTATCAGATGTCGTCCTCAATGCATTCTCTGTGTATGTGTATTAAAATACCTTACTGGGAATATTAGCAACATATAATAATTGAATCATTTGAAACCTTTCAATTATAATCAGAAAAGAGAGGGGGGTCAAAAGTTTTTATGTAGTTGAAAGAGGGGGGGTTAAATTTTTTAACACATTTTGAAAAGGGGGGTCAATCATTTTTTATCATTTCAAATTTACATTTGCCCCCGGAGATAAATAATGACCGGTCCCTAAGTTAATATAAGTTGAAATACGAAAAAATATTTTCAAATAACATATAAACACACAAATAAAAAAGGGGGGATCCACTCCACAAACGCGGCCTGTGTTAGAGACAGACGCCAAAAACTGCATTTCACCCCTATGTTTTATTTCTAGCAATAGCCGCTGTGTTTGTAGATGGATCAAATCCCCTGATACAATTTGTAAACAAGTTAATATAAGGAACGTTCAGGTAAAGTTTGGTAACATTTGGCACAGTAGTTTCAGAGAAGAAGATTCTTTTAAAGTGTACGACGATGAGTGATGGCAAAAGGGGAGGAAGATACCAAGGGGACAATAAAACCCATAAGTAATGAAAAGTTTGATTGATAAGTTGAGTTTTTTTAGAATCTGTACATATACAAATGTATATCGTTTTTGCTAGAGAATTATTTTACAGTGACAAAAGACATCTGACTGTATTAATAACCTCATTTACATGCTTCATTGATGCACATTATGCTATCGTAATTAGGTATCATTTTAGTTTTGAGCACTAAGTCATATATATTTGGCCTATTGCATTATAGTGTATATTCTATTTGTAAACGTATATTTGTTCAGACTAACAGAAGTTTCACTGAAAACTTTGTTATAAACAATGCCATAATATATGTTCCTGTTGGAACAATATTCTATAATCTTTATCCCGTCAGGAACAAATACTGTGATATTTGTTCCAGAAATAATAATATTACAGAATATTTCTTCTATTTGGAATCTTCTATTTCGTTATGCAGCCATCTAACAAGGTTCATTTGAGTTTAAGCTCATTTTCATGGTTCAAAGGCCAACATTAAGTTTAAGTGATTTTGTGAGGATGGATCGTGATCTCATAGACAACAGTAATACAATGTCAAAAAGAAAAAGGACTGAAAGAAAACAGTCCACAAAACACTACACAGAAACTGCAGATTGAACAAGAATTGTTTTATTCCATGCTGGATGAATGCAAAAAAATGAGACATAGGGATATTAGTCAGGCAATGATGGTCATATTTCTTAAGGTAAACGAGCTGAATAATTTATCTGTGATATGCAGATCAGTAGCGGATTCAGTTATGGGTAAAGAGGATGTTCGTCCACCCCCCCCCCCCCTATCTTTGATTGGAAAATTTACCTTTTTTGGCATGTAATCGCCAAAAACATTTCAAACCAGTAAACTCCGTGCTATTTTTACTATTACAGACAATTATTCCCGCGATTTCTCCGAACCCTAGATTTGCCTTGTGGTTTTATGTTTATACCATTTGTCTGTCTTTCGTAGTTCAATGACCACATAAAAATGAATAGGTTTTAAGTTATTTAAGAAATACGTCAACAAAGTTAGGTATAAAGAATCGTCATAAGGTAGAGGTCTGTCAGACAGGGTTCATCTGTTCCTGTCCTCATTTTCTAGGCACATTGGTCAATTTTTATTGTTATTCATTTTGTCAGGATACAACCGTTTAACTTTAAAGCTATGTTTTTTTTATATTTTGGTTTTAATTTTTCTCAACATATGGACAGATGGACACATTTTTTTTTCAACTACTACCAAACCCTAATTCGCGTTTTCCCCTTGTCATGTCGAGCCAGAATTTTTTTTTTCAATGTTTATTTATTCAAGAATACAATATGTAATACTTCAGTTTAATTTAGTGCAATTTTAGTAACATAACGGCACCGATTTAACTGCATCCGACGCACATTTCGACAATAAATCTCTCTTTAATGCTCGAGGCCTAAAATTTGAAAATCAAAACTTGTTAAAAAATGCAAGAGCTGATTAAACCAAAAAAGAACAAAAGTACAGCAAAAGGCAAGGAATAAATCGAAAACTTAACATTGGCCACTGAAACCTGAAAATCAGGTCAGGTTCAGAACATAGGCCACCAAAACATGAAAATCAGGTCAAGGTCAGCTAGAACATTGGCCACCAAAACATGAAAATCAGGTCAAGGTCAGCTAGAACATTGGCCACCAAGACATGAAAATCAGGTCTGATGAACAATATCAGATTGACATGTACACCATATACATTGAGGAAAACGATATAATCATCGTTTAAAGCTTGTTCAACTGACCTTGACCTGATTTTAATGTTTGGCAGTGGCCAATCTTAAGTTTTTGATTTATTTGTCAGTTTCTTTAGTACTGTAAGTAATAAATCAACAATATTTTGTGCATTGCACAAAGTGGTGTGTACATGTCTATCATTCTGATATTTTCATGCATAGTCCATCGGTCAATGCTAGTTTTTTGTGTTAGGCTCAGTTTTCAGATACTTTAACTATAAATAACTACAATTGTCGCTTACGGACAGGGTTCACCTGACCTTGACCTCATTCCCATGATTCAATGGTCGAATGCTAGTTTACCGCTTTAATAGGTCCAGAGACATATGTATATATGAGAGACATATATGTATATATGTCTCCTAAGATACTATATCATAATCAAGGGTTTCTTATCGTCGAGTTGCAAGTTGCGAGTTACAAAAGTCGAGTTGCGAGTTAAGAAAGTCGAGTTGCGAGTTACGAACGTCGAGTTCGAGTTACGAAAGTCGAGTTGCGTCTGATTTTTGAAACAGAATTTTCAGGTTTACTTCGCATTTAATAAACAAAGCATACATGTACCCCAACTTAGTTATACACTGCATGAGGAAGGGTCCCGGTATTTTGATTGCAGGATTTGAAAGAGTTATGTGATACTTATTTGAGGGGCCCCTTATTTCTTATTTATTAGAGTCTATATTTTGCAAAGTCACGCACGCTTAAATTTCTTTCATGAGAGCTTTTCATTTTAATATCATGCACAGCCTGTCACGAGAGCACCTGAAAAAAGCTTCAGAGAAAAGAAGAACTGGAAAAACAAAAATTAAAGAGGAATTAAAGTTTAACAGATTAAATTTTTCCTGTATTCACGGTGGCAAAAAAATTCCAAACAAGTTCGACAGGAAAAGACCTAATACAAATTCTTTAAATTTGCATTTACCCAGCAGGCACTCAACGTTGAATAAACGTTGAAATGAGGTTGAAATGGTGATCAACGTGTATTCAACGTTGAAACAACGTTACATTTTCAACGTTGGATAATAAACAAATATTCAACGTTGAATTAACGTTGATCATTTCAACGTTGAAATTGGAACGTTGATTCAACATTGAATAAACGTTATCTTTTAATAAGTATTTACTCACGGTAGTCCTATCATGAGGCCTATATAAGATTTTTTTTTAATTAACTGATGTTTTATACCTTTTGTCAACAACTGATTACATTAAACACAGTGACTGCATTTCATTTTTACATTGAAAAGGTCCTATCGTACCAACTATTTATCTCAAGTTGTGTGTATGTAGAGACATATAATACAATTATATATCTCTGTTGTATGGAAAGGAGAGTTAAATCGTTTGATACTGAATTTCTAGGGAAAAGAAATAGAATGCGTTTATTTAACATAATATTATTGAAATGTTGAACATTAAGATAACATGTAAAGAAATTTGAAATAGTTGATTATTAACAAAACTCGCGATTTTTTTTAATTCATATTTTCGCGGGATTTGAACAGGAAGTTAGATTGCCCATGCGCATTATTTAAACCGGCACCTTTCCTGTTTTTAAAAAGATAGAACAACAAAGAACGAAGTCGAGGAGAAACTTTCCGTTAATCAAGTATCATTATGGTATGTAGATGTTTCTATGTGGCTATCACGGTATTTCATATGTATGAATTGTATTTAGAAACTCTGAATTGTTATCAATATTGCACAATTAGAGAAAAATACAACGTCAACATTGTATCCCAGAGAACAGATCAGAACACACTGGGAAGGGCCATAGTTTAATGGCATAGTAAACAATATATCATCACATATTCCTCCAATTATACTATTTTTGAGAGCACTTAATGTGGAAAGCAGATTTATTTTCATATTAAAGTTGAGATAAAAATTGAGACATTAATATTCTAAACTAAAGTTTCAAATAAGAAAAAAGGGGGGGGGGGTCGTAAGCGTTTACATTACTGTGATCGGGTAAATTTCCCGAAATGTATAATATATATATATATATATGTATCTTCGTTTATTTTAACTTTAAGGCTTGGTAAACTACATCATTTTTGACGATTATAAACAATTAATTTTGACTGGACAACAATGTATTGAACGATCATGTGATGACTGATGGGAAAATAATACTGTTTTTACAATAAACATTATAAAATTCAACAAAATATTAATATTTTACCTATCAGAGGATAACTATAGAATGTTCATTGATAACTGTTTACCTAATTAACATTTCAACAAAAGTCATTCTATTTTTAAAACAAGTCAGTCTGACCCTTATCTGATCTTCATGTGAGTGATCTCTGACTACGAACTACGAGAAATGAAGTGAGCATTGCATCTCCATGTGCGCACATTCAATTATGACTACTTTAAAATCAACATGACCATACAACTTAATAGAAATATTAAAACAAAATATGACACAACTTAAGGAAAATAATAGCATTATCACATGCTGGGCAAACACAGATTAAACAGTAATTGAATATGTGTTTATTCGACAAAGACAATTATTTATGTGAAGGGTATACTAATGCACATACATGTATAACACAATAAAAGAATAAGCTATATTTAGTATTAACAAAATAGCCTAGATTGCACTTAGTCTGATTGAGAACATACATGTACAAAATGTACACAGTAAATACTATCATTCAAAATTCATATACTTCCTTTTCATAAAACATTATCATGTACTGGTCCTTAATGTATATTTAACAATGCGCTGAATGTTAGGTGTCCTTTATCGTGAACATGTATTTTTTATTTTACAGAAGCTTGTCAAACAAATCAGTGGCTGAAATGTATCATGAATCAGACATGTGGAGCAAAATAAAAATTCAGTTTTGGAAATTCCAGTCTATAAATCATCAAAGGTAGTTTTTTTGTCTGTATATATCGTTTGTGTTTAAGTTCAATCTGTTGTTTATTTTATTTTTGTTATTTTACATACCATATTATGTTTGTCTTATCTAAAGTATTCTAGTAAAGAAAGCACTTTATTTAATGTTAATGGGCTTGTGCAGTCATCAATAAAAAACTGTCGTAGGTAAATTGTTTTCATGGTTATCAATTACATAGTCAAACCTGCAATGTTGCAAATCTCGGTAGAAGCTTCTTCATTAACAAAACTACTAATAGTACACATTAATGTATATATATTTTTTATTAATGATTACATTTGTACCTTATTATATATGTGCTTTGTCGTTATGGTTTTATTTTTCATTGCTTCTAGAAACAAATTGAAAGTGGCTCAAATTTAGGATATCTTTTCAGGACATATATAATTTATATTTATTATAATCTTATCTTTTCCAGATTTTAAATATACTGCAAAAGTATAAAGATGTCACTGAGAAACACATATCTGATAAAGACTCCTCCTGCTTGAAATTGAGGTCAGCTGCAGAAATATCGCGAAGTGGTGGAAGAAAGTTGACATGCAAAAGGACAAGAAGAGACATAGATAACAAATGAATTTATAAAATTAATCTTTTATCAAAAGAAATATCATTGTATTACTTAATTTGATATTGTTCCTTAATAAATTTGTATATGTTTTAATGGTTTATACCAATAATAGGTGTGAGGGTAATCCAGGACATTTGGTTTTTTGTGGAGAGTTGTCTGGTTAACAGTCATGCAGCATCTTCTTATTTTCATAAGTATTGTGATCATCCTGATAATGTCTTCACTCTGCATGGGATATACTACTTTTAAGAAGGGCTTAACATTTGTCAGTCGTTTCATTAGGACTACTTTGAACTTGTGAGAATTGTTGAGAAGTATTCAACATCTTCTTTCTGTTTGGTGATGCTTTCTGTGGTGGGAATAAATGTATGTCATAATTTTTATGCAAACTATGTAATCAAATTCATTAAATGATTTGTATTTTTATAGCTATTCACAACAAGAAAAACTACAAGTAAGAATATATCAAAAATGGTAGGTGTCCACTTGTATATCAATATACATTTAGATAATTATGTATTATATACAAGTCGACACACACAATCATTTCAGCTATTCCTTCTTGTAGTTTTTCTTGTTCTTAATAGCTAAATACACGTTTTAATAAATTTAACATTTGAGTATTAAAGACACAGAAGCCAACGGGATCTTATGATATGACATTTATGGTCTAGATTATTGACTTTGTACACATACGGAATGTTGTATCAGTAGCAGTTGATGTATTTATTTAGATGTCTCCCATTTAGGTTATCTATTTGGTTCATATGTGTCTTTGAGGAGAGAAAAAACATTATAAAACCTGTACAGTCTCCTGTCTACTATGTACATGGAACAACAGCACAAATTTGGAAAGCAGGTAAAATGTATGTAGCTTTATAATAAATCTTATTAATATACTTTCAACTACTATTCAACCTTGAATCAACGTTGTATGGATGTTGAAACTTCCAACGTTGAAATTTCAACGTTGATTCCAATTTTCAAAATCAAACATAAATTTGACATTGTTTCAACGTTGAGAAACAACCTTGTTTCAACGAATAAACGTTGAGTGCCTGCTGGGTACATTTAATTTTATAATAGTATTAATTTTATCATGTTTTTCTTTTACAGTGACTGCACAGTTTCATTTTCCATCAGTGTGCATTTAATTTAATATCATTATCTAATAAATACAATGTGAAAATGTTATTTTTCATACTCTTCACTCGTTCTACACGAAATCCCCATATTATCGATAATTTCCGTATATATTTCACGTTTCATTCCCGATTCGATGGCATTTTATTATAAAACCGGATGTGGGTACGCGTAGCCTATGAATGGCAATTTGACTTTTCGTACCCGCATGCGGGTACGCGCAGACACTGCCTAATATGACGGTGCTAGCTATGAAATTTAATAATAATTAAACTACAAGCCATCCGCTGTATTTCAAAAGGCTATCTGTTTCTTCAGAAAATAACCATACTTTGCGTAGTGATCATGTAAGCAATCCATTCATTTTTTGAAACGAGACTCAGATGAAGTCCAAACAACACACAATTCTATAAGAAATCATCATTCAAAAATGTTAAAGACGTACACCCAAAAAATTAAATAGTTTCCCCCATTTTCACGCAAATCTAATTTTGTAACTCGCAACTCGATACCCGACAGCAAGTGAAATCTCATCATCATCACGCTAAAAGGTCTTCTGGTGTAATGACTGTATGTGTATATAACCTTGACTTGATTTCAAGGCTTATTGACCGACATATATATATATATATATATATATGCATATAGTTTTTGTTTCACAACAGATTGTAGGTAATCAATGATAAGGAGACTGTCATATAACATTACTAGTATATATTTATTTTAACAGACGTAGTAAACTCTACTGATGGTGTAAAATTTATTATTATAATGTTACATGAAGGATTTATACTGTATTTGAATTCTTCGTTTCACAAGCATGTTACTGTGAATGTGCACATTGCTGCATCACTCATTTGTGCTGGCTGCCTAGAGTGCATGGTTTCACCAAAACTGCGTCGGACTGAAATGCTCCCAAAACATACTGGATGTATAGAAACTGCCATTGAATAAGAATTTTAAAAAATTGTATGCAATATTTTAAAATTCAAACGAAAGTTTTCAAGTTTTATTTTGATACATATTACTAGTCCCAGCATACATTGAAGTGCATGAATGTAACAATTACACAACGTAACCGTAGACACAAATATTATTGTCACATTCGTAAATAATCGGTTCCTTACCCAACCCTGCATTCCGGCAATTAGTCTCCAATGTAACAATAACTTTTTTATTATTGTTACATTATGTAACCGTAGCCAGTGCCTACTGTGAAACGGAACACGGAACACTAATGTAATGTACGCTGTTGGGTACGAGTTTTGAAGGTACGAGTTAACGTATACGCCATTTGTTATTACCTCCCCTTTTTAAGGTTTTACAAATGAAGTCATTAAAAGTCTTTTGTTTTGGACTTTGAAAGAGAAAGTGAAACTGAAAGTAAAAATCGTCAAAAAGCGATCTAAAAACTTCCTGCACAAAGAAATATTTCCTGATGTAATCATGCAGTTTCTCATCATTTATCTTGCTTACTTTACATACGTCAGCAGCAATGTCGTGAAGAAAGGTATATATGCAACAAGAAGGGACCATTGGGCTATTCCAGAAATAATCCATCCCCCCCCTATGGAAGACATTGGAATTCCAGATTTTTTTTTCTCGATTTTTTCTAAAATTCCAGACAAATTTCCAACCTGGACAAAAAATTTCCAAACTTCTTGTCTATTGGTGCACAAGAAATTCCATGAATTTTCCAAAGGGTAGAGTAATTTCCACATAAATTTTACTGGTAGTCGTTAAGAATTTCCAGAACAGAATTCTTTGCAACCCATTATTTCCAGGTATAAAACACAAGAGTTGACTGATCAATTCCCTAAGTATGTACATCTCTTAAAAGACTTCAAAGTAATGGGGGAGGGGACAAAACTTTGTTACAGTGATAGTATAGTTTAAATTTAGAGAGCAGGAGCATTAAACATATTGTTTTATTCATTTTATAGGTTGCACTTTGTAAATACAGCTTTTTCACAGACTGTCTCTTTTGGGGGGATATATTATTCATAGATATTTTATTTTGTGTATGTACTGGTTCCCACATATGATGGGTGGGGTAGGGATACTACAGAATTTAGTATAAATTAGTTTAAACTCTAAGTTCTTGCATGTAAATGTTAAAAGTATATGCTGCACAACCCTTTGGTTTGACCTTTGAATTAAAAAGTACATGTAGTACATATCAACAACTTTCCATATTAGTATATAATTAAATTTTACGAAACTTCATAGTAAAAGAGGCACAGTTCGAGCTGTAAAGGTACCCGTAGTTCCTATGCGAAATTGCATTGTTTTAATAATTTACAGAAGTGCAACCAACATGTATATTTTAGCTTGAATTGTTTCAAATACAAATGTATATACAAACTGTTGAATGTTAATCAGGTGCAAATGTCACAATAATTGGATTAATAGCATCTATGACTACTCAGTAGTGGAAAATTTTATCACATGGAAAGATAAAACAGAGAAAATTTGGTTTGATCATGGAAGTATTATATATTGAATATAATACTTCCATGGTTTGATAAATTTTGATGCCTTAATGACCTTTGCTAACACATCAAAAATATATCTTGACATGATTAAATGTAGCTTCAGTCACTTGTGATGTAATCAAGAAGATGATAATTTCAACCAAGTTATATATATTAAAATCTGTATTTTCACCCTTTTCATATATAAGGATTAATTAACACCAATAAATTGTGCAATTTAATTTGATATCTTAAATTTTATAATGAAATTTAGGGTTTGTCCTATAACATGTATAACATTATTAACTAATGCCAGATTTTAGGTCACTTCAGCTAAATAGCCATAACATTTACCAATTAACAGATAATTGATACATCATTTATTCAAACACACTTGTTTGTCTTCACAGCAGGAAATTGTCTAATTACCACAATATTGTAGAAGACTGCCAGAAATGACCAGCTGTGGACTATGACTCTACTATGGATTGCAAAATACTGATACAAATAAATAGATTGTTATCAGAATCAGTGGAAAACTGTCTACTGACTTTTGATTTTACATTTAGAAGACCCCCCTTTTTTTACATTAATAAGAATTTTTTATTCCAGGAAAAGATTACCGTAGCTGTAACTCTATGGAATTTTGGGCCAATGCTCTTCAACTTCCTACTTTATAAATTATTAGGTCTTTTATTAAACATTTTATGATTTTATGATTCAAGCATTATTGTTGAGTCTTTTGTAGAGAGAACCCCATCTGGTGTACATAATTTTAAGCCTGGTATCAACAATGTGTTTTTAAACAGTCTGAGGTTAAGCTTTTTTAGACTTCAATAGCGTTAACTTTGTCAAGCATTATGGAAAAGTTGATATGTTGATTGGTGTTTAATGCCACTTCAGCACTATTGTGCTATTTTGTGGGCCTGGCTGTCAGTTTTATTGGTGGTTGAAGCAAGAGAAAACCATGACCTTACGTTGGAAAACTAACAGTCTGAATCCTAGTCAATTATGATTAAAGTTGAGGCACTGCCTTGTGTCGTATTAAAGCCTCATACACATGTCATAGTTGATAGGCCAATGTGGTGGCGGATGCAGAACTTTTGTAAAAGGGGGGCACTGACTGACCTAACTGACCTAAGGGATAGGGCTGCTCCAGTCATGCTTCAGTGATTCCTTTATAAGCAACCAAATTTTTCCCACAAAAGGGCACTAAAGCCCTTATTTTTGTTCAATAAACATTTAGATACAGCCTAGGGTTGAAGTTAACAAAATATCAATAACCTCCTCAAACCTTTAAGCAATATCAGGAAACTTTTAAAGAAGATTCTTCATACTCTATAAATACCTGACATGTAGAGTAAAAGTTTTTTATGCATTCTTCCATAATCTACTTATCAATAATTATTTTGCAGTCAACCTTTAAATATTAAAATGAAAGATTTTGAATAACTTTGTCAAACCTTCATGAAATTTTACAAAACTTATAAAATTAGACAGAAACTTAAAGAGAAAGAACCCGAGCAAATTTTTATTTTATTTTATTGTAAAGATATAAACATGTCTTGCAATAATTTAAATTCAAGAGATAAACAGGGTCATATCGCAGATGGGGATTGAAGGGGAGGTCGCTGCCTTATTAAGCTAGCTATTACTAAGCTAATAAGCAACATTTTAATTCAACAGATCCCATTATTTAAATAGTTGACATGATTGATGAATAGTGCAAACATCCAAGTATGAGCAATATTTCATCTAAATCATTTGTAATCAGCTGGTGATCCTATAAGTTAACAGCAAACTAGTACATGTATTATTTGCAACTTTTATTCTAAAGATTTATAGTTTCTGCAGCAAATGAAAGAATGAACCTTAACAACTTCTTCTGACCATTTTACAGCACAATGCGCAGAACGGTTTTTTTTTTTCATTCAGTAAAACAAGTAAATGTGTCCAAAGCACTCGCAAAATTATTTTCTGTGTTTAGGGATAATTTTATAGAAATTGATCCACCTATAATTTTTAGTTCAAATCATTTCTATGGCCTTTCATTGATACTATACTGTGTAGCAATGTTTTGGGTTTTTCAGGAAATGTGTAAGTTAAAGGGAAACTTTCAGCAGAGACCATCCTTCTGTTTTTCATTTTTTAATACTGTTTTATTTTATTTTTTTCATAATTTTATAAAATTTGTTAATTTGAATTTGAATTTAAATTTTATTTTCTGATTTTCTAACTATTTCAATAAATGTTAAATTAAGTGTTTAATGGTAAGAATTTTGTCTTAAAAGAATATCTGTTTACATTTGTGGTTTTCATGATGATGGCCATTAATTAGTTCTGCACAGTGAGAAATTTTGTAGGAGCTGTGATGTTCATATAAATTATTTTATAGCTCATTTCACTAATTCACCAATGTTCTATTTCTTTTGAATCCTATGGATAGGTTTTAATAGGATATAGCACCTATTGAAGAATCTGTTTTAATAAGATGCCAGTATTTCCTGCATACCTTTTGAAGTTTTTCTGCTTGAGGATGATAATATGTAATGAATGATACATTACATCTATTTTCAACTTGGTTCTTTTCTTTATTTAAAATCTTGTCTGTCTTGGAATTTGACTTTTGATAGAATTTGTTTTCCCAATTTCAGTTAATAAAAGTCTTTTTCTGGTTTGTGTTTCTAGGTAATCATGGTAATGAATAACTTCGCCTTTTATATAGGATTTAAAGTTCCAAATGGGTGGTTTAGTTTTTATGAAGATATTGGAATTTTTCTTTGTTTTTAATAGCATTTCATATCTAAAACACCAGTATTTTCATGTGTTTGTCTTTGAAGATGTCAAGGTCTAGAATTTTTATGGAATGCTTATTGCATTCATAAGTGAACTTTAGCAGGTAGTGTTGGTGAATAACTTGCATTTTCAAACAGGAAATTTAATTTCAATAAGTGGTAGGGATGAGCTGGTCACCATGGTCACTATTTCAAGCTTCATTACATTTATCATGATAAAATCTGGAAATTTAGATGAAGGTCAAGTTTTCAACTTGCCTGTTTATATCACAAGTGTCTGAAACTAATTAGATGTCAGAATCTTGTGATGTTTGTAAATGTTTCCAATAGTGTGGTCAAATCAATTATCTCTTAATCAATTTTCCCATGCATTCTTACCAGCTATTTATTAATTTGCTGTTTGTGCTTTTAATCCCATTATTATGACATTTTCAACTAATTAACATTAAAATATGTAATAATGACACACTACATTACTATCCTAAAAAGAAATTCTGATGTGTTTAGAGGAAATTGCAATGTAACTTTTATTTGTTTAATATACTATAGGTCTATTATTTGTTTATAAAAAAATTTATATGCTTTTGTGAGGGGGTCTCATTGGGGGTTCTGATCCCGGATCCGCTTACTGTTTTGTCAGATTCCGTATCCGCTTACACTATGTACGTAAGCAATTCTCATTTTTGTAATTTCCGTGTCCCACTAGACTTCATTTCCGTTTTCACAGCACAATAATTTGACTTTCACGTGTCACGCTTAAAAAAAATCGGCAATCCCGGGTCACGCTTAGACCCCAATGAGACCCGCTTGTGACAGATATACATTTTTAATAAGTAAAAATATGATATGAAAAGGGTGGGGTATGTGCTGGATCCAAATTCTCCTGGAAATAGCTGTGTCGTCATATATATACACGGGTATTAAAATTGAGAATGGAAATGAGGGAATGTGTTAAAGAGACAACAACGCGACCATAGAACATACAAAATGTAATTTTTAGTCAGAAATATGCTTGTGATAAACTTTTAAATACGCTTCTCTTGGTTATGACTGCATATACATGTTCATGTATTACTAAATAAATTCCAGGATTTTTTGCATATTTAGACAGAAACAGATAAATTCAGACAAAAATTAAAACTGATGTCTTCCATAGGTATTGCTTCTGACCTTTATACTTAAATTTCCAGACATATTGACAGTATCATGAAAAAATTCCAGTATTTTTAAGTACAATTATAATTTTAAATGCTGGAATTCGGAAAATTTGGCAATGGTGAAAATATTTCCATGGATTTTTTTTCACAACTGATGTCTTCCATAGGGGATGGTTTATTTCTGGAATAGCCCATTTTGCACATCTTACAAAATGTTCTTGATGAACTATAGTCTCTATAAGTTATAACTGGTAATGGGATATGAAATTTAATGTCATTTAGTGTAAGAGCATCCACTGGGGAAGAAATAATCCTGAAATGTTGCTAATATGTATAAATCAGATATCACTGAATATGAACAAGGAAAGGATCTTGGAATTATTTTTCAAAAGGACATTATATTTATTGTAACCGGAAAGCATGATTATACATTCAAAATCACTTTGTATCCTCCAAGACTCGAACCAGGACTTCTGGGTTACAAGATAGCCCTGATCCTGATCCTAAGGTCAAAAGGACACAACTTGTCTCTCTGTACTAATCATTTCCTCATGGTACACCGTTGCTCCTGGTAATTTCTCATGGTACTGAGAGTATTTATTTAGGCACAGGATCGGGATTCAGGGCTTGCCAGTTCTTGAAAACGCCCTGATTTAGTTATATATTCCCCTACAATTTGATCTGTTTTTTCGTAGGTTTTTTCTCTTTGGTGGTGACAATAATGTTCGTATGTCTGTTGGAATGTTCAGTATTTCCTGTTTTCTTATCATGTCTTCTCTTTCCTGATGGTATCTTGGGCAGTATAATAAATAGTGTTCTGTCGTTTCTTCTTCACCACATTCACAATATGGTGTTAAGGATAGCCTATTTGGTTTCTGTATTTATTTAGCCTACAGGTTGTAGCCTGTTCTTAATTCTTATAATATTCTTCCTATTTGGGGGTTAGGTATGTCTAGTTGTACTACTCTCCCAACAATAGGTACTAGATCGTATAGCTGTCTTCCTGTTTCTCTGATTGTCCATCTGCTTTGCCATTTCAGTTTTGTAGACATCTTGACTGCACTTCTTACATCGGACATTGTTATGACATTAAATTGGCTTTTTAGTGATGAGGCCTCCTTTGCAGCATCTTTCGCCAACTGGTCTGCTATCTCGTTCCCAGCTATATTAGCATGGCCTCGGATCGAAGATAGGGTTGTTCGTATGCTGTGTCTCAAGAGTGTCCCCATCCTTTCTCTTATGTCTGTTATTGTGCACTTCAACTGACTGAGCTAAAGAAGTACTTCCCTAGCTCAACCGCTTACGGCTGGGTAAGTATCTACTACATGCACTAAGGGAAGCAATCCCGTCACACTTCCCCCACCTCAAGAGTCATCATACCATTATGACTCAAACAACACATACCCTGGCTAGAAATCCACCCTTACCACCTCTGTGTTACAAGACAGCGCTTTAACCAACTGAGCTATTAAAAAGAAGTACTTCCCTAGCTCAACTGCTTATGGCTGGCTAAGTATCTACTACATATACTAAGGGAAGCAATCCCATCACACTACTTGCATATTTTAAGTGAAATTAATAAAGCCAATCGTATCCTTGGTTTAATTAACCCTTTGGCCAAGTTAGGGACATATATGTCCCTTGTGGATAGACTGTGCTATTGAAGGACATGTATGTCCCTCATTAAAATTTGATAATGACAAAGAGAGTTTTCCAAACAACCTAAAGAATAGTTACAAACTTGAATACTAATATACCATATATTGTAAGATTCCTTAGATTTAAAGGAATAAAGGTATAAAGTCATAATGACAGATATGATGTCAGAAAATGAATTTTGACGATGTTTCCCCTGAAATTCTTAACAAAACATAATAACATAATACATAATTCTAAAAACTATGAACAGCAAAAATGATCAGCTTTATAAGAGAAACCAAATTGGCTCACCCCTTGTAAAAGATAATCTTTTGCTAAAGTTTTAGAGTTTTTGTCTTTAGTTCAATTTTTGACGGGTGAGTGGTTCAAGCTTTAAGGAGCCTATTGTTTAATTATCTATTGCATAATTATGACCACATTTGGAATATGTAAACGCCATATGGTACCTGCATTTGAAAAAATAAAAATGATATAATTTCTGTTGAAATGTGGCAGATGAGAGCAACTAAGTTAATTCTAGATATAAGAAATTTGTATTATGAAAAAATATCAAAAGTACTCAAACTTCCTTCTCTTACTTACAGAAGGCATTGTGGTGATATGATACAAACTTTTAAAATTTAAAGATTTGAAGATATACGTTTATTATGAATTTTTTTTTCAGCTTTCAGGACAAATACCGTTTGGCATAATTGCAAATTATCGAAGCCTAAATGTAACACATCATTTAGTTTGAGAAAATTTTCACAACACATTATAAACTACCAGTTGATGTAATTGCTTTAAAAACTATTGAAGCATTTTAAATGAATAGACGGCCATTATTGGGAGGTAGTGGTGGCAGAACCTGTTCTGTTACTGTTAATATTAACATTAATGCTGTAATATTTTTTCCAAAGTCTAGGACATCAAATCTATAACTCCACGTCCTTCAAGATCATATTCCCATGATGCGTTAAAAAATAAACGCACTTAACTTACTTTTCCATACTCATTTATTGTCCAGAGATTTTGAAATATTTGCAACTAGACAATTAGAAAAAAAAGTTAAGTTTGTTTTGCCAATATGGCATAATTTTGGCGTTTCTGCAGAATTATGTGTACCTTTTATTTCAGGGTACTTTTGGCAAGTCACCGATTTCCATTATGATGCTAACTACAGTACAAATGGAGATCCAAATACAATGTGCCATTCTGATGGAGCGAAAAATCATAGCAATAGTATCTATGGAAACTATCTCTGTGATTCACCAATGAAACTCATTATTTCAGCTATAAATGCAATGCAGACAATTCATCCAAATCCAGATTTTATTTTTTGGACTGGGTAGGTTAATATAAGTTTAAATAAAGATGGCATATTCTTTTTGCAATATTTTGTATACATTTGTACAATAAAGGTAAAAACACATCCAACATTATTTCAACATAACAATACATTGCATTACAAATTTTTCATTTTATTTTCACTCAAAACTTTACTTCCAATAATTTTTACATAAAAAAAGTAAATCTTAGATATTTTATAGAATTTATATATAAGTTCATGTGGTGATCAGTTTGCACCAAAATAGTCTGAAGACTAATATCCTGACATTTTCTGTATGTGTCTAAACAAAGTTTTTGCAAATACTTACTAGTCTGAATAAAATTTTACTAATCTGAGGCATCAGACTAGTGGCTAACGGTGCAGACTGGGTAATTACCTCCCCTTCTTACCATTGTTATGCTTCTGTGACTTTGTAGTTTTTACATTGTTTATTTTTTGTCTTGCCTGGGACAAATGTTGCAGAAAGCGACCAGGATGATAGGTGACATTGGTGTTAGCTCATTGTATAACGTTTCATATTTTAGAAGCTAGAAGACGTGTACACTTTATTTATCTTTTATAGATGCCTTATGTTCTGAATATGTCATTTGCCATATTTCTGTTGTTTATGAACACATGTTCAAGGTTCAAATACTGCTTACAAAACTGTTTAGATAATAGATAAAAAAAAAGAAAATACAAGTAACTAAGTTGATACCAATAAATATGTATGAAATACAGACTTCACCTACAATTGCTTACATCCACTTCATTTGAACTTCAGTGGATAGCTGTCTCATTGGCAATCATACCACATCTCCTTATTTTTATATTCAAGTTTACTTATATTTCATTTTATATATTGGTCTTCTTAAATTTTGAGATATAATTCCTTCCAAGAGTTGAAAAATTCTCAATTTATTTTAAAAATATTTTTTCATAAAAGTGACAGTGTTCCTCATGTCAAAGACAGTGAACTTGATCAGGTTAAAGTATACTACAACATTGGCAATGTGACTGAACAGCTGCTGAAGGTATTCCCAAATACATCTATATACCCAGTTTTAGGGAACCATGATGAGTACCCAAAAGATGCCTTCCCACCTGGTGCTACGTCTTACTACTCAGATATTCTGTCTGTAAGTCAGTGGTCAAAGCTTCTTGGAGAGAATGAGTCAACATTATTTAAAACAGGTAAATAGTAGACAGTGAAATAAGAAAAAAGAGGATTTTAAGGGGATAGTAAAACATTGTATGAGGTAGGAGGATAGACATTGCAGAAAGATGGTAGAATTCTTCCATTCTTCGAAAAAAATGATATGAATATAATGGAAAAGGAAGAGTTTGGTGACACTATCAACTCATGACACAAAATCACTACATGCACATGGAAAAATCAAAAGCAAAGGATCAATGCTTGTACTGCTGATCTTTTATCTCAATATAGTCTTGTCATTTCAGTACAGAAACATCTTGATGTCATAACTGGAATAGATGAAATGGCATTTTTGTTTGAATGAATTACCTCTAAAAGGGTATTTCACTCACATCAACATCTAGATACATGTATAAGAAACTTGCAAAAATAATCTTTTTATGAAAGGTTTTTGATCATCATGCTCATTATATGTCAATATAAATGAGAAGTTCTGAAATGATGTAATTTCAGCAGTTTTCACCTGAAATGCAAGAAATCTGTAGGTATTAAGCAACTATGCAATACAAACTTCAGAGATATTATTACCAATATTCAACTTAATCTGAATATGTGGAGAATATTACTCAATAGATTTATGATATAGGTAGTTTGTGATACATACTTTGTACATTCAAATTCAAGTTAGTCAAAACGATTCTCCTTTTTGTTTTAGGGTGTTCTGGTTAAGTTAAAACACCACATTTATTTAAATTTGTGTGATACATTAGATTGCTGTCCTTATCATATATGAAGTGTATATTCTTATGATTCTAAAACTCAATATATCATTTAAATTACTTTTGTCATTTCTTGACTTACAGGTGGATACTATAGCAGTTTGATAAATCCAAACTTATTAGTACTCGGACTTAACACCAACTTGTACTATGGCTTTAATCCACTGACTCAAAATAGTACTGATCCTTCTGGTCAGTTAAAATGGTTAGAGAAACAGTTAAAACAAGCTCAGATCAGTCAAAAAAAGGTAAAATTACACATCTGTTAAGTTCTTGGATTAGAATTTGTGTTATGACCTACTTAACATTTTAGGTATTATTATACCCCTGCTGTCTAAAGTGGGTGGTCTTCTGTCTCATTTTTGTATGTACAACAGCTCCTGAACTGCTTTACAGAATTTAAGAAATATTCACAGAATCTTACTCAATAATGTACTTTTGCACCTCTTATTTCCATTTCTTCACCTGACTGATTATTGAGGTTAACTTTGGAATGACATGGACTTTGTCATATCTGGACTCTTTAGTACACATTTGTGTCTGCTTCTCCCCCTAAATCCCTTATTACAATTTATTTAAATTACTCACAATCCTAACCACATAATGCTCTTGTATACCTCCCATTTTTATATGACCGCAAAAAATTTTGCGGTCGTATATTTGTATCACGTCATTGCGTCCGAAGACATTTGGTTTCTGGACAATAACTTTAGTATGAGTAAATAGAAATCTATGAAATTTCAACATAAGGTTTATAACCTCAAAAAGGAAGGTTGGGATTGATTTTGGGGGTTATGGTCCCAACAGTTTAGGAATTAGGGGCCAAAAAGACTTTGCAACGGGCAGGGGTATAATTTTGTGAGCTTTGCTTGCAGTCCTTCTATATTACTATTAGGCAGGTTAAAGTGCAAAATCTTGCTGAGATCCATTAGCTCTCTTGAATGTTTGTTCATTGTATATACATTGAAGATGTGCTTTCACTTTGTGAACACATTTCAAGAATTGTTGTCAGGATTTTTTAGGAAGTGAAAAGTTTTTCTACAGCCTTCTTGATAGAAGGAACCCAATTTTTTAAAGACTTTAATTTGGTTTTAGCATATTATATCACCTAGAAGACTATAAAGTTTTCATAGCTTTGCTAATTTGTAGGAATATCACCTTACTTTATTATCATTCAAATAGATTCTTCATAAAGCATATTAAACACTAGAGTCATTACAATTTATATAGCCTTTCATTGATATTACAACCCAGCTATTTGATTTAGTATCATTGTATTTAGTATCAAGCAATCATTTTAAATGTCATAAAAAAGAAAATTTGTGAAATTAGCTAATCTTGTTTAGATGATAAAATGAAAACATCCTATTAATGGTATTAGGTGATATTTGTTGAGTAAACAGATCTGTTTTACTATTTTATCTGTTTGATTTAACTGGTCCATGATTTTATTATATGTTTATGTCATGAATATTTACAAAGAAGGTTTTGAAAGAAGAATTTATAATTTTTGCCTCAGTAAATAGACTTAAAAATAAAAAAATAGTTTATGATGTTAAAAAATAATTTGAATATCCATTAAGTCTGTAAAATGGCAATTACATTTACTGTTAGTGTTTTGAAGTGCTTTTGTGTCATTTGCATAAGATACTGAAATATAAGTATTCAGAAAATGTATTATGGATCCACAATTAAAATAAAATTGTGCTTTTTTGTTTTAACACTTCAAAAATTAAGTTTAATGTACCCATTTTTCAAGTCATTCATACCAAACCATTTAATCTGCATCTAACTTATCTTGATTGTAGGTCAAAATACTTCCATAGGTCTTGCATTTTCATCAGCTTTAAAATATCATTTGAAATAACCAAGGATTTATATATAAATCTTTGAAATAACCCATAAAACTAAAATGTTACATCACACATCTCCTTTTCTTCCTTTCAATGTTTGTCAGTTTGTGGGTGCAAACTTCATGGGACAGTATTTTGATACCCAAATTATTTATTTTTTCTATTTTATTTAAATTTGACCAGTTTGTTTCAGTCATTATTGGTTTATTTCAGGTGATTATAATATCTCACATTCCACCAGGTTTGTTTGAGTTGTCATCAGGATTAATGTGGTTCAGTAACAATTTCAATGAGAAATATGTCCACTTAGTATCCCAGTACAGTGGGATTATATCAGCACAGATTTATGGACATGAACATACAGATAGTTTTAGGATCCTTAAAGACAGCAGTGGTAAAGTTACATCTTCTTACAGCTTTTAGATTCAGATTTGTCCTGTCATTTTTTATACGACCGCAAAAAATTTTGTGGTCGTATATTGGTATGACGTTGGCGTCGTCGTCGTCGTCGTCGTCCGAAGACGCATTGGTTTTCGCACTCTAACTTTAGTTTAAGTGAATGGATCTTTATGAAATTTTACCATAAGGTTCAATATCACAAAAGGAAGGTTGGGATTGATTTTGGGGGTTATGGTACCAACAGTTAAGGAATTAGGGACCAAAAAGGGGCCAAAAATAAGCATTTTTGTAACTTCCAGGCATAACTTGTGTGTTAGTGTATGGATCTCTCTGACTTTGTACCACAAGGTTCCATATCACAAAGGGAATGCTGGGATTGATTTTTGGGGTAATTGCCTCAAAATTTTAGGAATTAGGGGCCAAAAAGGGGCAAAAACAAGCATTTTCTAGTTTCATGACAATAACTTGTGTGTAAGTGTATGGATCTTTCTGAAATTGTACTACAAGGTTCCATATCACAAAGGAAAGCTAGAATTGAGTTTGGGGTAATTGCCTAAACATTTAGGAATTAGGGGCCAAAAGGGCCAAAAATAAGCATTTTCTAGTTTCCAGACAATAACTTGTGTTCAAGTGTATGGATCTCTCTGAAATTGTACTGCAAGGTACCATACCTCAAAGGGAAGGCTGGGATTGAGTTTGGGGTGATGAATCATAAGGGGTTCAAAAATTTGGGGGATTTTTTTTTCCTTTTTTTCTTTAAAATTTTCCATTTTGAGTTGGTTATTTCTGATTTATATTTAAAAGCAAATAATAATGATATGGCAGAAGATACACACCAAACAGGATGTGTTAATTATTATATAATAAGTATTGTGCAATAGCAAGAAATTTTCAATTGCACAGTATTGCGCAATAGCAAGAAATCTTCAATTGCACAGTATTGCGCAATAGCAAGAAATATCCAATAGCACAATATTTGCAATAGCAAGAAATTGTCAATTGTACAGTATTGCTAATAGCAAGAAATATTCAATTGCACAGTATTGCACAATTGCAAGAAATATTCAATTGCACAGTTTTGTGCAAAAGAAGATACTTTGTATAAATTGCTTATTTCTTGACCAATTTCAATGGGGTTTTATTCTTGAACTCTTGGGGTTCTTTAATATGCTGAATCTAACCATGTATTAAGGTTTTGGATTTTGGGCCCTGTTTTAAATTGGTCCACATTGAGGTCCAAAGGGTCCAAAATTAAACTTTGTTTGATTTCATCAAAATTGAATTATTGGGGTTCTTTGATATGCCGAATCTAACCGTGTATTTAGAATCTTTAGGAATTAGGGGCCAAAAGGGCCAAAATAAGCATTTTCTAGTTTCCAGACAATAACTTGTGTTCAAGTGTATGGATCTCTGAAATTGTACTGCAAGGTACCATACCTCAAAGGGAAGGCTGGGATTGAGTTTGGGGTGATGAATCATAAGGGGTTCAAAAATTTGGGGGATTTTTTTTTCCTTTTTTTTCTTTAAAATTTTCCATTTTGAGTTGGTTATTTCTGATTTATATTTAAAAGCAAATAATAATGATATGGCAGAAGATACACACCAAACAGGATGTGTTAATTATTATATAATAAGTATTGTGCAATAGCAAGAAATTTTCAATTGCACAGTATTGCATAATAGCAAGAAATCTTCAATTGCACAGTATTGCGCAATAGCAAGAAATATCCAATAGCACAATATTGCGCAATAGCAAGAAATTGTCAATTGTACAGTATTGCAATAGCAAGAAATATTCAATTGCACAGTATTGCACAATTGCAAGAAATATTCAATTGCACAGTTTTGTGCAAAAGAAGATACTTTGTATAAATTGCTTATTTCTTGACCAATTTCAATGGGGTTTTATTCTTGAACTCTTGGGGTTCTTTAATATGCTGAATCTAACCATGTATTAAGGTTTTGGATTTTGGGCCCTGTTTTAAATTGGTCCACATTGAGGTCCAAAGGGTCCAAAATTAAACTTTGTTTGATTTCATCAAAATTGAATTATTGGGGTTCTTTGATATGCCGAATCTAACCGTGTATTTAGAATCTTAATTTTTGGTCCCGTTTTCAAATTGGTTTACATTACATTTGTAAGGTCCAAAGGGTCCACAAATTAAACTTAGTTTGATTTTAACAAAAATTGAATTCTTAGGGTTCTTTGATATGCTGAATCTAAACATGTATTTAGATTTTTGATAATGGGCCCAGTTTTCAAGTTGGTCCAAATCGGGGTCCAAAATTAAACTTTGTTTGATTTCAACAAAAATTGAATATATGGGGTTCTTTGATATGCTGAATCTAACCATGTATTTAGATTTTTGATTTTTAGGCCCCATTATCAACTTTGTCCACATTGAGGTCAAAAGGGTCCAAAATTAAACTTTGTTTGATTTCATCAAAAATTGAATTATTGGGGTTCTTTGATATGCCGAATCTAACCGTGTATTTAGATTCTTAATTTTTGGTCCCGTTTTCAAATTGGTCTACATTAAGGTCCAAAGAGTCCAAAATTAAACTTTGTTTGATTTCAACAAAAATTGAATATATGGGGTTCTTTGATATGCTGAATCTAAACATGTATTTAGATTTTTGATTATGGGCCCAGTTTTCAAGTTGGTCCAAATCGGGTCCAAAATTAAACTTTGTTTGATTTCAACAAAAATTGAATATATGGGGTTCTTTGATATGCTGAATCTAACCATGCATTTAGATTTTTGATTTTTGGGCCCTGTTATCAACTTTGTCCACATTGAGGTCAAAAGGGTCCAAAATTAAACTTGTTTGATTTCATCAAAAATTGAACTCTTGGGGTTCTTTGATATGCTGAATCTAACCATGTATTTAGATTTTGGATATTGGACCATAAAAGGTGAATGTCCAATTTAAAATTTTTAAGTTCTTAGACCACATTCATTCTGTGTCAGAAACCTATGCTGTGTCAAATATTTAATCACAATCCAAATTCAGAGCTGTATCAAGCTTGAATGTTGTGTCCATACTTGCCCCAACTATTCAGGGTTCGACCTCTGCGGTCGTATCAAGCTGCGCCCTGCGGAGCATTTTATTCACAATTAGCTTTAAATCTCTCAGTTTTTAGACAATTTGTGGACTAATTTAGCAGAGAATACCAAAGATCAGCCATCAAATGTCACTCAGTTTCATAGAAAATAAAAAACAAAAAAAGAACAACAACTGACACTGCACCTTTCTTTGGGACCGGTAAATTTACATTTGACATGGTTTAAACTACTTTTTTTTAAGTACTCAACCCTCCCCCTTGTTTATATATGTATTGTTTCACATATCTTTATAAAAAGAAGGTGGAGCAAATCTGTGCAACACCTTGAAAATCACCACAATGATGTCAATTATGAAAACTCCACCTAATACTGTAAATTCAGAAATTATTGCATGCATTTATAATTGCGATTTTTGAAGAATGGACAAAAATGCGAGATTAATTATTGCGATTTCAGGAAAATATGCATACAGATATATGTATCAAATATCAAAATGCTAGTTCTTATTATTGCAATATTCGCCCTGTCGCATTATTCGCATTAATAAAAACCTCACAATAATTTCTGAATTTACAGTAGTAAGCCCAAGAAGTGATGTATGTCAATGAAACAGCAAACCCAACAATATAATAAAACCAAAACAAGATCTAATTCAAAAATACATATTCATTTCTAGGAACTCCTTCAGGAATGTTGTTTCTTAGTCCAGCAGTAACTCCATGGAAAAGTACTCTACCAGGTGTGGGTGCCAACAATCCATCAATAAGGCTTTATGAATATACAAGAGAAACTGGAGAAATACTAGACTACCACCAGTATTTCCTTAACTTGTCTGCAGTCATTACAACCAGTAAAGATAACTGGGAAAAGGAATATGAAGCCAAGAGAGATTATGGATTAACAAGCTTAAACCCAGTGGATTTCATGCAGGCAGCTCGATCATTTAGGAATAAACCACAACTTTTCAAGAAGTACCTCCAGTATAATTCAGTCAGCCAGAATATGAATCCTGACTGCAATGACACGTGCAAGAGAGTCCATGTTTGTTCTATAACAGAACTGAGGATAAGTGATTTCAATGATTGTTTAAATAAACCAGACCCAACTTTTCATCCACAACCACATTCCCATCCCCATACTACCCCACAACCTAAAAGACATGTGCCCCGTTATATGGTTATCGTTATTTGCACACTTGCAGGGACTGTCTTTGTATTGGCAGTTATTGTTGCCATTGTCTGTATCAAAAAACATACTGTTTTTATTCCTCATCAATATTCAAGATTTTCATCACCAGTTGGCAAAGGTCCAATAAATTGAAAAAAACAGTCTTTTATTTTTATAATGATTATAAGGTTGTGAATTGATGATTGACCCATACATGTATTTACTATTGGGCATATTACTAGATAATGCCAAAAAATCAAATGGTGCTCTATTAATTTTTATAGGACTGCAAAAAATTTTTGCTGTCGTATATTGGTATGACGTTGGCGTCGTCATCGTCCTCCGAATACACATTGGTTTTCACACAATAACTTTAGTTCAAGTTAATGGATCTCTATGAAATTTTACCATAAGGTTCAATACCACAAAAGGAAGGTTGGGATGGATTTTGGGGGTTATGGTACCAACAGTTAAGGAAAAAGAGGCCAAAAATAAGCATTATTGTAACTTCCAGACATTAACTTGTGTGTTAGTGTATGGATCTCTCTGACATTGTACCACAAGGTTCCATATCACAAAGGGAATGCTGGGATTGATTTTGGGGGTAATTGCCTCAAAATTTTAGGAATTAGGGGCAAAAAACAAGCATTTTTCTAGTTTCATGACAATAACTTGTGTGTAAGTGTATGGATCTTTCTGAAACTGTACAAAAGGTTCCATATCACAAAGGGAAAGCTGGAATTGAGTTTGGGGTAATTACCCAAAACGTTTAGGAATAAGGGGCCAAAAATAAGCATTTTCAAGTTTCCAGACAATAACTTGTGTTCAAGTGTATGGATCTCTTTGAAATTGTACTGCAAGGTACCATACCACAAAGGGAAGGCTGGGATTGATTTTGGGGGTAATTGCCTCAAAATTTTAGGAATTAGGGGCCAAAAATAGGCAAAAAACAAGCATTTTTCTAGTTTCAGGACAATAACTTGTGTGTACAAGGTCCAATAACACAAAGGGAAAGCTGGGTTTGAGTTTGGGGGTAATTGCCTTGAATGTTGTGTCCATACTTGCCCGAACTGTTCAGGGTTCGATCTCTGGGGTCGTATCAAGCTGCGTCCAGCAGAGCATTTTATTTTTTTATTTTGTAATTCAAAGATGATGTGATTGTTTACTTGTAAAACAGATTTGATAAGGTGGATTTTATTTTTTTTTAATGACAGCTCATTCAAGTACATGTACTGTAAATTCAGTATTTGTTGTGTGCATTTATTATCCGTAGTGCAATTGTTGAACAACCAACACAAATGCGAGATTAATGATGGGATTTCAGGAAATGCTATATACTCAAAATGCCAGTTTATATTTTTGCGAAACCTATTTCATCACAGTTTTGCAATATTTAAAACATAATTTAAATTTCTGAATTTACAGTAATAATACTATAAGTCTCAGAGCCTTTTGGTTTGCTTGTTTTTTACCATTTGTTGTGTGGTCATTATTTTTAAAACACTAATTCTATATTTTATGAATTGCCATGTTACTTGGAGGAAGACATAAGAATTTCATTTTCTTTAAAATCTACTTTAGCCTTTTTAATGGAATTCTTTCAATGAGAAAAATATATAAAAAGTCTCTTATGATATGTCTCAATAAGTTAGTAAAAGACAGCTTTTGAATATTTGGTTGAAAACTTTTAAAGATATGGGGGAAAAAAAGTCTTGATATACATAAGGATGACTGAATTATGTCAAAACCAACAATACACATAACATGTAACAATTGTTTCAATGGTGAGGTATTGTAGCTTTGAAGTCAATGAATAGTAAATGGGGAATATTAAATGCTTATAGGATTTTGCATACAACTGTGACATGACATGTTGAACTCATACTGAAAGTAAAAAAAAAATAGTTCAGTTTTCTGTTTTACCTGCTATAATATGTTTAAATGAAAATCCTTAAAAAAGATATACATTTGTATAGAATGCATGTAAAGTATTTGGAAACTACCTCTTAAATTACTTCAAAAACTCTTTTCTAAAAACCTAGACTATAAATTTTTGTCTCGCCTTGACGGAGTCAAAAAGCAAGACATAGGTATGCTGTTTCTGGCGGCGGTGGCATCGTCATCAATGTATTAATTTGTGATTAGGTCTAGTTTATGGTGAACCACTAGTTGTAGGTCAGTGATATTTGGTTTGTAGTTGTATCAGTATTGGCACATTTCATTTCCTTGGAGATTATTTGGCCCTGCCCCCTCAGTCATGGTCTATTGACTTTAAAACTTTTGCTTAGTTTACATGTATTAGTTTGTGATTAGCTCAGTTCAAGGGGAACCATTAGTGGTAGGCCAATGTTAATTGGTATGCAGTTGTATAAGCATTAGCACATCTCATTTCCATGGAGATTATTTGACCCTGCTGCCTCAGTCATGGTCTATTAACTTTGAAACTTTTGCTTAGTTTACATGTATTAGTTTGTGATTAGATCAGTTTAAGATGAAGCGCTAATGTTAAGTCAGTGATATTTGGTATGCAAATTATTGGCATTTGCAAAACTTGTTTCCATGAAGTTTATATAGCCCCACCCCCTCATCATGGTTCATTGACTTTGAAACTTTTAAATAGTTTACAAGTTAATGTTTGTGTTTAAAGGGAACGACTTATGATAAGTCAATGGTATTTGGTATGCAGTTGTATTAGCATTGGCACATCTCATTTCCATGGAGATTGTTTAGCCATGTACCTTCAGTCATGGTCTATTGACTTTGAAAATATTTGCATAACTTACATGTTAAAGTATTGCTATTTTAATTTCAACATTTTCATTATCAAAATTACAAAAAGGTGAGAGATATCTCTGTGTTAACAGTTTATTCTAAAGAAAAGTGGTATGTAGTTGCCAGATAAATATTTGTTTTAATGAAGCAAGATAATCAAGTTTAACATGCTGATAGTGTATGCAAAATCTTATAGAATTCTGTCACATGACCACTTTATAGTAACTTGACCTTATGTACGTTTAAATTGATTTGCCTTAAACTAGACAATTCAATATCATTTAGATTCATTTCAATAACGAAAAAATTAAAATGCATTTTTTTAAATATAAAAGTTAACAAAATCTGGATTGAATATCATAACTTAGTGTCCAGTTTACTGTTAATATTGAATGTCACAACATTCTTAAATAGGCAGGCAGTCTCATAATAATATTTGTATTTACATGTTATGTGGAAACTTATTTATTGTAAAATATATGTGACCATTAAATAATGCAGTGTGAATCATATTTTAGAATTTTATTTTAAATTTAGAAGCTTTGGATATAATTATTGAAAATCACATTTTAACTGCGAAGAACTGTCTGGAAATTCCAGATTTGTTTTTTTTTTAAATCAGTATGACATTTTTTTATATTTATCACAAATTTATATACTCTAGCCTATAACATATATTATGCACTATGCAAATTTAGCACTTCTTGCTAAAATGTTATTGTCACTTGCTTTCATTTTGTATAAATTAAAAAAAAAAAACCAGCATTCATTTTTTTATTTTTACAGGTCTTGGAAAAATACATATGTTATTTTAATACATTTTGAATCTAAAAGTAAAACTTTAAACACAAAAAACTTCAGCATGAATTGTCTAGTTAGATGGAAACAGTATCATTCCAAATGAAATCAATTATTCCTCATTTAGCTGAAATTTGCATTATAAAAATGCTTGATTTCAAAATAGATAGCTTGTAAAATATTTATCAAACAATAATTATTATACATGCATATCATAGGATGATAATTTATTGTAACATATTTCTATCATTTATTCATATTTACAATAAATATAATGTCAATTACTTTTTCAAGTAAAAAGAATATGTATTTTGTATAACATAAATGTTTGCACAAAGTATTTGAACAATATATAATCTAGTGGTAATTTATTAGGTGGGTGGAGCTCATAATTCTATCATCATCGGTTGTTTTTATACAAATAGATTTTTTGGGGGGTCAGGCTTCTTTATGGAGCTTCATATATGATAAATGCATAGACTTTTTACAAGTATCACTTCAAAAATTTGCTTGCCAGGCTCCCCTTTTCAAAATCCTGGATCCCCATCTGGTTTGTTTTTTTTACAAATTCAAAGCATATGGTATATAAATATCACATTGTTGAGAGGGTGATAGAGCAGATTATTACCCAGAGAAAACATTGTCAACCAAGTCGAAGCCAAGGTTGGTAATGTTTTCTTTAAGGGGTAACAATCTGCTCTATCACCCTCTCACCTATTTGTTATTTACTTTATTATATGTAATGTTCTGTTATTATTGTCTTTTAAATTTTAGATCTAAATAAATAAACTATGATGTCATGTACATAACAACCATCCATATTTAATAAAGCTCACAACACACAGCTTACAAGTGTCTCTGTTAAGGGTATTGATAGAAAAGCAAAAATTATTTCAATACATGTAGTGGCAAGGGGCTTCGTTAGATGTATGCATAAATGTTTTTTATAGATCAGCAGTGTTTCTCTAATCATTTGTTATTTGAAAGTAGTGTGAAGGTCAAGAAAGATTATTTTTATCGTGTAAAAAATCATTTTCTTTGCAAATCATCACTGAGAAGTTTTGAAATGTAAAGAAATATTTCATTTCATTTGAAAAGTTCTTGTGATGAAAAAATGTTTTGAGTACCTGTAATTGTATCCTTTTTATAATTTGAATAATGCATATATATACATCTGGTTAATTTTTGTCTTCACAAACAAAGCTGTTGACTTACAATAACACTTGATATAGCAATTATCATTAATATGATACTGGTTTAGAAATGTTAGCTACTACATCACAAACAAGGAGAGTATACTTAAAATTAATACAACATTACAGAATCATCCTTCAGGAGGAACTTAAATATGAAACATTAATCAATTATCAAGTTTTATTAATTTACCAAAGTTTTTGAAAATTTCTGAATTCATGGTGATGATATAAAAAATAGACTGTTTGAGGTGCATTTTACCTTGTAAATGTAAAAATGGTCCACCGTTTTTGTTTAATACTGTAATGTCCATATTATGTATTGTAATGATTATTTGTGATGAGATTATCATATTTATATAATAAAGTTAAATAATTTTAGATTGGTTAAAGCAGTTTTTAGCAACAATTGATTCAGTTAGCATAAAGTTCAGGTGTTTCCAAAAATCAAATGCTAACAGATTATAGATCAGATGGTTGCTTCCAGTGTAAATTTCTCTTAGTTTTAGGAATGTTATCATTACCGTTGACTGTTTTGGAATATCTATGTCACAGATAACTATGGATATGTTCTACTTGTGATAGCTACATTCAAATGGAACTACCAGTATAGAAAAACTATTAAAAACTGTTAAAAATATGACTTCAGGGTTTGGAATCCCTCTGAATCGAAGAGCATATAAATTGATACCAAATTGCAACACAATAGTGAAATGTCCCCATCATCTGTAAATGTTAAATTAAATTGTGTGTATAATGCAGTGTTGTACAAAACATAATGAGAGGAGTTGCTTCCACAAGGGTCATTGTCATGGACAGATGGACATACATACACAACGGGAGACAAGGTGATCTCTAAGGCCTTCCGCCCATTAATCTGGGGGTATAGTTTTACTGTGGAATCAACACTAGATTGGTGTGATGTCTAAAACTAAATAGTGACGTTAGTGTAATGGAGACATAGGTGTATTCAAGCTAAGGCAATACATGTATCTAAAATGTCTAATTTTAGATACCTTGCAAAAAACATGTTTAAAGTATGGTAATGTCAGGGGGAGGGTGGGAAAGGCCAGCAGGAAGAAGTGGATATCCATTTTGTGCAAACAACTTCTTTTACAGTTTTCAACCTAGATCTATGAAACTTCACAGAAAGATTGCACACATATTAAAGTTGTGCACCTGCTATTTCAGAAGTGTTTGAGGAAATTTGTACCTTTTTCCAGACTTGTGCAAATTTTGTGTTTATGTAATAAACTTTTCCTTCAGTTTTCAATCCATATCCTTGAGACTTCACAGCGAAATTTAAAGCCTTTTGCAGTTATTCTCCTCCTATTATGGAGTTGTTAAAAGATTTATCCCATGTTTCACATTTCCTATATCCAATTGCTCAGATCATTTCTTCATTGCAGCCTGCCCATTTGAGTCTGGTCCATTTTTATAATTGTCGAGATCACATAAAGGTCCTGCTAATTAGCGACAACATCTAATGGTAAAAGACTTTCATGTAAAACATGAGGTCAATAGCAATATTTTTAAAGTTTTGGCCTTGGCAAGGTTGTATGAGAAGAATAAAATTGAGAATGGAAATGGGGAATATGTCAAAGATACAACAACCCGACCAAAGAGCAGACAACAGCCGAAGGCCACCAATGGGTCTTCAACGCAGCGAGGAAATCCCGCACCCGGAGGTGGTCCTCAGCTAGCCCCTAAATAAAATTGTGTACTAGTTCAGTGAAAATGGACGTCACACTAAACTCCAAAACATATAAATGAACTAAAATTAAAAAAACAGATGAAAAGAGTTTCTGAACTAAATATCTCCCTCCATCAATGGGGAGACACATTGAAAGAAAGACTCCAAGCCACTAGTAATACAGACTACATATTTTGTGAGGCAAGAATTCATCCTGAATTCAAATATGAAAATGTGCCTGTGTAAGCATCCTGCCATTGACGGATTTATGTTAAAACACTCAGGAAAACTTTCAAAGACTAAAATAGTTAGGGTTGCACTAAATGTTTCTAACACAATTGAGAATGGTCTATGATAACCATTCAAATATATATATGTATAAAAACACAAAATATAATAAAATGGGACACAAAACAAGCACAAAGGGAGATTTTTTGTGAAGTTTCAAGGATGAAAAAATGTCAATGTTCCCATGTCTGGAAGAATGAGAAAAAAATCTTTGAACGATTCCATTTATAAAAGCAGGTGCACATCAATCAATATGTGATAAATTTACTGTTAAGTTGCAAGATCCGTGTTGAAATTTATAAACACAGTTGATTACACAAATTTTGAAGAGTGTATGTTTTGCTGAAAAATCTTACAAGTTCTCAAGATAGGAGAAAAATCTTCAAAAAATTCTATAATAGTTGGTGCTACTGCACAACTTCCATATGTGTGTAATCTTCTGTGAAGTTACAGAGGTCTTGAATGAAAACTGTAGGAGGTTCTAGTTGATTACACACGTAGTTTTGCTGATAAATTCCTAACAATTTCATAATGCAAAAACTTCAATATGTGTGCACAACAATAAAAGCCCTGTTCATTGATAATTTTCTATGTTTTCTATGTATTGTGTGCGATTTTGTCCCATGTACATTTACTCCATATCCTTTCATTTTCTACTAATCGTTCTGTGGAATTTCCAGGATGTGTTGAAAACTGTAGGAAGACGTGCTTACACTCAATAAGTAAAGCGTTGCTTTAATGCATAACTAAATTATGAGTTCACAGTAAGCATTTCTAGCTAGCTATGCAATTTCTGTCATTTACGCTAAACTTTGTGTGGGTTGTATTTATACAATAGTTTTCAATTGAAAATATGTTAATTGGCAGTGGCCTTCCGGTTTTAAAATTTAAAAACAACCATTTGAATCAGTTGTAACCCTAATTTTTAGTAGAAGAAAACATTTTAGTCAGATAAATTTTGTTTTAGAGATTTAGACAAGTCTGCTCGCGATTTGTCTTTAATGATGGAAAATAGGTATTAACTTTGACCTACCGACAAATAAATCTGTAAGGGTCTTTATTTTCCCAGGGATATTCTCGAGCTACGTTTGGTGAATGTTCGACATATTGTTTCAAAAGATATAAACCAGAATAAACAAAAATGACCCGAATTTCAGTTTGAGGTACTGTATTGATTATCGTTCACTAAAGCAATTGAATATAAAAGACTCTTTTCCCATTCTAAACATTGAATCTTGCTCAGATTCACATAGTAGAAATGTATATTTGTCATCTCTGGACATGATCGTATGATATTGGCAGCTATAAACTGACGAAAGGGACAGACACAAGACAGCTTTCATTACAAAGTACGATTAGGCTGAAAATGTAATTCGCTTTTGGTCTGAGTGAAAGTCCTGGTACATTAAGTAGTGTGATACATCTTGTTTTGCAATTACTAACATGGACAGAGTGCCTGACCTATCCTGATGACGTTTAAGTACTAGGCAGCAGTTTTAGCAACGATTTGGAAAACTTAAAGCATGTATCAGACAGATTTTGGAAGTACAACTTGAAACTGAAGCCAGAAGAGTGTAGTCTTTTTCAGCTAGAAGTTAAATTCCTGGAAAAGATGGTCAGTACCGAAAGGGTTAAAGTATATCCTGAAATTGTCGAAGGCGTTAAAATTGGTCCAATCCAAAGAGTACGAAAAACGTAGAGTCCTTCCAGGTTTCATGAATTACACACGGGATCACATGTGCCCGCTGAACGTGAGAACTGCACAACAAGAAAAAAACGGTTGGCCAATGTTGCGTTTACCCGACAGTACATACATTATCTTCTTGGGAATCCTTAATCAAGACAGACCATAACAACCTTATTTAGCTCTTCAGTTTTAAATACATAGAGAATTAACAAGTCGATGGGACCGAGAAGCTTGCCCAGTATCAGACGGTAATAAAGCACAGAGCAGGCAAACATCATGAAACTCCGATGGATTATCAAGAATATCCGATACACTACCAGTTTGTCCAGAATATCAGCCCATCATTGATGGGGACCAGATTCCTTGCGGCGGATGTGAATTTTGCACAAGAGCCAGAGAGCAGTGCGAAGTGTTCGAAGAAGAAGTTGACTTTCTGCAGCATATATTCATTGTATATCGGCTTATACTTCAAAGGAAATCAGAGAGGAACAGAAAAATGATAAAGCTTTGACATTCTCTGTACAAAAACTCATTAACCTACCACGTTAGAACTACAATTAAGCAGTTCTGCGGATAGATATGTTTGGGCGTGTCGCTCCCAATTGAGAATGGTAAACGATGTGCTTTACTATGAATGGAAATATCCTATTAAACCAAGAATGTTGTTCAAAAAGTATGCGAAGGCAAGTATTCGAGTTGTGTCATAATTTTCCCTTATCGGGTCATATGGGACAGACTACGACCTTAATGAGGCTGAAACAGTACGCTATTTGCCATGGAATGTCTACTGATTCCACGATATACGTTAAATGATGTCGAATATACAATAAAAACAAAAGGGTGAAAGAATTTATAAGGCAAAGTTAGGGCAATATCACTCTGGGATTCCAGTGGAAAGAGTACATGTGGATACACTAGGTCATTCACCACTCACAGAACAAGAGAACATAGTCATCGATCAATTTATCAAGTGGATCCAGTGTTATCCTTTGCGAAATAAAACTGATGATACTGTTGTGAAGGCCTTAGTAGATAGTAATATCTTGGCTTGGTTGTCCATTAGATTACACGCTAACCAAGGATAAAAGATTGATGGCGTAATTGTTACGAAACAGTGTGGTCTGCTACAGATAAGAAGACCAAGAAAACTCCATACCATCCTTCTTCAAACGAACAAGTCGAAAGTAAAATAGCATCATTCTACAGACTTTCGTATACTTTGATTTATCGGGATTTCGATGCGTTGAATACCCATTGGTGGGTTGTTAGGCTGTTTGCTGTTCTTTGTCGGGTTCAGTTGTTGTCTCTCTTTGACACATTCCCCGGGGTCGGTCTTCTCACCGCCGAACACCACCGAACACCGCGAAACACCGCAGAACACCCAAAAAGTGAATTAAAACTATGGAAAAAACAATAATGTGTGTCAATAAAAGCAGAAAACTGTTGAAATTGTTGTTTTTTATCGCTATTTCAAAGAATAATTAAACGGAGAATACACACAGCGTTTGTGAAGGTTTATTTATTATGTTATTGTTTCAGTAAACTAGCTACATAATATTGACGTCATTATTGTTTTTTTTTTTCAGATTAAATGTCTTTTTCGATATACTTATTGATGTAATTTTTAGGGTCTGTTTTGTCATCGTGTAGTTCAATTTCGCCTTCCTGATCCTTACTTAGTTTTTTTAACAAACAAATAAAAGTTACATTTCATAATAAATATTTATTACAGTAATCTTGTATACATATAACAAAAATTTACAATATCAAAATAAGTTAGATTGTTCATCTTTTGGCTGTCCTTTCATTTGTCGGGCGTTTTCTTTGGCATGGTGTTCGGCGGTGAAAAGACCTACCGCATTCCTCGTTTCCATTCTCTATTCTATTTATTAACGGAAAAACAACAATATAAATGAGACAAATATTTGCAATAACTTGCAGGGGCCTTCAGAGCAACACCGAACAAACAGACAGGTTTTTCTGAAAAATTGTTTGATGTTTGGTAGAGAGGTTAACCATGATCGCTTGAAAATTTGTTCACAAGGCGAACTTCCGGTGTGGTTATATACCTCACGGTAAAGATCTAACTTAAACTAAACAAAAAAAAAAAAAAAACAGCTGCAACTATCCCTGATGACACAGACATAGATATGCATTTAAAAAGACCCTATTTTACAAGTCGTGTCCAAACACATCGGAAATTTCCTTGTACGGTGATGCGAAAATAGAAACATCCGGGATGTTCCAATGTACCGTAATACTGCAGTGGTAACATCTGACGTTCAGATGTACCGTGATAACACTGCATCGTATGACGCTATCCATACGAAAGACTCGCGCACTATAAAAAAAAAACATTACAGAGGATGAACACGAAATCTTAATTATAAATTAGAATGACTTTAATATTAGTCAGGACATAGATGATACCGTTATCTACGATTGCAGGGATGCCCAGATGAATATCATACCCACTCATCATACCACGTCTCCTTATTTACATGTATAAATAACAAAATAAACTTTACAGTACATTCTGTAATAAACTATTTAAGTATGTATATTTATCGTATTTCCTGTCTATTTGTATTTAATCTTAACGTTGGCACCAAGATTTGTATGCTTACTAGTAATATGCTGTTTACTATCCATATAGTACGAACAAATTTTTTTAACAAATACAAGAAGTGTGGACACAGATCAGTGTGGATAGTATGTTTGAATGTTTGACAGTGTGTTCTGACAAAAAGAGTTCTCTGCTTTTTCCCACAGGGTTCTATGTTAAACTGTTGTGCACAGTGACAGCCAACATGTACCAAACACTAAAAAATTAGGCAGTGTCGTTTATTTGATATTTAGTTTTCAAGACTGTAATGGAGGAAACACTAATTGCATGGATTACCAAATGATTCTAATAAAATATGTTCCACAACTTTGATTTTGGATAGCAACAAAAACTCAAAATTAGCATGATTAGGAGAGGAACACATTGGGTACATTTCTGCATGATGTGATTTTAATATGTGAGATGGTATCTGAGAACCTGCATCCATGTACTATTTTTATGGTTCTATTTATATTCCTTTGTGGTGGTCATTTCTTACTTGGGTTTGTCCACAAAAACTGTTAGTTAGTTAGTTAAGGATCTTCCCAATATCATTGGTAAACATATTTCTTAGAAGATTTCTAACAGTTTTAGGTAATGACAATACCTGGCATGACGCTTGATGCTACATAAGTTAGAAAATGTTATTTTAGTTCTTTTTTAAAATGTCTTCTCCAAGGCCTGGTAGAAGTAAACAAAAACTGACCAGTATGAAAATGATATCAATTAAAGAACCTTTGTGAGCATGCTTCAAAGACTCAAAACGCCTAAAAAAGTCAACTTCTTGTGGATATGAACATCTACATAATATGTTCTAATTATCTACAGTTTCCTGAAATTCTGTTGTATGGTTTCAGAGGATTTGCAATGAAAAGAACAGGACTGATGGACAAACAGACTGACAGGTCAAAAACTTATTTACTTTGTTGTGTGGGGTATAATAACTTGATAAATCCAATGAATTTGTTTATGATCCTTGATTTCTAGAAATAAATTATAACAAATAGTGTTGACTTGAAGAAATATGAACTAATCAACTATGAATTTTTAGTATTTGAAGTGAAAAAGGTATTGAAAAATTTCTCTCGTTTCAAGATTTTTTGTTATATGGATAAACATATTGGTGATACCGGTACAGTAATTATAATGTAATATAATATACAAGATGCAGTTTTGTTGTGGTATAAAAGTGAACAGTGCTGTAATTAACGTTTAAACAAATTAAGAAATTAACGAATGAATGAATGATAAATGTTGAACAATGAAAGATAATTTTAGAAATCGATTAGGACTTGTGAATTTTGTCCTTTTCTTTTGCATAAATAAACATAATGTATAAGTGAATGACCATTTACACTCAGGACTCATCAGTAGGCAGTATAGATATTGGGGAAAACAACTATCATCATATTGCTAGTAGCACGAGTACCATTGTTTGGTAAATTTGTGTTTTTTTTTTATTTGGCTTCTGGACAAAAAAAAAAGTTTGGTTCAAATGTTAATAAAATGCTTCAATCTCCCCTTCAAGGTGCATTAGCTGTCAAATTCATGTTCACCATCTGACTCAAATTATCATATTTGATTTATAACATACTCAAACGTATATCCAAGTTACAATAAGTCTGAAGTAAACAATTAACAATGCATAGGCTCGATAATATTAAATATATCAGCATTTTAGTCTAGACACCATCTAATTAACCATCGAGATGACCACCGAAGACTGCCTACAGTCACATAACCCGATAAAAACATAAATATAAATATAAATAGATAGCGACCTCGTGCAATTGGATTTTTAACAAATAAAATTATAATCAAACATATGTATGACCGTTAATCGAGTCCCTAAGGTCACCCTACCCCAAGAAAATCACTATCACAGTTTATTCAGAAATATCTTAATACAAAACTGTTATGATACATTAAAAAAAAGAACATTAACTTATTTTTCATAGAAAGTACATTCATGCATGTAATTTCGTTCTTGAAATAAAGTTTGATTGATTATCTTTTATCCAATGTTTTCAGATATTAAATCTATAAACCAGGTCACCGTATTCGTTTTCTTGCTCGGCTTACCAAAATATAGTTTACAGTTCATTCTGTAATTTAACTGAGTTCTTTGCCCTTATAACGCGTTGCGAGGGGTTGAAAGACCGGTCGTCCAATCGCCTGTCCGTCCGGTCCTGTTAACGCTCTCATGTGAACAAGTATTGCAAGATTTTTATAAAAATTATATCATAAGTTTATATCAGCAATATCTCAGAAAAGTTCGAAAATCAGTGCCGATCAACTATTTTTAAATGACTCATACCGCTTGGAAATATTAATTATATTGAAAATTGCATTGTTAGTGGTCTGATTTGTATAATTCTTGCCAGATTTTTATGAAACTTATATCAAAGGTTTATATCAGCAATGTCTTCGCAAATCAGTGCCAATCAAATACTTTTAAAAGAGTTATGCCCTTGAAAATATTAATTATATCGGAAATTGCATTTCATTTGCTTTTAAGCCCTTATCATAAAAAGTTTAAAGAACAAAAAAAAAAACAAAAAAGTTTTTTAGTAAAATATCGCCCTTGGACAGAGAAAGATAATAAACTACTCCATTTAAATGAGAAGTCCCACTATCTAGAAGTGCTATTTTACATCACAATTCGTTAATTTTCTAATTTCAGTAAAAAAAAAGATTTGCAACTATTTCTGTGAAATCGAAATGATTTAAATTTACTTTCTCAAATGCATATATCCTTTTGAATGTTATGCTTGGTAAAAAAAAATATCATCGACATTTACTTTATAGTATACTTTTTTATCCAAAACACGTGATACATGAATTTATGTATGCAATAAAGCACCATTAAATATACCCTTATCATAGTCAATAAAACATATCACACCAAATCAATATAATCTTAAAACTAGGAAGGAGAATGCTTGTAAGTTATTATATATTACTGTTATAGCTTTTATAGAATTGGTGTCCATCTAATGGAATTGATTTACCTTAATAACCTTAGATCAGTCTTTTGTGTTTGTTGCTCTAATGTGGTGATAACAAGAGATCTTTTAAAAGTTTTCTACCACTATTTTTCTTTACAATTTGGAGTTTAAAGCTTTAGTGGGGATAATTGTCATGTCTATTCCCTTCTGTTTCGCCACCTTTTAAATAACAAACTCATACTGTTCCAAGCACCCAGGATCCTTTATATTGAGATATTCCGTGAACATAGTTTTAATGAGACTAACAGCTTCTTTTTTCTCCTGTGTCAATTTTCTGACACAGGGTCATTTTTTTATCACGAAAAGTCCGTTCCTGAGCAATTTTCGTCAGGAAATGCAGAAAAAAACGAAAGTCCATTACCAATCCGCACCCTAAAAAAACACATTTAAAAATATATCTCTGTGTAATTGATCGAGTCGCGGAGTTTTTAACAAAACTCTTTGTCATTTACTTACCTGTTAATGTTTTACAACAAGTAATACCTTAGTAATGAAAAATATGTGTAAACCAGTATAAAGTTTTAGTACGGGCCATTTTCATTTTATGTAGTGTTGTATCACTTAGAAGACTTGAAACATCATATTTCCCAAATACCAAATCTGTATTTCATCATTGTCACTTAAAGTTAAATGAAATATACGGCAAAAACAATTTATTTAAATTTTACTTTCTGAGAAGCATTGAAAGTTTTCAAGGAAATTTGATGTAATAGTAACTACAAACAAAATCGATAAACCAATTAATTAGACATGTTACATTTTTCACAGGGATAATCCTTGTCCGGAAAGTATTTGTAAAATGTCTAAAATCAACAATCCAGCGATGAAATATTTTAGAACTGCTACATTTGGAGAGAACGTTAAGTGTTTAAGATGTTGCTTATTACCAGGTGGTCGCTTGTTTCTTGTTGAAAATTTTGGATGTCATGGATACGTGTTTGATCCAGAAACTCACCAATGGGATACTCTGAAATTTGACAACACCATCCACGATGTTACCTTACTGAAGAATCACAAGTGTGTTGTTGTCACAGCAGGCAGCAAAGGATTCCAAGAAATGAATATGAAGAATTTCCACATCAAACAGTATCAGAAGGCAGGAGGTAATTTTCAGGCGATAAATCAATTTGGAGACAAAATAGCCGTACACAACGACTTCCGTAAACTTAGTGTGATGGATACACATGGAAATGTCACAAGTACCATAAATACAAAATACGACCCTTGGTACGTCACAACAGACGACCACAACTGTATATTTTGGACAAACGGGAAACATGGCGAAATTCACTGTGAACAAGTCAGAGGACTAAAACGGTATATACACCACAACGCGAAAATAGACTGTCCAAGTGGTCTTACTTTGGACAAACGTGGTTCATTGTATGTTGCTGGATACGCTTCACACAACATTCACAAGTTTTCTCAAGATGGTCAATACCAGGGCGAGATTCTACGAGAAACTGACGGCATCAAACATCCTTACGACATTGCTTTCAACAATGATAAAGAAGAGTTAATTGTGCTGAACGAAGATGGTGCTGCTATTTGTATTTACAAATTATAATTATTGAAAAGTTGTGAGAGACTGACTGAGTTGTGTTAGATGAATATTTAAACCACAGGTTGTGCATGATGTCTATAACCTATTGTTTTGTATATTATATACTCAAAGACTGATAAACAGGTCCAGAGCAACATAAAAACACATAGTCCCCAATAATATGATCTTGACCACACCCGTACGGTATTTCACATGCAAGTTGAGAGCCATGCTCCCTGTCTGTACGTCAAAGAACCATCGCAACAAAACTCTCAGAGTCCATATATATGTGGCCCGTGGTAAATTTCTAACTGTATTCAACATACTCTCATTTTAGAGTGACAGTCCAAATTCCCAGCCCTTCGTCTTGTTCGACCTATCTTACAGAACATACACATTTTATTTATTATTAATGTGTTCTAGTACTGAATATGCGTGAAATATTTTGTCAGTGGACGTACAACATGAACCTATCAATCCGGCAACATTAGACCAGCACTCGCATCATACTGAAATCTCCAAATCAACTGCTTAAATGATTGATTCAACAGATACGACTTATAGTTATTAATATTACATTAAAAACAGTTTATTTATTAAGTTTGAATTTTTTCTTGTCCTTAACATTGGTGAAATATTTGCCACTGGTCGTTTCGTATTCAACAACCAATCAATCGGCATTGGAAAGCACTCACACTATACTGCAAACTATAATCCAACCGCTTGAACATACATACATATTTTTGTATAAATTTAACAGATACTCCTTAAGGCATTTCGGGAGTCTTTCGCCATCTTGAATTTTAAAATAGCAGAACACCATAGGTCCTGATTTTCAACCAAGTCAGCAAATTTGATGCAGGAATGCTATTAACTAATGCGAATCTTCATTTAAATGAACAATTTATATAATTTTAACTAATAATAACTTGCAATCTTTCAAAGGTTGATTATTTTTACTTGATTTTCAAGTTAGAATTTCTAAAGAAAACTACATGAACTTTTTCTATTTTATGTTATAGCGGAAAAAACCCGCAAGGTGACCATATCTTTTCTTTTAATGTTATGAAAGCATTTTAAGAGCTATCTTCTCGTATTACATATTTCACAATTATATCATTTAGTTTACCTTCTATTCACATAATGATGTTTTTTCTTGTATAATCAATACAAAATGTGTCATTTTTTCACAATTTGTAGCTTGAAAAGAAGCTCGGTAACCTATCATTTTTATCATATTTTTGAACATATCACAAAAGATACTACATTTTGGCAAAGTATGAAAAAAATCTATCATTTTTCATTTATACTCCCTTTATATCAATTCTTCATTTTTTAAAATCTGCTTTTTAGAGTCACATTGCTGAGATTCCTGACAGACAGACAATAATTTTGTGGCCGAGGAATAACTAGTATTACATAAGTACAATTCCCATTTGCTCCATTGGTGAAAAATTAGTGGTAGAACTGAAACGCATAATAAAATTAGACCAGAAAAGTCTCTAAAGTTAATGTCAGTAGTATCACAGAAGACAAAGAAAGTAAGAATAACACTTCAAGTATATAGAAATAAGAAGATGAGGTATGAGTGCCAATGAGACAACTCTCCATCCAAGTCACAATGTGTAATAAGAAAACAATTATAGGTCAAAGTACGGCCTTCAACACGGAGCCTTGGCTCACACCGAACAGCAAGCTATGAAGGGCCCCAAAATGACTAGTATAAAACAATTCAAACAGGAAAAGCCAACGGTCTAATCTATATAAAAAACGAGAAACGAGAAACACTTAAGAACCACATCAACAAACGACAACCACTGAACAACAGGTTTCTGACTTAGGACAGGTGCAAACAAATGCAGCGGGTTTAAACGTTTTAACAGGCGCCAACCTTCATCCTAACCTGAAATAGTAGTGTAACATTACAACATAGAAAGACACACTATATAATATCAATTGAAATGGCTTAACTCAATCAAAAAGACATATTAACAAAAAACAAGTAAACATACACTGAACGAATAAATTTGATCTATGACACAATATAAATACAATATTAAATGAAAAAGGGGGATGTAAAACAATGCCAAAAAGACAAATATAACCTTGGACAAAATGGCGTTAAATAAAATAACGTACACAGGTAAATTTAAATATAAAAATTTTGTTGATAGGAGTACGGAAATATTTTTTACAAAAAAAATAAATTTGTTGTTCATAGTACGAGAACAGAAGAGAAAATGTATCGTCATACTAAATACTTATCAAAGGTGGTACACATTAAAAATAGTGAGACGAGATATAACACAAATAAGTAAACATTGAATAACAAACATCCGTTACAAATTGTGTCAACAGGTCAAATTAACACGAAAGTACGATCTGAGAGTACTCGCAGTTACTGAAAGCTAGTTGAAAGCCAAAAACATTTAATAATAAAAAAAAATTGTATTGGCCTTCATCAGGAACGCTCAAAGGCAACTTTGAAATTATAAAGCCAAGGATGTATATATAATTGATGAATTCCATTCAAATGAATCCCAAAGTATTACCATATCGAGGAATGCTTTCAATTGCTGAAAACAAGCTTAAGGTACTATCTCTGTTGGTAATGAAAATATGTTTCTTAAAAAACTCCATCAAGGATATCAAAGCTTATAATTTGGTACTCTAGACGTGCGTTTCATCTATATAAAACTTGAATCGTCTGACACTCGAATAAGGTCCACTATACGTCTAAATAAAATTTCATGTAGTGACGTATTTGAATGATAGTGAAGAATAAGCCTGCGTTAGTGCAATCACTGTGTATCCCCGTACACCGGGTATCAAATGGCAATAGTAAAAGACATAAAAATGGAGAGAGAAAAGAGAAAATTGATGATATGCGTCAATAAATTACCCTATATTTATTTGAATGTAACACAAAGAGTTATAAACGGATAACTATAACACTTGACAAGCAGTTTATTTAGCTTAGATTGTTTTCTTTTGCAAAATTTGCGAAAATATTTTATGTTTGTTTTATATTATCTGGTCCCAATAATCAATTGGGAATTGAATCACCAAGACCGTGTAAATGTTTAAAGATGACCAAAGTACATGAGCTCCGTGGATGCTTGATCTCTACGTGAACGCATTTAAAATCGGGGAACCCAGAACAATTCCTGTTACTGATAGTGAAATTCTCTTTGATTGTTATCTTTAACTTCCCAATTCATTCTGTTCAAGGTTTAAGTAAGTAATAGACAAGACGGTGTGTAGATAAAACATGCACGACGTCAAAACACAATAGGAAAGGAATTTATTATGATGATAAGCACTATTCTTTCTTATATTCATTTCTTTTTTATGAGCTCACTTGGCTTTGCCAATTGTTGTTAACTTTTTAAACAAATCTTTCATTCTGAAACTACTGAACAGATTTGAAAGATTTTTGGGAATGTTCCTTGATATGTCAAGTTTATAAATACATCCTGTATTTTTTTATTCATTAACAAACACTACTGCTGTTGCTAGAAGTAGAAAATATCTGTAAAACTGCAGATTTTGGCTTATATCTCTAAAACTAAAGCAATTGTAGCAAACCTGACACAGGATAAATATGATAAGCAGGTCAATATGAAAATAAGAAAATGTGGTATAATTGACGATGAGTCAACTCTCAACTAGAGACCAAATGACTTATAAGTTAACAACTTTAGGTAACCTCCATCCATGAGCAAAACCCATACCGCATAGTAAGACATAAAAGGCCCCGAAATAACAAATGTAAAACAATTCAAACGAGAAAACTAACGATTAATGTACAAAACATAAACAAAACAAAATTATGACATACAGCAGCAAACGACAACCACTGAATTACAGGCTTCTGACTTGGGACAGATACATACATACAGCAGCAAACGACAACCACTGAATTACAGGTTTCTGACTTGGGACAGACACATACATAATGCGGGGGTTAAACATGTTTGAAGGCGCCGACCCTCCAAACGCTATCAACCACGAGATTTTCACAAAAATGGACAGCACCTTTACGGAGTGGTTGCCACTGAAAAGTTTCTTTTAGAAAATTTCACATTTTGTTGGCTATTACCTTGAAAACCATAATAGATATATAGAAACTTTAAATGGCAATAGATGATGCCCTCTAATGACAATTTTCACCAATGTTTTTTTCTTTTACTATAATCTTGAAAATCATAAAAGATGAATGCCTGAATGATCAGCTAGACAAGATCAGCACATAGAATTATGAGTTGACACGTTTTCATAATTAATTGCCCTTCGATGATGATTTTTACTATTTTTTATTTAGTTCTTGACGCATCCTATACTCCTATATGTCCTTAAATGACTACCATTTAATTGTATATCTCTAACTGGATCTGGATCAAACATGGTCGCAATTCCTTAGAAGTGTTAAAGAGGGCTGCTACTTTTGCTAATGATTTCAAAGTCACATTTATTTACAGGTGAGTGATTCAGACTCCTCGGAGCCTCTAGTTGTTATATTTATAGATTCGTTAATTGTTATTATCTTTCAAAAGAAATTTCAGTCTTGACTAAGGATTACATTATAAAAGCGTGTGTATACTGTGATATTCTTACAATACTGGAAGTAGTCTGAACACGTTACCACCACGTGTGGTATGATTGTCTCTGACAACTATCCATCAGAGACCAAAGGACAAAAATGTAACAATTAAAGGACACGGCATAACCTTCAACAATGAGCCAACACCAATTCGTATTGTAAACTATAAAATACCCTGGAATGACAAGATGTGAAACAATTCACTTAAACAATAAATAATTATGGCAGACAGCAGCCAACGACAGCCTCTATATAGATTACAGGCTCACTGGCTTGAGACAGGCACATAAAGAATGTGGCGGGATACAACATGTTGTGAGCGTTCAACCCTTCAAAAACTTCGGAGAGGGATGTTACGACACAACATAAGAACAAACTGTAAAAATCAGTTGGGAAGGGTTTGACTCTGCAGATCGGTACTAAGACAAAAGACAAGAAGAACCGATCTAAGAGAACTCGAAAGTGAGTCCAAAACTCAAATCCATCTAAAAACTAAACATTGTTTTCCCGACCAATTTATCAATTAGTGCACCTCTAAAGGATTTATTGTAAAGACGTCATAAGTAGTTGGAGAAATAGCATGAGCAATGTTAAAATATAATATTAGTAATCAACATTGATGTTTGGCCACAAGTAAATAAAATATCTGTTGGCAAATCTTGAGTGTTAATCCTAGGAAATAAAGAATATCTTTTAAACGAAAAAAAAAAAAGAGCATAGGTCTATCGGAAGTAAAAACTATATAATATCTTTCTGATAAAACCTACCTTTTTTAATCTCTTTATTCTTCAATACTTATTTAAAAAAAGACAAGTAAGGTTTGCGATGTTGTATCAAAATTGTCGGAATGACATTATGTGTATGTAACAGGTTGAAAACTCTTGTAAGCAGTAAGTCATATCAACTTTCGATTTTGGCCGTGCGAATCTCTGAAATAAAGGATTTATGTGGTCCTGTGGAAAAAGTCAGTATTGTTGCCTTTTATAGGCTTTCCCTTAGAGCAGTATACTGCAGTCAATATTTTCATTATGAATGCTTAGTTTCAATATTTATTTTTTTTTTTTTTTCATTTTGTTGCTTTAAAGAAACTATAAACGATGGACTACATTTTTGAGTAGGGCTTTTGAATTATTTTATTTCTCAGACGGTGACCAGCTTCAACAGATATTCATATAATGTCCATCATTTGCATCCTTGAATGTGCACCGGTAAATCGGTTGGAACAAAATGTGATTATTTTTTGTATTATTTATTTGCGATGTTACTTTACATAAAAGAAGATTCATTTTCGAGATCTGGAGATGCTGAAGCTGATGGGAGATCTTTGATAGTCTGTTACACTTAGTCGCAACCTTTTATAGACTCGTCAAATTATACCTGGACACGTGACTCTCTATTATTGAATACTGTATTCTGACGCCTATCCCATATCATTTATATATTAAAGTGGATTTGGGTGAGTAGAAATTAATGGTTAAATATATATTCTACCATAGGATAGAGTGCGATATATTTCTCAACTCGAGACGGTTAAATTTTCAATATATCAAAACGAGAGGCTGCGCATTTTGTTTAAGATGACTAGCATGGTGACTGTTCCCCACTGAATCGAATGTGTAGCCCATTTAACTCCCTTTTCCTCAAAATACCTTTTTGGTTTTAACATAATTAAGCAATGGTTATGAATTTAGATGCATTTTCATTAATGTTACAATTTCTTTATGTCGGATAAGAACTATAACCAACAAAAGATATTTGGTGAATATATCTTATAAATATATTTGGTGCTGATTGTTCATTTTTGAAATATATTTCCTTGAAACCACAAAACGTGAAACAATCCAAAGGAGAAAATCAACTGCCTAATTTTGCTAAAACAATAAACGAAAGACAATTACGGCAGGCAACAACCGACGGCAACCACTAGATTACAGGCTCCTCAGTTAGTAGAGGCACATACATATGACAGGGTTAAACATGTTTGTGAACTCTGAACCACCCGTCTATCTGGAACAGTGCCGAAACAACATTACATAAGAACAAACCGTAAAAATAAGTTGGGAAAAACCTTTACTAAAAAGATCAGCACGAAAGCACAAATACAATTAACAAAAAGACAAAAGACACATTTTATCGACCAAAGAGAACTGAAAGTTACTGAAAGCTAGTTCAAAACCCAATTAAGATTTTTTTTTTAAATAAATCACTGCATATAATGCAATAAGTCATATGATGGCACATAGGCTTCTGAAGCCTATTTCGTTACTTTCAATTGTAAATGACTGGGCTGTTAAATTGATGATATATCGAAGGCAGATTTAATATCATGCTAGGCTGGACTGGACTGGATATATATAGATATAGTCGTATAAAGGTGAAGAAAGACAAAGTAACGCTTCAGGAATATGTTCATGTTTGCACGAATCTGGTTATAATGGAAAATTAAAGAGGAGACACAACATCTAGATTCTTAAACGACATATGGTAGACCTACCAAACTCCACCAATAATATGAGGATATCGGAGTGCTGTGTGGTGTCCTAAGAGATCCAATATCGTCTTCAGATAACATTTTGTAGAAAAGGCGCCACTAATTACTTGGCACCGGTGTATAATCAACCAAATATCCTGATTATTCCACAAGTGCCAAATAAGATGCATTCGCCATCCACCATTTGAAAATGTTTAAATCCATGTTTCCGAATTTACCTGAAATTTTAGACGATATCAATTAAAATAAATTTTCAATAATATAATCAATACGTAATTCATAATCTATATCAATTTGATATTTTGTTATTAGATTTGGTTTCATGTAAAAGTGACATATTTCAAGTCAGTTAATTATGATTAATGATGCACGTTATGCGTTGTTATCTTATGAAATGAAGTGTGCATGCACAATGAATATTTGTTCTGTATATAAACTTTGCTCGATACGCTCGACAAAAATTAAAATACAAATGTATTGCATGGTTCTGTAATTAGTAAATAACCCGGTTTAACAGTAACAACACGCGTTTGTATCAAACTTGAGTAAAATTACATTTAGCATTACGTGTACATTTTGTCTGGTGAATGTAAAAATCTAATCAAGCTACTGCCGGAACCGGGAAAATTCGCCAAGTACTACAATATTTGATCAGCTACATTCGGGATCATTGCAAGATGCATCTCACAATAGGAAATCGTTTGAAATTAACATATTGATTATTGATGCGACAATGTTTGTCGTTAGATCAGCTGTTTTACATTTTATGGTGATTAATAAAATCAATGATTACATGTTCATGCACCAGTGATCGGACATCCAAAGTATGACCACGGAGTTATATCAATAAATATTTGATAAGGTCTCTTTATCCATATCAGCTGAACTGAAATTGGGTACATTGTTTGTGACAAGCCTCAGGAAATCATGAATTCACACAAAACAAACCTGTACTCAGTATAAAATATTTATATTATAAAGTGCTGAGTTATAGATTCAATATACTAGTGTCAATATAACCCTTTATGAATGGTTTTCCTCATTTATTGATATTTCAACATCAAATTGGCAGGAGTTAATAGAAAAAAAAAAAGAGCTAGTCCCTGACTTGGGACAGATACATACATACAGCAGCAAACGACAACCACTGAATTACAGGTTTCTGACTTGGGACAGACACATACATAATGCGGGGGTTAAACATGTTTGAAGGCGCCGACCCTCCAAACGCTATCAACCACGAGATTTTCACAAAAATGGACAGCACCTTTACGGAGTGGTTGCCACTGAAAAGTTTCTTTTAGAAAATTTCACATTTTGTTGGCTATTACCTTGAAAACCATAATAGATATATAGAAACTTTAAATGGCAATAGATGATGCCCTCTAATGACAATTTTCACCAATGTTTTTTTTCCTTTTACTATAATCTTGAAAATCATAAAAGATGAATGCCTGAATGATCAGCTAGACAAGATCAGCACATAGAATTATGAGTTGACACGTTTTCATAATTAATTGCCCTTCGATGATGATTTTTACTATTTTTTATTTAGTTCTTGACGCATCCTATACTCCTATATGTCCTTAAATGACTACCATTTAATTGTATATCTCTAACTGGATCTGGATCAAACATGGTCGCAATTCCTTAGAAGTGTTAAAGAGGGCTGCTACTTTTGCTAATGATTTCAAAGTCACATTTATTTACAGGTGAGTGATTCAGACTCCTCGGAGCCTCTAGTTGTTATATTTATAGATTCGTTAATTGTTATTATCTTTCAAAAGAAATTTCAGTCTTGACTAAGGATTACATTATAAAAGCGTGTGTATACTGTGATATTCTTACAATACTGGGAAGTAGTCTGAACACGTTACCACCACGTGTGGTATGATTGTCTCTGACAACTATCCATCAGAGACCAAAGGACAAAAATGTAACAATTAAAGGACACGGCATAACCTTTCAACAATGAGCCAACACCAATTCGTATTGTAAACTATAAAATACCCTGGAATGACAAGATGTGAAACAATTCACTTAAACAATAAATAATTATGGCAGACAGCAGCCAACGACAGCCTCTATATAGATTACAGGCTCACTGGCTTGAGACAGGCACATAAAGAATGTGGCGGGATACAACATGTTGTGAGCGTTCAACCCTTCAAAAACTTCGGAGAGGGATGTTACGACACAACATAAGAACAAACTGTAAAAATCAGTTGGGAAGGGTTTGACTCTGCAGATCGGTACTAAGACAAAAGACAAGAAGAACCGATCTAAGAGAACTCGAAAGTGAGTCCAAAACTCAAATCCATCTAAAAACTAAACATTGTTTTCCCCGACCAATTTATCAATTAGTGCACCTCTAAAGGATTTATTGTAAAGACGTCATAAGTAGTTGGAGAAATAGCATGAGCAATGTTAAAATATAATATTAGTAATCAACATTGATGTTTGGCCACAAGTAAATAAAATATCTGTTGGCAAATCTTGAGTGTTAATCCTAGGAAATAAAGAATATCTTTTAAACGAAAAAAAAAAGAGCATAGGTCTATCGGAAGTAAAACTATATATCTTTCTGATAAAACCTACCTTTTTAATCTCTTTATTCTTCAATACTTATTTAAAAAAGACAAGTAAGGGTTTGCGATGTTGTATCAAAATTGTCGGAATGACATTATGTGTATGTAACAGGTTGAAAACTCTTGTAAGCAGTAAGTCATATCAACTTTCGATTTTGGCCGTGCGAATCTCTGAAATAAAGGATTTATGTGGTCCTGTGGAAAAGTCAGTATTGTTGCCTTTATAGGCTTTCCCTTAGAGCAGTATACTGCAGTCAATATTTTCATTATGAATGCTTAGTTTCAATATTTATTTTTTTTTTTCATTTTGTTGCTTTAAAGAAACTATAAACGATGGACTACATTTTTGAGTAGGGCTTTTGAATTATTTTATTTCTCAGACGTTGACCAGCTTCAACAGATATTCATATAATGTCCATCATTTGCATCCTTGAATGTGCACCGGTAAATCGGTTGGAACAAAATGTGATTATTTTTTGTATTATTTATTTGCGATGTTACTTTACATAAAAGAAGATTCATTTTCGAGATCTGGAGATGCTGAAGCTGATGGGAGATCTTTGATAGTCTGTTACACTTAGTCGCAACCTTTTATAGACTCGTCAAATTATACCTGGACACGTGACTCTGTCTATTATTGAATACTGTATTCTGACGCCTATCCCATATCATTTATATATTAAAGTGGATTTGGGTGAGTAGAAATTAATGGTTAAATATATATTCTACCATAGGATAGAGTGCGATATATTTCTCAACTCGAGACGGTTAAATTTTCAATATATCAAAAACGAGAGGCTGCGCATTTTGTTTAAGATGACTAGCATGGTGACTGTTCCCCACTGAATCGAATGTGTAGCCCATTTAACTCCCTTTTCCTCAAAATACCTTTTTGTTTTTAACATAATTAAGCAATGGTTATGAATTTAGATGCATTTTCATTAATGTTACAATTTCTTTATGTCGGATAAGAACTATAACCAACAAAAGATATTTGGTGAATATATCTTATAAATATATTTGGTGCTGATTGTTCATTTTTGAAATATATTTCCTTGAAACCACAAAACGTGAAACAATCCAAAGGAGAAAATCAACTGCCTAATTTTGCTAAAACAATAAACGAAAGACAATTACGGCAGGCAACAACCGACGGCAACCACTAGATTACAGGCTCCTCAGTTAGTAGAGGCACATACATATGACAGGGTTAAACATGTTTGTGAACTCTGAACCACCCGTCTATCTGGAACAGTGCCGAAACAACATTACATAAGAACAAACCGTAAAAATAAGTTGGGAAAAACCTTTACTAAAAAGATCAGCACGAAAGCACAAATACAATTAACAAAAAGACAAAAGACACATTTTATCGACCAAAGAGAACTGAAAGTTACTGAAAGCTAGTTCAAAACCCAATTAAGATTTTTTTTTTAAATAAATCACTGCATATAATGCAATAAGTCATATGATGGCACATAGGCTTCTGAAGCCTATTTCGTTACTTTCAATTGTAAATGACTGGGCTGTTAAATTGATGATATATCGAAGGCAGATTTAATATCATGCTAGGCTGGACTGGACTGGATATATATAGATATAGTCGTATAAAGGTGAAGAAAGACAAACAAAGTAACGCTTCAGGAATATGTTCATGTTTGCACGAATCTGGTTATAATGGAAAATTAAAAGAGGAGACACAACATCTAGATTCTTAAACGACATATGGTAGACCTACCAAACTCCACCAATAATATGAGGATATCGGAGTGCTGTGTGGTGTCCTAAGAGATCCAATATCGTCTTCAGATAACATTTTGTAGAAAAGGCGCCACTAATTACTTGGCACCGGTGTATAATCAACCAAATATCCTGATTATTCCACAAGTGCCAAATAAGATGCATTCGCCATCCACCATTTGAAAATGTTTAAATCCATGTTTCCGAATTTACCTGAAATTTTAGACGATATCAATTAAAATAAATTTTCAATAATATAATCAATACGTAATTCATAATCTATATCAATTTGATATTTTGTTATTAGATTTGGTTTCATGTAAAAGTGACATATTTCAAGTCAGTTAATTATGATTAATGATGCACGTTATGCGTTGTTATCTTATGAAATGAAGTGTGCATGCACAATGAATATTTGTTCTGTATATAAACTTTGCTCGATACGCTCGACAAAAATTAAAATACAAATGTATTGCATGGTTCTGTAATTAGTAAATAACCCGGTTTAACAGTAACAACACGCGTTTGTATCAAACTTGAGTAAAATTACATTTAGCATTACGTGTACATTTTGTCTGGTGAATGTAAAAATCTAATCAAGCTACTGCCGGAACCGGGAAAATTCGCCAAGTACTACAATATTTGATCAGCTACATTCGGGATCATTGCAAGATGCATCTCACAATAGGAAATCGTTTGAAATTAACATATTGATTATTGATGCGACAATGTTTGTCGTTAGATCAGCTGTTTTTACATTTTTATGGTGATTAATAAAAATCAATGATTACATGTTCATGCACCAGTGATCGGACATCCAAAGTATGACCACGGAGTTATATCAATAAATATTTGATAAGGTCTCTTTATCCATATCAGCTGAACTGAAATTGGGTACATTGTTTGTGACAAGCCTCAGGAAATCATGAATTCACACAAAACAAACCTGTACTCAGTATAAAATATTTATATTATAAAGTGCTGAATTATAGATTCAATATACTAGTGTCAATATAACCCTTTATGAATGGTTTTCCTCATTTATTGATATTTCAACATCAAATTGGCAGGAGTTAATAGAAAAAAAAAAACAAAAGAGCTAGTCCCCTGAACTTCATTATTAAGCTGTTGGAACAAGGAAAAGAAACTGTCTGATAGTTTTTTTCAAATAATTTTACAATCAATAAGATTAAAATCGAAAATATATGCAAATATACCCTCCTTAATTATCATCCACATTAATTAATGACCCTTTGTGCTGTTTATTTTTTATATAAAGTATTTATTAAAGAAATAATATGTTTGTTTTGTGTAGATTCATGATGTCCTGAAGCTTGTCACAAAGTACCCAATTTCAGTTCAGTTGACGTGTGTATATCAATTGCTACATTTATTATAATCATTGTAAATCTTTACATGCGCACTATATTTTCAATTTTCTGTTTGGTCAGTGGCAGTTTGTCGAATTTGGAAGTTGATTGTTTGTATGATATATATATATACATATAAGTTTGTGGAAGTCATTAAAAGTAAACACAAGAAATATATGTTCTTTAAAAGTTGCTTCTGTGTGTATGTGTATTCTAGTTTTCCAAAACTGGGGTGGGCCTTCGATTTCAATACAGCAACACAAAAAAAAAGTTTAAAATGATGGAACTGGTAATATTATAACGTACGAAATATATATTTATAAGATATATTCAAGATCAGTCGAGTTTTTGGCTTGAAAATGGTTTTCTATATTTTGTCTTCTGTCAATCTGGGAACATTCCTAGTTAGTTATACAAAGAGGTAAAAACAACACCAACATTTTCACGAAAACTATCAAGTTACAGATATTTAGAGCGATGAGTAAAACGTGATATTAGAAAATAGTGCAATTATTTCAAAAATATGTGAACAATGAAAAGATATGAACGTATACATATTCTATAGGGAATCCGTTAATCGGGAATTCTACTATTATATATATAGATCGATTTGTCCTCTCTCGTATGCCTATGCATTGCCATGTATTTTTTCTTAAGTTTCCAAGGAAAAATGAAATTCTGCTTGAAGGAAGATCGGTATCATGGAGATTTCCGTTTGCTGCATACATTTGGATAAATTCCCTACAATGTTGATACCTTTAATAATTTCCATGGAAACTAGGGTTCTATTAAGCTGTCCTTAATAAAAATGTACATTTGACTTGTTTTGTTACAATTCTGGTCATTATTGTTTTATTTTCATTTTATGTATTTGCACAACTTAAAGGCATTTTTAAACGTTGGCATTGCATGAATGTTCCTGGTGGAGGTCAGTACAAAGGAATGCTCGGTGTTATTTTGATTCCCAGTGAATGAATCATTTTTAAAGAAATCCGTAAAGAAATCTCCGAAATTTTCATATAGGGTTTAATAGAAAATATGTCCCAAACTTGGGCTCTTGGTCAAGATCAAACCAATGAAGCACTGTGACGGAGATCTGTATCTTATGATTTTATGATTATGATCCCATTACAATGGATTCGCTTTTTTCTTTAAGTTTATAGTAAAAAATAGGTAATATCTGTTATCAATGGTCACACAATTGGCGATACAATGAAGCCAAATAAATAAAGTCAAATCAGAAAATCCTGCAAAACATCATCGTGTGACATTATAGGGATACTTAAACCAATAAAGTCTGTCATATTGTCGCTGGTTAACAATAACTATATCATTAGAAGCAAAAATTATCGCGAGAAACACATGAACACCCACACATTGTATTTTCAAGTTTAAATTAATCGAAGTCGTGCATTGTTTAAAATTGTTCAGTAGTTTCTAAACAATTAATTTGAGTGCGTTTGCTCTAAAGCAATGTTTGAGTAAAGTATGAACGAATTTATAAAGCACATTAAGTAAAATCAATTTTATTTATTTTATGACGGAAAAAAAATGTTTTACAAGAATACATCCATATCATGTTGAAACATATTTTCGAGATATTCATTATAGTTTTCGACCGAGCATCTTTTAAATTGTATAAAATTAAGAAGACCAAGCAATAACATATTTTTTTCGCTATTACAGCAAAAACTAACAAATCCTGAGTAAATGAAATTCTTCAAAATTCTTCACCGCTTAATTGAAAACAATTCAAATTTCATACATTTACGATCAGCGGCTAATTGTTTCAACTTGAGAAAAAAGAACAGATGAATTATCTTGCATTTGAATAGTATGAATCTGATCTTGAATGATGAGCACCCGGTTAATTACATTGCATCAATTTAGTATTTGACAAGAACTTTACGAAGCGTCGTGTTACAATATTTCGAAGTAATCTTATTGACACAGAATTCTCAATGGTATTGCTTGATATACCTGAAATTGACTACCTCGTCGGTCAATGCAGTGTTACTTAATTACACTTCTTCTATATACAGTGTTGTGCTTACCTGCAGTACGTTTTTATTGGATTGTTTCATCTCGGACATTAGTTCCATCAAAGAAACTAAATTTGTTACTGATTAATTTCCAATCAATTTTACTTCTCTCTAAAACATCGCGTGTGCACCTGTCGTCTGTATACCTAAATTATCCAATTGCTTTAGAATACCTGCACGCGCTGACTGTCATCTGCAGTTCTGATTGATAGAGAAACTTCAATTCCATTTTAAACGTGTCCTATTCTCGCAGGATTTCTCTTATCAAGCATCCAACCTATCGTGTGTCGCAGAATTCCAGAAGTTAATATAATAATAATGATTTTGTCCCAGGTAGAACACCAAGCGCGTGAAATATTAAACAGTACAAGCAGCCACGTGCTATATTTTTCAGGTTTACCAATATTGACGGGCTACATGATGATCCAATATAACGATCGCATTAAAGTTTTCTCCAAAATGCAAACATTGGATACATTATACAGTTCACTTAGATCATCATATAGATTAAATAACGTGAAATGCATTTGGAAAATTAAATGAAACCTAAGCACAAAACGGAACAATAGCGCAAACATGCAATCACAGATTCTATATTTTATACTGGGAATTTGTTTTGAAAAAATCAACACAAAATGTTTGTTAACCTGGCATGAGACCAAAAGAGCATCTTGACTAGCCAAGGGTTGCAACCCGATCCTCTGTTCCCCACTGGCCAACAGGGGATACGATAAGTCCCCTTTTTTTCTACCATCCACGAGTACGATCCGATTTCCCTCTAAACGAAGGTACCGGTTCTTAACCCTTTGGCTAGCGAACATGGCAAAAGAGATACTGTAGCTTGTTCTTATAAGCTCTGACCAGTCCATTTTTTAGTACATTAAATGTACCCTAAAGGTTTTACAATGTTATGTATACTTCAAATGACCCTAGGATTTCAAATAAATACATACACGATTTTTAAGCCTTTTTCATTTTCAAATTATAACTTTTCAAAGGACTCTTAACTAAGTAATTTGCAGAAATCAGAGTCTTGAAAGGAATCAGGTAAACAAATACTCTATCTGCTTAAAAACGACCAAAAAGTCATCTTTGATTAATGTAGTCGTAGACGAAGTATGCAATAAGTTTTTGAACTGCATAGTTCTTAGCTTGCTTGACTTTATATTTTTGTAAAATTGCTTTGATACAATTGATTTGACTTCAGAGTACTTGATCTCTCTCTCTCTCTCTCTCTTGTTGAAGATTCTAAGAAACAAAAGAAACAAAACTAAATTGCTCAAGTTGGATTATCGAAACATCGTAAAGATAAATTCTTACTAGGAATATATAAGTTACTTTGATTAAATGGGAGTTTTTATCTCGTGCAGGTAATTTTGACCATGTTAGAACATTATTTGTACATTATTTTTATTCAAGGATACCGATTAGTTTAAGCACTTTTGTTTTGTTTCTGGATCCTATTTATTTCATGTATCGTTTATCATATAACTAGTACAATGTGATGAATTATTTCAAATAAATATTTTTTTAAACTTTGAATACCAATGTCAACCTATTGACCTTTCCATTTCTTTGCTTTTATTTAAATTAGAAAAAAATCTTGATTTGTGTTGTGCACTGGAAATCGTGTCGATTGAATACCCAAAGAGGAATGGGAATAAGTTTGAACTCAAATGTCATTGATTAATGAGATCATAAATTATAATTGGCCATTAGCATGCATCTCCGATTTATAAAAAAAACTAACGTCCCATGAGATATAATACCTATGAATGCATACGACGGATGTGGAGGAATTCGATTGGCTAATTTTTAAAACGTGTCGGCTGCTGGACGCAACATTAAAAGAACATATTAGGTTAAAATTTTCGATTATGCTGTAAGCTGTTTGTTTCCACCCGTATGAATTATCGATTTGGCGGATATGGGACTTAACCTAAAGTATTTGAAAACAAAAGCTATTAACCATAACGACTTTTTATTTCCTTTCAAACATGAATGATAATGCTTCATCGATCTATTCAAATAATCACCAGGTATGCAATAGAAAAATGAAATAGGTGGCTAGAGAATTATATTAATGTTTGATTTACATGCACTTTCTTTTTAATTTAGTTGTTCGAATGACACGTTTTGAAACAGTTATTTTCATAAATTCAAAAGTACCAACTTGACTTTTGTAAATGAATTGCAAGAAGATGTGGGGTAACTGTCAAAATTGACATCAACCTAACAACACAATTAACAACGATTTGCATCATGTGTGTTATTAAACATGTGTGTGTAGGGGGTTATAATGTTGTCTTCTTCCTTTGTGAGTGCACCCTCCCTTCCCTTGTCTTGTATCCATAAACATTAAATTTGGTCCATTTCAAATTACTGGACAAGAGGTAGCATCAATCAAGTTGAGAGATTAGATTTAGGACTCATACGCATACAAAGAACAAAAGAGGCGAACGATACCAAAGGGATATTCAAACTCATAAGTCGAAAACAAACTGACAATATCATGGCAAAAAAAAAACGAAAACGACGAAAAGACAAACAGTACACATAACACAACAAAGAAAACTAAAGACTGAGAAACACGAACCCAACAAGCTGCAACATACGTATATCATTAAACGTATTTAGTTATCATAGATACCAGGATTAAAATTTTCTCATCAGTGACGTTCAAATAAAAAAAAGAAAGTTAAGAGGCCAAATAAAGTACGAAATTGAAGTTGAAGAGCATTGATGACCTAAAATTCCAAAAGGTTTTGCCAACTTCGGCTAAGGTAATCTATTCCTGTGGTAGAAAATCCTTAGTATTTCGAAAGTTTTGTAAACAGTTAATTTATAATTATGACCATATCAATGATAAATCATGTCAACATAGAAGTGCTGACTACTGTCCCAACTAGTGATACCCTCGGTGAGGAAACCTCCACCAGCAGTGGCATCGACGAAGTGGTTGTAAATAAACTCATCATAGATGAACTATTTCTTGTGTCTTGAAAGTTTCTCGTGCAGATGCAGGTTAAATAGTCTTTCAATGCAGATTTTAAGCACGAACAATTGCCTTAAGAGTCATCAAATCACATAAATGATAATGCAGCTCATCATATTTAGAATATCAAACACGTTTTATATTTAAGGCAGTACAGTTATATGTAATTTACCAGACTTTAGTTATATCATGGAAGGAAGTCTTTTGTAAAATGTCTTTATCAATCGTTTGGTGAAACTTTTTTGTAACGAAAAAGTTTTTTTCCCAGTACTTTATTTTATTTTATGTCATTAATTAAAAGTCCAAATAAACCCAACTTTAAAACCAAGGTCAGTGGAACAAAAATAATCTCTAGATTCTCCAGTTCATGGCTAAACAGTTGTGATTATGTCACTTCAGTGGTGATAAACTAAGAAAATGAAAATTGTCACTATCTATGACAGATTATTATTGTTTCGGTATGTTCCTTGAAACCATTGTTATCGAAAGCCAGTGACAAAGACGACAAAAGTTAATAGTTTGATAACAACAACATACTGGGTGCCCATATCGAAGCTGTTATAAACTTCATTCTATTAACATAACATACAGAAATAAAAAAAAAAAACAAGTCACTGAAGCAAAGTTTTGAGGTTAAGTCCTTATATAGTTTAAAATACTGAAATACGTGGATGCAATATATCAGTGTTCTGCAGTATATTAGCGTAAACGGTGCTATTGATTGGCTGTGGAACTTGGTTATGGTTTGTTTCTACGTCTACAAGATTGTGTGTGACTTTGTACATCATTGTCACTCGGTTGATATTTCTCTGAGTTTCAAGTGATTCCCATTAAGATGGTCAATTATGGAAGTGACGCTGTTGGTGTTCTGGTATCTGTTGGTGACTTAGCTAGCATTCAACCCTTCTCAATATCGTTTTTGTGGTTTTGAGCGTCTGGGAATCAAACTGAGGGACAATATTCTAAATTAGATAGTACAATAGATTTGTATGCCAAACTTTTTGTTTCTTCATGATTTATATTAAGATTTCGTTTTAGAAAGCCAAAGATCTTGCTGGCTTTGGCAGTGATGTTATTTATGTGTCTTGCTGATATGTTGCTGGATAATGTGATACCAAGGTATTTTGATGTGTTGACGGAGTAAGGTCAAGTTATAGTAAATGTTACACATTTTCTTAAAATTTTGCATCCTTTGGCTACTTGAACTTTAACTGAAAATCGAACAAATAATGCTTTATCACCTTTATTTTCTGAAATATTTCTGATCGAATTCTTTCAAATTAGGTGAACATTTGTATAGGAAGCAGATAAAATGGTCGAAAAACGTTCTTAAGTTTGTCTTAAAATCATCAAATTTCCAATTTTTAACACATAGATTTTTCTTTAAAAACTATATGTTGTTGATACATAAATTTCCGTGTTAATGATGTAAAATAATAATAGGGTCACCGACTTCGTTTTTACGGTATACATCAACTAAAGTGGTGAACTAGGTGTAAAAATACCACAAAACGTCGAAATAATCGTAACGTCATCTCGTTGTATGCCGTAAAACGTCGATTTTTGACGTTTTTCACTACAAATAGGTAACAGATTGGTTAATACACCAAAAACGAAGTCGGTGCCGTATGTTTATTTTATATCATTAAAACGGAAATTTATGTATTAACAATATCTAGTTTTTTAAAGAAAAATCTGTGTATTAAACATTGGAAATTTGATGATTTTAAAACAAATTTATGAATGTTTTTTTCGATTTTATGTGCGTCCTATACAAATGTTCACCTATTTTGAAAGAATTCAATCAGTTATAGTTCAGAAAATAAAAGAGATAAAGGCTTTATTTTTCCGATTTTCAGATATAATTCAACGAGCCAAAGTTGTATGCAAATTTTACCAAAATCTGTGACATGGCCCATTTACAAATCCTTGACCTTAAATGTGGCCTTCAGTAAATAAATGTGTGTATGGTGACTGTGATCTTGTTACAGTAAGGGAGTTGCCTTTTTAAGGATGGAACTGCATTCCTCAAGTTAGTTTGTTTCCAATTGGCTAAATGATTCAGATCATTCTGCAAGATGACACCAACTTGTTTTTCAGTATCGTATATAGAACACAGTAATCTGCAATTTTGATGGGGATCAGGTGCTGCTGCAGAAGGATCTGTTATGAAAACTAGTAAAAGTAGTGGACACAGAACTGAACCTTTAGGCACCTTACTGACCAGGTATTTGACTAGATACCTCCTCATCAAGAACAATATGAGAGATGAACCCTGTCAAACAGACATGTACCCTTTTCGAACAATCTTTATACCCAATATTAATAGTTTTCCATTACTTATTTAAGTATTAAAGAACTGACCTAATCACGAAAAACATAACATTGATCAATGAACCAGGAAAACGAAGTTAAGGTCAGATGAACCATGTTAACAAAACAATACAATTATGGCAGACAGTAACTAACAACAACCAGTGGATTAAAGGATACACAGTATTGGGACAGGCACATAGAGAATGAGCACTCAAATATCACCCTACTGCCAGGAGACAAAACAGCATAATACAAGAACAAATTGTAAAGATCAGTTTGGCAGTTCTAGACTTATCAGATCGGTACTAAGCACAAAAAAAAAAAAAAAAAAAAATAATAATAATAATAAAAACCAGACATACAAAGCAGGGATCTAGGAGTACAATTACTGAAAGCTAGTGTAATGCCCAATTTCAACTAATAAATAAACTATGTTTTTTTCCAAACAAGTTTATATGATCTGCAATTTCTAAATAATTGCATATGAACTTGGGTGTACAACTAAACCTACATCTTCTGGGACATAATCCTTAACCAAAGTAATTAGACCATTAAATTTGGGTCACATGACTTTTTTGGCAAATCAACATTGATCTTCAGATGAACCTACATTCAAAATTTTGTTACTGACATCTGGCAGTGGTTGTGGATGCAGACAGGCACATAGATGCCAATGTTTCTCCATTAGGTCCTTAAACCTTTTTTGAGGTCAACTTTAAATAGTTACTTTTATCGAGTGAGATGTGATTGCACTCAATATCTGTTATCAATTTATTTCCAATTTGCTACGTTTACCTCTGTTTAGAAATGTGGTATCTTTATCTTATGCAAAACACCTTGAATATGCTACATATGCATGAAACATTTGCCACAAGACATTAATCAATCAACAATCAATCAGTCTAAGGGAACGTGAATTAATCAGCTGTAGAGTTTATTTGATGCAATGACAACCTAAAACTAGGCTATAGAGTTTTTGCCGAGACAAAAGTCTCATCCATTTCCTTCACAAGTCCTGCCTATATTGTGTCTAGACCAAAGTCCCATCCATTTCCGTCACAAGTCTTGCCTATATTGTGTCTAGACCAAAGTCCCATCCATTTCCTTCAGAAGTCCTGCCTATATTGTGTCTAGACCAAAGTCCCATCCATTTCCTTCAGAAGTCCTGCCTATATTGTGTCTAGACCAAAGTCCCATCCATTTCCTTCAGAAGTCCTGCCTATATTGTGTCTAGACAAAAGTCCCATCCATTTCCATCAGAAGTCCTGCCTACATTGTATAGGTGTGGAATCACATTCTGTCTCATGGACAATGTAATATTTGATGGATAATAAAAACAAGATAAGCTTTCAACTTGTATTTTTTCATAATAAATATTCATCTAGTACATTTACATACATACACTATATATAAATATATCATAATTTGCATAGTACTTTTCCTCATAATATTATAAATCATCAGAAATCATGCTTCAAAAAAAAGGAAGTGTGATAATAACCATCATTTGGCCCCTAAAGTTGTAAAAATAGTGAATTTCTTTAATCCTTTAAAAAATATGCAAAATAAATGAAGAAAATGACATAGTTTGATTACTGTAGTGTAGAATAGTCATTTGAAATGTAACTGTGGTGGCATAAACATGCTAAAAATAACATATCTGATCTTAAATGACCGTTTTACATTTCGTTTTTGGTAAAATCAAATATGAGCTCCAGTTTACCTTATTGAAAAGATATCTTGTCGGCAAAATATCTGTTGTTGGCTAAGGCTCATAACAGACTGAAAATTGATCTCAAAATGAAGCTATTTTGGTGAATCTTGCATTTTTTCCTTAAATGCAAAAAGTCTGAAGGCCTAAGCAAATATGTAAGATGATAAATTATGACATCTGACAAATTTATGCATTGGGAACATCTGAAAGATGATATTTGATGGATTTATAAACTTTTGATTTTTAATTCAAGAGGACAAAAGTTGTCTTATATCATACCTTCTCCAAAATAAAACTGTACACTATAAACATTGAAGTTACACAAGAACAAACATTCCAATTTGGCACTAAGAAAATGAAGTACAGTATACACAACCATTTAGGTGGGATATATATTATGTCGACTTATGTTCTGTTGTATTCAGTTTTACCATACATAAATAATAGTCAAATAACAAAGTATTCTTTATATGGAGGTTTAAAACAATAATATTTGTATCAGTCATTCATTTCTATTCGCCTCTAAAGCCTTTAAAAAATTGACTGACAGATGCATGGATTTAAAAACCTAATACCTCCTACTTTCTTAGGCAGGGCAAAAAAATAAATTTGTCTATATATGTTGAGAAAAAATAGATGTAACTAATATGAATCAGATCTATCTGCCTAGCTAACCCTCTAAAACAAATATCTTGGCAATGTAAATAAAAAAATGCATTTTTTTAGTAGAATTATTGTCTATTATATCTTTAACAAACTTTTACTACTTCTTTTGACAAAAAATAAAGCCTTCATTGCCTATTACATAATTGACAAAGTTTTCCTACACCACAGAAAGCTAGCTAGACTATCAATGGTAATTGTGTAATCATAATTTACAGACAAATTGTGAAAATTATGCAATTATCAGTGAAAAAGAACAAAAATAATCAACCCAGTTCACATAATTATACTATAATGCAATCTACAGATCCATTGAACATGGCAGAAATTACATCATCAACCATAAAAATCATAATTATAGAAATAAACATTCACAAATAAAACCAATGTCTGAAATAAAATTAAAAAAATATCATTTGGTTCTAAAAATTAACAGATACCAAAGGAGGATTCATACTAACGGAGTTTTTACAAATCAACAACAAAATTGATTAAATCATATGGAAGGTGAAAAAACCTTGCCTTGTACATCAAAGCTTAATCAAAAACCATGTTTAATCATATCACAGTTAAGAAATAAATGAGTGGAAATGAACAAACTCCAACAACAACCTGAATTAACTTCCTGGACAGAATCAGCTTATATCAAATCTCATTAATTACAATGAACTCTCTAACCTATTCAAACTATTTTTTCATAAACATTATTTTTCTAACTTCTTTTTAGCTTATTGATTAATATAGATTTTCAATTTCATTGTCTGTAGTTCTTATGAACGTACATTTCAGGAAATTTTATCATTTATAATGTGCTTGAATCTGTTGCACTGTTGTAAAATGCAAATGTTCTATAACTTATAGAAAATCTACAAAAAGCTTTAAAAGTTGGTTAGTAATTAGCGAAGAAATATCCCTTTTTTGTCACCACCACATGGGCAGATAATTTTTTTAAGATTGACAAAATACATCAAAACATATGTAAAGGATTCTAAATGTACATGTATACCTGCCTTAACCTTTGAATGGATTAAGTAACAGATGAAAAAATCTTACATATTTCACGTTTCATTAAATGTTTTGTAAAACAAAATAGCTAGAGGCACAAAGGAGTCTGTATACCTAACCTACATGACCTAGCATCTATGACCAACCTAGCCCAATATAAGTACCAGTGATGTTTACCTATGTTCTCCAAAGGCAGGCCATGTTACTGGATACATTCAAAAGTTCAGTCTTGGGACAATTCAGGTAATGTTTGGTAAAAAATAAGCATGTTTTTTCAGGGAAGACCTTGAAGTCAACACAATTATTTATGCATATTTAAAATTTTTTTTTTATTAAAAGTTTACATTTATAGGGACTTTGATGTGAAGATTGGAGTCGTCTAACAATGACCAGTGAGGGGACCATCGAAAGACTACAGTTCCATATTTACCCACCTATGGGGTTTCCTTTTGTTTTATTTTACATCAACAACAGTCATGTTAGGGTTTGTAAGAAGCATATCAATCAATGTTGAAACTACTTTATTCAGACAAAGCTATCATTCTCAGGATCCTAGCTAGGAATTGCAAGGTGGCTGGCTACCTACCATTATGGAAAGGGGTATTTGGAGCTCTAAGGTAATCGGTACAAAATTCCACAATATGGCAATTTGCAGGCTCCTAACTGGAAAAATATTGACTTTAATAAAAGTGTTTTTAAAGAGGTGGTTTTGTATGAACCCCCAGTCTTCCTGGTCATGAATGTGAGATGATTTCTTACTGATGACATACAGTAGAAGATCCAGGAAGTAAGAAATAAGATAAATGTACTAAAAACATAAATTTTCTTTGATCTGTATAAACAAAATGAAATGAAAAAGAATCCATTAAAATACATAAAGTAAAATAAATATAAAGCATGTCTTATTTGATTTCATTCACATTCATGTACCATGTGAATAACTAGAGCTATGAATGAAATCGTTATTTTTTTATATTTAAATGCAGTCATTAAATAACAACAAAAAAAAAAGCATAAAAATATAATAACATGACATTAGCAAATGCAACAGACATTAAACTGACAAATCATCAGAAATATAATTTCAATCAATAATTGATTTATTTTTCCATTTCAATTTATTGCTTGACAGCTAACGAAATGTACAACAAACATCAGTGACAGGCGATATGCATTTGTTTATCCTACAAAGACCACTGAATAATTGATCATTTTAATTGTGAAAACCGATCTCCGTATCAAAATCGTCAATATTCAACAAAGGACATGGCTTTCAATAGGCCCTGCATGAAAAATGTTTCTGATGGATTTTAAACTGTATCAAATATCCCTTCTACATAAAATAAAACCAGTTTTATAAATATTTAAAAACTTTGAAAAATATCATATTTTCAATCCTTTTCTTTGAAATATAAAAAATAATGAATTTACCAAACTTGAATCTTTGAATTCATTTCAGCTGCAATAACTATAACTGTATATTGAACCAGAAAAAATGTTTTAATTACATAACTAATGGCCATATTTTTATCTTCATTCAAGACATCCTTTAGGTGTTTAACATTTTTTTGATATTTCTGAGTCCCAAATAAAGGTTTATGTTGTAAGTCTGCTTTTCACAAGCAAAAATCAACCAGAAGAAGTTAAGTAGTTTTTACAAAAAATATTTGTTATTTTCGAATAAAATAAATCAATCAGTAGAAAATATCATGAGATTCTATAGAATTTAAATTAATTATAGTCCAATTAACTCATGTAAATGCATGCAACAACTACAACCAAAGATCAGTTCCTTCCAGCTATTTAATACAAGCTGAAAAAAAACTTTATGTAACAAAAAACAGAAATCCAAAGTTAAAATAGTACCATATAAACCACATGATTGCCAAAATCACATATCCCAAGTTTCCACCCAAATCAATAATGGTGGCTTAAGAGATAATAATCAATTTTCAATACAATACAATCTCAGTCCAATTCATTCATAAAAAATATCAGGAAAATTTCATTTCAACATACATTCTAATGGCGGGTAAAAATATTATAAAACAATTGGAAGGATATGCCAAAATCATGTTTGGTCTGATTTTAAATTTCTACTGCCAAATTCATATTATGAAAAGTGAACATGGACGGATACACAGGACAAAGGAGTAGGTTCGATAAGGCCCTAAAATGGCCTCTAATTCTAGCTGAAATTTGAAATTAGGATTTATTGACCAATGTCATAAGGAATCATAGGTAATATAATGACTAGATTGGAAAAACGTTTTTTTGTTGAAAATTCATGTTTTTGCGTTCTATTCATGACGTCACAAATAGCATTCATTTTGATTTTCTGCGAAAATTCGATGAAAACAGGTAAATTTTTGTTGATTTTTTGGAACAAAGATATTTAAACCTAATGTTTGTTATGACATTTTACATATCTGACTTAAATATTTAGTTTTTCGACGCCTGTGCTCTATGTTTCCTAGGTCTTAATTTGGTTGAAATCCGGAAGATTTTGTCCAATTTCGCAAAAATCTATTTTTTACCTATTTGTGACGTCAAAATCAATGCTTAAAAATAAAACTCTGGCAAAAATAGTTCTATATAACTTTCTCACATGTCTTTTCATCAACTTAAAACACATTTTATCCTGAAACATTGAACTTAATAATCGGGACCAATTTTGGCCCTTACAGAACTTACTCCTTTCTATAGAAACAGGTCATGAAAGATACCAGATACCAAATCATAGAAACAATGAATATAATTAATCTTTTACCTATCCCTTTTAATGTAACTTATCTAAATGAGTGTACAAAATTTAATTGTAAAGCCATCATAAAATTATAAAGTGGAGAACTTAGCATAATTTCAATAAAATCAATCTCATGAAAAATTTTATAGTATTTGAAAAAGCAAATTATTCAAATTTGAAAATATATTATTTCATCTCATATATGAAATACTTTTAATTGAAAATAAAAAAGTTTTCCCTTTTAGATAATGTTGAATAGTATATTTGAAATAAACTTATTATCTACAAAGATATGAAAATCATGAATATTTCTGTTTAACTTTGTATCATTCTGTCAAAAAGTATTGAATTAATTTTACACTATCCATAAAACATTTATAGCCTTAATTAATGCCCTAATCTATCTAAAAAAAGTTCAAACGTTTCAATTTTTGGGAAGTATGTATAAAATACTAGCAACAAAATAAGATCCTATCATGCAATGGTTCTTCTACATGAAGTTGACATGATTCAAAATACTTAAAATATCTATCACAGCTATGCTTCAGTAAGGTCACAAAATGTTTGTTTATAATTCAAACTTCACGCATTTGATTCTCCAACAATTTTGCTATTTCGTTTCCCGCTAGCACTATCATGTGAGCCTGCTTCACTGTTCTCCAAGGAATCACGTTTCTTTTTCCTTCTACTGAAAAGATAATAAGAAATAATAGAAAACAATGAATAATTTAGGACCTTCAAAGTGTGCAATAATGACTTTCACAGACAAAATATGAAAGAATAAATAATTAATTAAAACCTATCAACATAGCTGAGTTAGCATGGTTAAATAAGCTGAAGAAGTTTTATAACCATCCTAATAGTTTTTATACCACCAGTAGCAATAGCTTATTATTTATTAAGGGTACACAGTAGTTAAGACATTAAATTGGAATAACATAAGCTTCAATGGTTCAACCTATCTTTTTCTCCTGCACTTGATGATGAAATTTTTATCATATATGAAGATTTGGTGTTTGACTGATATTTCCCTCAGACTTTATTCATCCTCAGTAATGTCTGATAACAAATATGAATATGAAAGAATGTCTTACAATTTTCCTTACAAAAATTATAAGACAGTATTTTCTTCTTGTCTTGATGAATCTGTTAAAACTTGAGCATTGCACACAATAGCCACACTCTGGCTGTTTTTGGAAAAATCCATATTATATATGTTGTCTTTTCCTGATACTCTACATTTGATAACCCTTATATGCATATATCTCTGTAAATTTGTTAATATAAAAAAGAAGATGTGGTATGATTGCCAATGAGACAACTGTCCACAAGAGACCAAAATGACACAGAAATTAACAACTATAGGTCACCGTAAGTTTTTTTATTGTAATTTTAGATAACTTTCATTGTACCTATTCTTTTGAAATAGATTAATTTTTCACAGAACCTTGTCTCACACATTTGAACATGAAGAGACTGTAGATTAGGTGTATACAGTTAGTTTTATCCTTTATAAGTATACACAAATAATGTAGAACTTTTCACAAGAAAATAACAGATATTACTTGAATATCCTCTAGCCAAAATTCACTGTAAATGATAATAAAGCATGCTATGTTTAACAGTGGAAATCAATAAAAAAAATTCTAGGTAACAGACTTGAATGTGATACTGAAAATGAAATACAACCCGTAAATCTTGCCTGCTAATTCAAAAGTCATTAACAAACAGATAAATAGACTCATCACCAACAATTACTTGTAACCATCTTACCAAGAAAAATATACTGATTGACTGTTGGATTATTGCTTAGTATCAACACGAAATGGCTATGTCACCACAATAAAAACACAGAGTTTGAATTTAAACAAATGCTTCGAGACAACAAAATTTTTTGAATCTAAGTATAAGAGTTCATATAGTTCCTGTGTGTTTTCCTTAAGGTAGTCAACATGAAATTAAATATTGTCATGGTCTCCCACGCACAATTCTGTAAGTTGATACATCAACACAAACTTTCAATATATTACATGGGCTAGTCCTACATTTAAGAAACTCATTTTGAAAGAGTTAAACAATTACTGTAAAATATTATATTATAAAAATGTTATAAGAGCATCTTTCATAAAAGAATAACTGGATTAGTTCAATCAATGAACCTCCCTTTCCCCATAAAAATTGACTTCTTTCCTCCTTTGTAACTTATTTGCCATGATTTATACCAATGGTTTATTTCTCATAGATTAATAATTTGTGTCATAGAATACAATAGTTTTTATTTCTGCATGGTTTCATCTGATGCTTCAGGAAATTATAACACCCCATTTTCACTGTCAATATAAAATCGTTTTATTTCTTTTCTCTTTCAAAATGTGGGAAAACTCTACAAATATTTACCTTTCAGTTAAATCAACAAAAAGTTGTGCATAGCCACAAGAGCAAAAATCATTGACAAATAAAATAGCATTTGATCATTTTAGTTAGGCATAATAGTACAAATAAAAACAGAAAGTTTGCTACACAATTGCAACCTATAGATTTCTGATCACTTATCATAGTAGATGCTGGTTAACAAGGAAATTGCTGTTAATTACTATACAAACAAAATCAATTTTTCAATCCTTCTTTTTTCTTTTTTTCTTTTATGTTTTTGTTGTTGCTAAATTGTCCATAATATTCTGCATCAAACAAAATAAATTGGTAAAATATTTCACACATTAGGTCAAATTATTGATAGGGTTCAAGTATTAACTGGTGTTACTGGTGACCAAACAAATAGTTCAAGTATTAACTGGTGTTACAGGTAACCAAACAAAATCTATGCTTCATATAAATTGTAATTCGGTCAATGTGTTTACATCCCGATAAAATGACAAAAAGTACATTTGTTATTTCCTAATGTACATGTGTTGTTTGTTTTGGTCTTTTAAACAGTTGAACCACTGTACAGGGTTGTAATTTAACAGTTGAACCACTGTACAGGGTTGTAACTAAACAGTTGAACCACTGTACAGAGTTGTAACTAAACAGTTGAACCACTGTACAGGGTTGTAACTAAACAGTTGAACCACTTTACAGGGTTGTAACTAAACAGTTGAACCACTGTACAGGGTTGTAACTAAACAGTTGAACCACTGTACAGGGTTGTAACTAAACAGTTGAACAACTGTACAGGGTTGTAACATGTGTTTTGGGGTCTTTTTAACAGTTAAAACACAGTACAGCTAGGGTTATTTATTTGAATTCATTTATTGAAAGAAAAGAGTAGGTGATAAAATAATTTAGCCCCATTGTAATCAGACATCAGGACCTCATCTTATATTGCTCTGACCAATGACTTGGTCATACTTAAGACTTTTAAGTTGGTTATTGCTGCTTCACGGCTAAGCATGAAACATTTACAAGTAAGAGTAAACAATGTTTGGCTCAAAGTCAGTATAATGTTTCCCAGTAAAGCAATAGACCTGCCTGCAGACTGTATCCTTAAAACTGTGAACTTGAATTCAGATAATGGCTCATTCATTTCCTCTATCTATTGATCTTTTTAGAATTTATTAAGGTAATTTCTAGAATTAACTTCCTTATATATAATATGATGCGTTTTATTTCAATTCTAATTAAAAATCAAAATTCATTAAAAAAAATCTTTTCTATTCACTATTTACAGAATGCATTATACTCATTTCATACAGATACATGTGTTTTTTTCAACAGCTTACATATGTTGTTTGGTTGCAGTCTCAATGCCATTTACCTAACATCTCCTTTCATTCATACTTAAAATGAAAAATTCCATACAAAACATTTGTTCAAACTTTTATTATGCAAATAAAACTGCAAAGCTGTATAATTTCAAAAATAAATATCCCACAATTATCTACCTTTCATCTACTAGGACATTAAAAGTCAGCCTTTTTCTTTTTTTATTTTCACAGAAAGATTTTCTTCAAGTTTCCTTAGGTTGATAAATCAAACATCAATAAACCTGATCAAACCACCAGGTTTTCAATCTAACATAGAAAGTCTTGTTATATTATGGAAATAAACTATTGTTCGTAGCAATATCAATGTCACCTGAATAGACCATTTCTATAAGAACTTGGAAACATATAATCCCTCACAACAATGTCTCTCATCACAAAAGACTGCAGCTTTAACATTAAGATTATTTAAATGCTAGTACTTCAACATTCATTGAAATTATTTCAATGGAATTTTCTTTTTTGCTGCAAGCATCCTGTGTCAGAGGAAAAGAACAAAGACAAGCAAGAACTAAAAAAAGCCTAGTATGAAATCATTCTATTTGAGTTTGTTTTTGTGATGGGTAAGCTTTGACATATAGCAACAAACAATATATTTCACGTAGGTAAGTTGATTGCCAAGAACTAACACTTAGCTCCATATAAATCACAATAGAATCATTTTACCAAAAACTGGACCCATTCATCCCCGTCTTTGCAAAAAAAAGAAACAAAAAAATAGTCATTTTCCAAGTCTATCCTTATGCTATAAAATCAGAAGCCATATTCACCTGAGTACAAGAACAAAATGACAAATGAAAAAACAAAACTAAATTCTCAGGCACAAAAATAATGAATAAGACAGTTGAACTGTTTATTGGATGTCTTAGCTGTCTAGTATGATGAAGTGAGACCGTTCTGGCATAAAAACTCATACAACTTCTGAGATAATTTGTCTGTTTTGTAGCTCAAAGGTAATTTTAGGATCCTGTTTGCAAAAAATGAGGCATTGGTATTCTTAACACTTTAATACTATATAACCACAATATAAGTAGTAGGACACTTAATATTTTTTTAAAGCTGTATTTTCATCAAACAGTATACTTCACAATATAACATATATAAACTAGTGTTTTATAAGTTTCATGTGCAGTGTTTTAATGTAACTCTGCCAGCATTGACAACAAATTCAAATTTTGTAAAAACTCATCAAATACAATTGCCTTGACTTTAGGCCATATCTGGTCTTTTATTTGTTTATCATCCGATCCAATTTCCCAAACATACTAATCAGCCAGGAAGAAAAACATATACAACAAGAATATGTGTCACCATGACCAGCTCACACTATCACATTTCCATGTTCAGTGGTTCAAAAAACTTCATGATTTTTTTTATAATATCTCTAACCATCAAAAACATACTGTGGATTCGTTACCATTCCTGTGATACCAATTATCATAGATTTCAATGGTAAAGATAAACAACAAATTTAAATGTTCAACCAAGTACAAATTTTCTATAGGCTTGTATGCAGACTTTGGAAATCATATACCCACGAAAAATACAATATCTTCTAATGTTAGTACCCACGAAAATCAATTGAGTCCTCACTATCAGCAAGTGGACATAAAACAGTACAAAATACAACTTTGGCCTAAACCTGACCAAGAAAAGTTCTGGGTTAAATATCAATGAGACAGCAAGGCAAAAATACTCGTCAAGAAAAATGGATATTCAGAGGTCACCATATGCTCATTCTAACAAAACCCAGAAAAATGCCATCACTTTAACAGTGAGTATCTTTTTGAGGATAGTGCACTTGTTGTTAACTCTTTCAGTAATCATACTACAATAGTCGTCAATAGAACAATGAGACTACTGTACATTCAGAAAATTTTGTATCATAATCTGATCTTTTCTTTTAATCTACAAGTAACATTGAAACAAAACAAATTTGAAAAAACAACTTTTCATTTGAAACTTGAATATAATCTGAATTATTGCAAATTTAAAAAATCAATGGAAATAACTTGGAGAAAAGAGATGAAATTTAATAAGAATGACATGGAATTAACAACATGTGATTAGAGCTTACGGGAGAATCTTCACAAGAAATTAATGATAACTATGATGTTGACCCATGCATATATTATACAAACTTCATTAGCAGGTAGTGTGATAATACTAAAATCAACAAACAACTCTTTCATCTTTCAGAGCTGTCTTGAATAAGACATCAATATTTCAAAGCTTTTTCTGCTTCAGAGCCAAAACATTTTCAAGCACAAGTCAAACGTTTAATAATTCTTTAAGATATGTTCTGAGGATATTAAAAGTTCCAATTAACGAGTGGGGATATTATGAAGACTTTCATGCAATTACATGTTTACGTTTATCTATTTATCATGTCAATTTCCTTAGGGATCATGTATCATTTGTAAATCGTTGGTCATTTCGCTGTAGGAACTTGTCATGAATTATATATACACCCAATAATCAGTTAAAAGGTTATTGTTATATTTTGTGACATTTGAGAAAACGTCAGCGTTCCAGATTTATGAATTATACAGTATGTTAGAAATTTCATTGTAAAATTATCTGATTCTTACTTTTGCTGACATTTTCGCACATAAAGGCTATTAAATGTATTACAAAGCATAGAACCTGCTCTGAAATATTTACAAAACATACTTTTTAAACAATAATATAATATTTATATATGTATATGTTAAGCATGGCAAAAAGTGCTTATGAAAACCTAGAAAACATCTTTGGAATGTGTTGGATCAAAAATAATTTGAAACTGTATTTAAATATATATATTTTTACAAAATGCAGGCTCGACAAAAGTGTAGACAAACAGGCAGACAGACAATCAAATATATACTGTGGTATTTCTGTGGTTGTCAGGCATATCAAGAATGCATGTAAGAATGTTCTTTTATATTTAATTTGCTTTAATTTTGAATAGAATTTAAATATAAACTGCCAAGTTTGTACATTTTTGAGTGGGGCACAGAAGCAAATAATTAATACTGATATGAAAACAAAGCAATACAAGTTTCTGGAGGGTCAATTTTTGTGGATTTCAAGATTCCAAAATGAATCATGAAATTTAGTCCTAACAAAATACATATTTCCATTGTATTAACCTTTAACCATACCATTTTGAAAATGAAGATTATCAGACATTTTGAATATTTGAGCCAACAGATAAATTTTAATACTAGACATCAATAAGTGCGGTGTCCGTAATATTACAGCCCCTACCCAAAATACCAGCTTTTTGCTTCAATAGCTCTCCATACTTTAATAAGTCAACTGTATGATATCAATTTCAAAATTGATGCATGTTCCCTCAACCTAAGGCTATTTATTGTCATGTGTCTCAGGTTAAATGTGCAATTTAAGCCAAAATAAGAACTTTGAAAATTGAAATCAGATAAAACTGTTTTTTTTCTGGAGGAGTGGGCTTCTCTAGGGTGAGTGGCACAAGCAGTACAGAGGCCTAAAACTTCCAAAAATAGTGTAACCACATGGGCGTATAACTACTAATCATGTTTATTATCAAAATGTGCTAAGGGAAAGACTACTTTTGGTTGCAGGTCCAGGTTAAGCCAAAAATCGAGGAAAATTGAAAAATCAGAGATATTTAGTGGAAATGACCTTCTTTAGACTGCCCTACCCAGATCAATTTCACTCTTACCTAAGCATTGTTGTGGTTAATGTGTTAACTCTTCATGCAGTGGGATACATCTATCAGCATTCCCTCAGTCTTCCAGGTCAAGAAATAGGATGAAAAATCGTAATAAACTGTTGACACAGAGATATGTCTAGCCTGTCCGTATAAAATTCAAAAAAAGACAATGTGATGGACAGCAACATTGCTTATTAAATCAAGTCGCTGGACCATGATCTTGTGGGCAGGGCCTAGAAATGGTCGACAAACTGAGATGTACTGATAGTAATGCAACTTTATACACAGGGGTCAAAATTAACTCTATAAGGCCAGTAGCCAGCTGGGCTACTAGACTTGAAAATCAGTTAGCCCAGACAAAAAGTTAGTAGCCCACTTTACTTCACTATCACTGGTGAAGCCCGCAAAGCGGGCTGAACTTGCTAGGGGGGTTTGGGGGCATGCCCCCCCCAAAAAATTTTAGACTCAAAATCCTTAATTCTGAGCATACCTGGAGGTGATTTAGATGCTTGGGAAAAAGTAAATTTTGTCTTATTTTTGTTGTCGACTTCAATCAAATTTAATAAAAAAAATCATATACAAAATGGGAATCTTAATTCATGCCCTGTGTACCAGTTTTTTTTTTTACATATCTTTTTTTATTAGACAACTAAAGAATTCTCTGTCCTTGAATACATGTAGATGCTAGATGAAATATATAATTTTATTTCTATAATAATCTATTTTATTAAATATCTTGGTCGATTTATTTTGCGTAACTACGTACATTTGTAAAGAAAAGACCCCCCTTTTTTCTCAAAAGACTTGTTCACGTATTTCAAAAGTTTTGTCATAAAATTGATATCTCCTCTGATTTTCTCTTTTTTGTAAACTGTTCAGTAAGTAGGAAACTAAAATCATTTTGAACTAATGTTATTTATTTGTGGTCGACAATATTCTACTTTCGTTTTTAACCTTCATTCGGGTGCAGGCCGTTTCGTAACCTGGTCGTTTTGTAACTAGTCGATTCGTAACTTACTAGGTCGTTTCGTACCTGAGACGTTTTGTAACCTTATATCAATATATAATAACAATATGAGTCGTCGGTTACATAAAAAATAATAAAAAGACTTATTGATGTATATATATATCTATATATCCAAGTCTAAATTGAAAACAACGTTCAAACCTATGATTGCGTTTGATAAAAACCACAATTTTTATACGTGTGCATGTAAAACAAATTTCTTGGTAGAGGGGTCTTAATACAGCACAAACAACATTTTTCAAAAGACCAAAGTAGTGAAAAAGTATATTTTAACAAAACGCATTTGACTAACAGGTCGAACAACGGATGTTCTTGAACCCTGCTGACTGCTATTGGCGATTACCAAATAAATTGATCACCAGTACAAAATGGATCTTAATATTAATTTAATACCAAACAGAAAACAACAAACTTGTGGAGAAGATGGTATACCACAAACATGAGGTGCAAATACTTTTATACACCATATCCGGATTTCAACAATTAATGTCTCTTCAGTGATGTTAGGGATCGAAACGGTATTTGGAAGGCCATATGATTTACCTCAATTTAGGATAGACTCTTGAATTTTAAAGAGTCGAAATAGAATGAACGGATCATATAAACCCGAAGGAAAATATAATACAAGCCCAAACGGAAAAATATAAACAAGTCTAAATTGACTGAAACAACGTTAAAACCTATGATTGCGTTGGATAAAAACGCAATTTTTATACGTGTGCATGTAAAACAAATTTCTTGGTAGAGGGGTCTAAATACAGCACAAACAACATTTTTCAAAAGACCAAAATAGTGAAAAAGTATATTTTAACAAAACGCATTTGACTAGCAGGTCGAACAACAGATGTTCTTAAACCCTGCTGACCATATATAATTACACCAGGTACGAAACGTCTCAGTTACAAAACAACGTAGTTACGAATCGACCAGGTACGAAACGACCAGGTTACGAAACGACATGCATTCCTTCATTCTCTGGACACCACGTGGGCTTTGAAAAGGGAACTACAAAAGGTACTGTTTTCCAGATTCTTAAAAACATTATATATTATACTTTCTTTTATTTGACTGATATTATTTCACAACATGCTATTGTCATCTTCTCTGACTTTCCTCGCTTTCTTGAAGCCAATACATCTTATCGCTATTTAGTCCAATCCGGAAAAAACAGTCATTTAGACAACTTCCTGTTTGGGTCAACAGGCCTTGAACAGGTAAACAACAAAGGTCATCAGTAACGAGCTGAGGGAGGGAAAAATTTAGAAAGCGATCAATACGAAACTTTGATAGATTACGATCCACTTTTTCGAAACTCAAATTATGGTCAAAAAATATTTTGTTTGAAGTATTTACGATGTTTTAAACAGATCTCATCAAAAAGTATCATCCATGGTGCATTGTTTAAACAGGGCCCCAGATGGCTTCAACTGGATGAAAAAGTAGTGTAATTTTAGAATTTATCCGGAATGGAATAAATAGCGATTAGGTGTATACCAAACAGGGTATTTGATCGCTAATGACTATCGGAACGTCTCTCTTGTTATCCTCGCAAACGTAGGATACTTTCCGACTTTAAATAGACGACCAATCAGTGACCTGAATTCACGTGAACTATATTTAGTCAGGTATCAGGTCCGTTTGCCCTGGGTCCGTTCGCCCTGAGTCCGTTCGCCCGTAGAGTCCGTTCGCCCTAATTTTTATATAAAAAATAATATTATTGGTTTGTTTTAAAGTTTTGTAATCTTATTCAGGTATTTAAATCGTAAATAGTAAAAATGTATATCTCCAAATTCATGAATAAACTTTGAAATAAAAAGAAAAGGGTTTTTGTTTTGGAGCATTAATCAGGCTAATCGACTTCATTCTTACATTTGTTTTTATTCAGAATTACTTTTAATGATTGTTGATAGTAAATAAACTCATCATAGATACCAAGATTGAAATTTTGTACGCCAGACACACGTTTCGTCTACAAATTAATTCAAATTTAGAATTTCAATGCTGATTAGATATGATTACGATGTCTTTGATCTCATTGATTGTTGTAGTTATTGTTTTTTATGGATTCACAATGAAATTGTTTTTTTTTTTTAAGTAAACAAGTCAGCTTGGAATGAGTTAAAACAATGATGTAAAAATTGCAAGACATTAAGGGGAAATTGTTTTCGCCGCTTAGCTTCTTTGATCTCAAGGTGTTGAGTGAGTTGGATCTTGTTATACCTGTTTGGATTGTTTTGAAATTGTTACAAGGTTTCAAAAAGGATAAATTCATACAGATAACTTGGTCTCCAGTTCCTGAACACTTCTTCTTTTTCTACTACTTCAAAATACTGTCCACATTCAACATGATGAATATTCTGGCAAGAATATTCAATGCAAATCAAAAGAAAAATAATTTTCTGGTAGCAGCAATACAACATAAATATTTCGTCGGAATTCTCAACAAACTTTAACATAATTAATTCAAATAATTGATATTATACATGACAAAAAATAAAATAGAAATCAGGGCGAACGGACTCAGTGCGAACAGGAATTAGGGCGAACGGACCCTGGGCGAACAGGTATTAGGGCGAACAGGTACTAGGGCAAACGCGAATCAGGGCGAACGGACCCGGATTCATTTAGTCAAAGGTAAACAATGATTTTACATCCTTGTTTATCGCGACTACGACTTTGCGACAATACGACTCACGACACTTGCCTGTAAACATTTTAAAAAAATTTTATTTTCTTTTTGAATTTATATTTTTGTCAGTGAAGTAGCCGACACTTGGAGCCACGGTAAACGGCAGATTTCCGTCAGTCGAGTACTTTTTTTCAATTTGCCACCTGGGCTACCACAACTGAATAAAAAGATCGCCCAGGTCAATTTCTGGTCACCATTGGCGACTGGGCGACCGTTATTTTTTTTCCCTGATACAAAATATTATTGATCTGTCACAAGCAGTTCTTATCAAACTGACTTAAACAGAAAACTTAACACTGAAAATTGCTTATTAATTCAAATTCACTGGACCATGACTTAGGGGGCAGGGCCTCAAAATAGTCATCAAACAGATATGTACTGATTATTATGCAACTACATACAAAATATCATTGAACTATCACAAGTAGATCTTATCAAACTAACTTAGGCAGAAAACTTAACAATTGTTGACACCACCACCGCAGCCTTTCCTGGAAAATCAATCCCTAAGTCTCGCTTAGGTGAGACAAAAATTGACGCTTTTCGCACTAGATGACCAACTTCAAGGCAGCATATCGCCCAACCACCCCACATCCTCACCCCAAATAAATAAATTTGCATATTTTAATGGCCATTTTGAAATCAGCAGCTGACAAATAAATTTTGAAAACAAAAAACAACAAGAATGTGTCCATAGTACACGGATGCCCCACTCGCACTATCATTTTCTATGTTCAGTGGATCGTGAAATTGGGGTCAAAACTCTAATTTGGCATTAAAATTAGAAAGATCATATCATAGGGAACATGTGTACTAAGTTTCCAGTTGATTGGACTTCAACTTCATCAAAAACTACCTTGACCAAAAATTTAACCTGAAGAGGGATGGACGGATGGACGAACAGACGGACGGACGGACGGACGGACGGACAAAAGGACGGACGAACGAATGAACGGACGTACAGACCAGAAAACATAATGCCCCTACTACTATCGTAGGTGGGGCATAAAAAAATAATTCAGGAGATCATGGTGAATGTTCATAATAAATTTGGTTGAAATCTGAACACTATCAAAGTTTTTGTACTTGTAATCAATGGGAATCAATTTGGAATACCATATTGGCATATATCAGTTTTTCATTCCTAGCACAAAAAGATTTTTCTCAAATTTGAGATTTTTTTTTTAAAGAAACTAATTATAACTGTAATTGTTCTAAATATTATTAAAAATAAATCAAAATGCACATCTACATACTGTACAACACTGTGTTCAATCTCTACTCATACTTTTGGAAATTTTTTATTCACAAAAAGTCTTTCTCAAAATTAATGAATTTTTTTAACAAAGGAAACATTGGGAAAGATCACATAATAAACTGTTTACACAGATATATGTCTCGCTTTTTTGTTATTTTGATATTTTGAAAGTAAAAGGGAGCTGCCACTTGATTTTTATGGGGGGGGGGCTAGGATGAAAAATTTTGTCCTGCTTTTTTTTTTAGTTGTAATCTCTGTCCTGCCTTTTAATTTTTCACTCTATTCCGTCCTGCCTTTTTTTTTTTGGTAAAGTGTCTCATCCTGCCTTTTTTTTTACCCAAAACTTCTGTCCTGCCTATTTTTTTCAAATTTCATCCTAGCCCCCCATAAAAATCAAATGGTAGCTCCCTAACAATATGTTGAAATTAAAACTATACAACACATTCAAAGTCAATGAATCAAGACTGAAGATGAAAGGCCAAACCGCCATAGAAATGAGAAATGCCAATGTTTATAAAACTCAATACCAAATACCATAGACTTGTCATACATGGTTCCCTTTAAACTAACATAACACAAACTTTTACAGGTAAACAATTCAAAAGTTTCAAAGCAAATGAACCATGATGAGGGTGCAGGGCCGTATAATCTCCATGGAAATGAGACTTGCTTACACAACTGCATACAAATTAACATTAGTGGTTCATCTTAAACTGATCTAATCACAAACTTTAACATGTAAACTATACAAAACATTCAAAGTCAATAGACTATAACTGAGGGGGGCGGAGCCAAATAATCTCTATGGAAATGAGATGTGCCAATGCTAATACATTTGCATTCAAATATGATTCACCTACCACAAGTGGTTCCCCATACATTAACCTAATTCATTACTAATACATGTAAACTAACCAAAAGTATCAAAGTCAATAGACCAAGACTTAGGGGGCTGGGCCATTCAAAAAGAGTTTCATCCACCAGACTGCAAAACAGTGGAACTTGATATAGCAAAAACTTAACATTAATCATTGATCCATGAAATGTGGCCAAGATGACTGACAGACATACGGATTGGGCAAAAACTATATATCCCACTACTTCCTATTGTGGGTTAAAATGATCAAGATCATATAAAAGACTGAAATTCTGTTTAATTTCAAAATTGTTAATCCTCAGTGAAAACAATAAAAAAAATTCAAGCACCAGACTGCCAAACACAGTGCAACTTTACTCCCTTTTCATTGTGACATTGCTGACTCCCTTTTCACTCTGACTTTGCAGAGTGATAGTTGAACAATACTTACTGTCTCTTAATAGTACTGGTACTAAGATAAAAAAAATAATAACTTGACACTCAATACACAACAAAAAGGAAACAAATGTCTGTTATCCAATAAAATTAAGCATTTCATAGTATCACAATTTTCTACAGCAGGTTGTTAAAATTTCTGATCAGTTGAACAATTCGATTTTATATAAAAAAAAAAAGCAGTTTGGTCAGAATTATAAAATAATGAACAGCAATTGTTGTAGAGAGCAACAATAACAATCAAGTCACAGTAAGAAAGAAAAACATGAAATCATGGATGAAAAAGACATTAACTTTATATACTGTGGATTCATTTTTCGTGAGATACCATTTATTGTAAATTTTGTTGGTATATGTTAACCAAGACTTTAAATGTTCAACAAACTATAAATTCTATATAGGCTTGCATGCCGACCTTGGCAAAACCACATGAATACAACTTTTCCTTAATGAATGAAAATTGGCAACCACGAAAATAAATGAAATCACAGTACATGTGACAACATTTCCAAGGTCTTCTAATATATGTATTGTAATATAATTTTCTTAAAAACCTTTATAGCAGTATATATATATATATATATATATATATATACATAATTACTCTAAATATCAGCACAACAATGTTAAATCTGTTTTATTCTTTCCCCGCCGGGATTCGAACTCATGCTATTGGGATATTGAGACAACACTGCCTGCACTGTGTCCAGAGCTCTAGACCACATGGCCACCTAGACTGAATTATATATATATATATATTATTAGTTACATGGTGTGTTAGTGACCTAATACGATATATATGGGGTCAGTAAATTCCATATGGGGTGAGACCCCATATATATCGTATTAGGTCACTAGCACACCATGTAACGAATTTATCTTACCAACTTTCTTCACAGGTGGTATTTAGACTAGCGGCCTATTAAAAGTGATTAAGTCTTCAATACTTAGTATTAAGAACCTACTTCCATTTGTCTATCCAAAAAACAAATGCCAACAATAACAATTTGTTAGCTTTAAATTTGTTTTATGAATATTTCAATCGTTCATTATCAATTTCTTTGTCTGTTGAAACCTTTCAGATTTCTTTTTTGTTTTGAAAGGGAAGTAACTCCTTACTAACCCCATAACTTTTATAATTTTAGGACACCCTATATCAAATATATGTAGTCACCACGTGTAGTCCTTTAACCAATCATATCCCCAGAAATCTATAGGAGGTAAGATAAATATATTTATCGCTATTTTGAGTATATCCTTTGGTCTTTATTTTTGTGATAATTTTTCATATTATGCTACTTGCTTGAGATAGAAACTTATCGTCAGAAACTAAGGGTGCACGTGCCATTGCCAATGTCAAAATCAACGATGTCATTAGCAAAATAGCAATAAACAGGATACATATGGTCTTTCAATCTCGAGGATGTTTCCCAGCCACATCTCACCTCAGGGCTGTCGCCCTTCGGTGAGATTGTAGCTGAGAAACACCCTCTTGTTTGAAAAACCATCAATAATCTATAAATACATATATATATATATAGATAGAAAGATAGATAATCAAAACCTCCTATATACATTGTCTCTCTACTGATCTTTCAAGAAATATTGTTATCAACAGTGGTGAAAATTATACTCTAGAAAAACCAACTTGATACTTTTCAAAGGTGCACAGACTAAGGAGTTCAACAGAAATATGTTCAGGAAATAGTAACTTTTTATATATACCACCTTCATTTTCTTACAGCATATATATATGTTTTTTGTACTTTTTCTAACATACCTTTTTCTAGAACTTAGAAGCTCATCTTCAGATTCTTCTGTGGCAGAAATAAACTTCAACTCTCCAGTTTTTGTTCTGACTGCAGTCACCTTTAATTAAAGAATTGCAAAATAGACATCAAACATATTACCACTGACAAAATAGCTTTTGGAATTGCATGGACATTGAAGCAGATTCCTCTATTGAAAAATTTATTCTACAATGTCTTTTCCTTTAATATATAGATCATGCCAAAAACTTTATATGCTAGTCTTTCAGTATTAGGTCAAAACAACCTAAAAACTATTACGTTGCAAACTCTTTCAGATAAAAGCATGTCTGTTAACTTTTTGTGTCATTACAAGGTTTACAAGTGACAAGTCTACCTTTGATTCTTTATCAGAAAAAAGTCCATTATAATTTTGGATGTTTGGAATATACTTTTGCAAGCACAAAAAAAAATTAGCTCTGGATTTAAAAATAAACTGTTAACACAGAGATATGTCTCACCTATTTGTTATTTTGATAATGCAAATGTTGAATTTAAAATAGCAATAATTTAACATGTAAGTTATGCAAAAATTCAAAGTCAATGAACCATGACTGAAGTTACATGGCTTAACCATCTCCATAGAAATGAGATGTGCCAATGCTAATACAACTGCATACCAAATACCATTGACTTTTCAAAGGTTGTTCCCTTTAAACAAAGCTAAACACAAACATTAACTTGTAAACTATGTAAAAGTCGATGAACCATAATGAGGGAGTGGGGTTATAAAATCTCCATGGAAATGAAACTTGCAAATTCCAATACATTTGCATATCAAATATCATTGACTTAACATTAGAGGTTCATCTTTAATTGACCTTATCACAAACTAATACAGGTAAACTAAGCAAAAGTTTCAAAGTCAATAGACCATGACTGAGGGGTAAGGACCAAATATTCTCCATGGAAATGAGATGTGCTAATGCTTATACAACTGCATACCAATTACCATTGACCTACAACTGACGGTTTCCCTTAAACTGACCTAATTACAAACTAATACATGAAAACTAAGCAAAAGTTTCAAAGTCAATAGAGCATGACTGAGGGGGCGGGGCCAAATAATCTCCATGGAAATGAGATATGCCAATGTTTATACAAATGCATACTGAATGTCGACGCCGACAACAGCAAACCTATGTCTCTCTTTTTGACTCCATCAAGGCGAGACAATAAGTAGATGTGGTATGATTGCCAATGAGACAACTAACTACCAAAGTTCAAATGAAGTGGATGTAAGCAATTGTAGGCAACTGTACTGCCAAAATTATGGTTTTAAGATGATCATACATGGGGATGAGAATCAACGCTTTATAAGTTGTGACCTTACAGCCAAATGCCTTATATGTGGAATACACACATGTCAACTTTCAGTGTTTTTGGTCCGTCTAAACTAATCTTTTATATCATTCACAATACCTCATCAAGGAAGTATATTTCTCTTAAAACGGCGTACCTTTTTATCATCTTCTTCATCACTTTCACTATCTTGTATAAGACCCATTTTAGCATCAATATCAGCACCTGTATAATACAATTAACTATTTATTCATACTTTACATAGTATATTGTTTACAACATCTAAACTCTATGTCATTTCAAAATTTATTTTTAGCTTTACTGGTGTAGACAGGAACTTTTCATAACTCAGTTGTTTATCATAGATTTCATTCTGTCCCATTTCTACAATATTTAGTATGAAGTATCAGTCAAAATTTAAATATCAATATGTCTCTTCTTTTCCATTATGTAAATAGACTTGTAGTTGGACCGTTGCCTTGTATTGTCTTATTCTCAATGAAATCCCAATTATGATCACCTCCTATTTACAAATTCATGGAGAAAACGCCATGTCTTAAAAGTGGATGCACCAATCTCAATCCACGCAAAGCCACATTAAAGTGCGTGTGTTTCTTAACAAGAAATTCCCATACGTTCTTCATGTCTTTTATCAAAGCATGTTGTGATTTTAACCTTCTGTGTTACTATATTAAAAATTCCAGAAGCATCACAGGTGCATAAGCTGAGTTTACTATATTAAAAATTCCAGAAGCATCACAGGTGCATAAGCTGAGTTGTTATCAGTAGAAAAACTTTTTATTCAAGTACTATTTTGTGATTCTTGGTAATGAAGACTGTGTAAAATCTGCTGGTAATTTATTTAAAATGATGGAAAATAGGTAAAGTGACCATGACCATTTACCTAATACTATTAGGCTAATAGCCCAAAAATCTACAAGAGTCTTGTTCTTTCCATGGGCTTAGTTTGGTAAATGTGGACGTTTGGTTCAAATGATATAACTTGGAAACCCATATTTTGCCCTATTTTCAGAACAATTACTGCTCTGACCTTATATGTTTGATAGAGGTCTTCATCATTCCATTGGACATTATTAAACTATTTTTGGTAAAAGTTGAAATATGGTTTAAAGGATAACATCTAGGCAGCATAATTATGTCCAAATTTTTGTCTATCAATAGCTGTTGTGCCCTTGACCCTTCATCCAAAAATTATTAGGGTTCTACATAATCTTATTGGGCATCATAAAACAAAATTGATCTACCAGTTGGACATTATTAATTTCAAAACCCAAATTTTGATTCAGTCTATAAACTGTTTCTGTAATTTTGACAGTTAACCTATTACTTTTTGCCCTATTTTCAGAACAATGACTGCTCTGACCTTATATGTTTGATAGAGGTCTTCATCATTCCATTGGACATTATTAAACCATTCTTGGTAAAAGTTGCAATATGGTTTAAAGGATAACATCTAGGCAGCATAATTATGTCCAAATTTTGTCTATCAATAGCTGTTGTGCCCTTGACCCTTCATCCAAAAATTATTAGGGTTCTACATAATCTTATTGGGCATCATAAAACAAAATTGATCTACCAGTTGGACATTATTAATTTCAAAACCCAAATTTTGATTCAGTCTATAAACTGTTTCTGTAATTTTGACAGTTAACCTATTACTTTTTGCCCTATTTTCAGAACAATGACTGCTCTGACCTTATATGCTTGATAGAGGTCTTCATCATTCCATTGGACATTATTAAACCATTTTTGGTAAAAGTTGCAATATGGTTTAAAGGATAACATCTAGGCAGCATAATTATGTCCAAATTTTTGTCTATCAATAGCTGTTGTGCCCTTGACCCTTCATCCAAAATTATTAGGGTTCTACATAATCTTATTGGGCATCATAAAACAAAATTGATCTACCAGTTGGACATTATTAATTTCAAAACCCAAATTTTGATTCAGTCTATAAACTGTTTCTGTAATTTTGACAGTTAACCTATTACTTTTTGCCCTATTTTCAGAACAATGACTGCTCTGACCTTATATGCTTGATAGAGGTCTTCATCATTCCATTGGACATTATTAAACCATTTTGGTAAAAGTTGCAATATGGTTTAAAGGATAACATCTAGGCAGCATAATTATGTCCAAATTTTTGTCTATCAATAGCTGTTGTGCCCTTGACCCTTCATCCAAAAATTATTAGGGTTCTACATAATCTTATTGGGCATCATAAAACAAAATTGAAACTGTTTCTGTAATTTTGACAGTTAACCTATTACTTTTTTTGCCCTATTTTCAGAACAATTACTGCTCTGACCTTATATGCTTGATAGAGGTCTTCATCATTCCATTGGACATTATTAAACCATTTTGGTAAAAGTTGCAATATGGTTTAAAGGATAACATCTAGGCAGCATAATTATGTCCAAATTTTGTCTATCAATAGCTGTTGTGCCCTTGACCCTTCATCCAAAAATTATTAGGGTTCTACATAATCTTATTGGGCATCATAAAACAAAATTGATCTACCAGTTGGACATTATTAATTTCAAAACCCAAATTTTGATTCAGTCTATAAACTGTTTCTGTAATTTTGACAGTTAACCTATTACTTTTTTTGCCCTATTTTCAGAACAATTACTGCTCTGACCTTATATGTTTGATAGAGGTCTTCATCATTCCATTGGACATTATTAAACCATTTTTGGTAAAAGTTGCAATATGGTTTAAAGGACAACATCTAGGCAGCATAATTATGTCCAAATTTTTGTCTATCAATAGCTGTTGTGCCCTTGACCCTTCATCCAAAAATTATTAGGGTTCTACATAATCTTATTGGGCATCATAAAACAAAATTGATCTACCAGTTGGACATTATTAATTTCAAAACCCAAATTTTGATTCAGTCTATAAACTGTTTCTGTAATTTTGACAGTTAACCTATTACTTTTTTTGCCCTATTTTCAGAACAATTACTGCTCTGACCTTATATGTTTGATAGAGGTCTTCATCATTCCATTGGACATTATTAAACCATTCTTGGTAAAAGTTGCAATATGGTTTAAAGGATAACATCTAGGCAGCATAATTATGTCCAAATTTTTGTCTATCAATAGCTGTTGTGCCCTTGACCCTTCATCCAAAAATTATTAGGGTTCTACATAATCTTATTGGGCATCATAAAACAAAATTGATCTACCAGTTGGACATTATTAATTTCAAAACCCAAATTTTGATTCAGTCTATAAACTGTTTCTGTAATTTTGACAGTTAACCTATTACTTTTTTTGCCCTATTTTCAGAACAATGACTGCTCTGACCTTATATGCTTGATAGAGGTCTTCATCATTCCATTGGACATTATTAAACCATTTTGGTAAAAGTTGCAATATGGTTTAAAGGATAACATCTAGGCAGCATAATTATGTCCAAATTTTGTCTATCAATAGCTGTTGTGCCCTTGACCCTTCATCCAAAAATTATTAGGGTTCTACATAATCTTATTGGGCATCATAAAACAAAATTGATCTACCAGTTGGACATTATTAATTTCAAAACCAAAATTTTGATTCAGTCTATAAACTGTTTCTGTAATTTTGACAGTTAACCTATTACTTTTTTTGCCCTATTTTCAGAACAATTACTGCTCTGACCTTATATGTTTGATAGAGGTCTTCATCATTCCATTGGACATTATTAAACCTTTTTGGTAAAAGTTGCAATATGGTTTAAAGGATAACATCTAGGCAGCATAATTATGTCCAAATTTTGTCTATCAATAGCTGTTGTGCCCTTGACCCTTCATCCAAAAATTATTAGGGTTCTACATAATCTTATTGGGCATCATAAAACAAAATTGAAACTGTTTCTGTAATTTTGACAGTTAACCTATTACTTTTTTTGCCCTATTTTCAGAACAATTACTGCTCTGACCTTATATGCTTGATAGAGGTCTTCATCATTCCATTGGACATTATTAAACCATTTTTGGTAAAAGTTGCAATATGGTTTAAAGGATAACATCTAGGCAGCATAATTATGTCCAAATTTTTGTCTATCAATAGCTGTTGTGCCCTTGACCCTTCATCCAAAAATTATTAGGGTTCTACATAATCTTATTGGGCATCATAAAACAAAATTGATCTACCAGTTGGACATTATTAATTTCAAAACCCAAATTTTGATTCAGTCTATAAACTGTTTCTGTAATTTTGACAGTTAACCTATTACTTTTTTTGCCCTATTTTCAGAACAATTACTGCTCTGACCTTATATGTTTGATAGAGGTCTTCATCATTCCATTGGACATTATTAAACCATTTTGGTAAAAGTTGCAATATGGTTTAAAGGACAACATCTAGGCAGCATAATTATGTCCAAATTTTGTCTATCAATAGCTGTTGTGCCTTGACCCTTCATCCAAAAATTATTAGGGTTCTACATAATCTTATTGGGCATCATAAAACAAAATTGATCTACCAGTTGGACATTATTAATTTCAAAACCCAAATTTTGATTCAGTTTATAAACTGTTTTTGTGATTTTGACTGTTAACCTATTTATCTCCAAATTAAAGGAGTACTTCCTCATCTCATGAGGAAATTATTAAACCAAGATTGGTGTAATAGTCGTACATTTGGTTTAAAAGATAACATCTAGAAACCTAATTTTACCAAAATTTCAGTTTATTAATATCTGCTGTGATAAAAACATTATGTTTGTTGATCACCAATTGCTATAACAAATGTATGCAGTAATTTCTGACTATACAGCATTATCATTCATCACTTTAAAGATTTGAATTACCTTCTTCTGCTACATAATTTGATGGGAAGTAGCCTTGTTGTCCATCAGGCAGTTCTCCCATCCACCAACTATCACTATCTTTGTACAAAATAGAAATAACATCTCCTTTGAATATGGTCAGCTCGTCTGATCTTTGGGCACGGTAGTTATACAAAGCAATAACCTAGTGAAATACAAAATATTAATCAGAACTGATGACCAAAATTAGATAAACTTTATCTGAAGTGGAGGCAAACAATCATCATTATTCATTTCTTCTTTTGAGTACTGTAAAAAAAATCTTTTTGTCATGGATACTATTTTCACATGAGACAGTTGAGCATTTCAGCACAATTTTTTTCATCATTTTCTATCTTTGTGGACATTTTCATTCAAGACAATCTTTGTGGACATTTTCATTCAAGACATGATTAAAGTTTTAGATATTCACATTATTTTTCTACTTACACTACCTACAAAATACTTTGCAGTTCACCTAGATTAATTCAACTGAATTTCAATCTGTCAATATATAGTATAGCATCCTGTGATATTTCACATGTTTGTTGTGTGTAGCAGCAATATATAGTAAAGCATCCTGTGATATTTCACATGTTTGTTGTGTGTAGCAGCAATATATAGTATAGCATCCTGTGATATTTCACATGTTTGTTGTGTGTAGCAGCAATATATAGTATAGCATCCTGTGATATTTCATGTTTGTTGTGTGTAGCAGCAATATATAGTATAGCATCCTGTGATATTTCACATGTTTGTTGTGTGTAGCAGCAATATATAGTATAGCATCCTGTGATATTTCACATGTTTTGTTTTAGCATCCTGTGATATTTCACAGTGTAGCAGCAATATATAGTATAGCATCCTGTGATATTTCACATGTTTGTTGTGTATAGCAGCAATTTATAGTATAGCATCCTGTGATATTTCACATGTTTGTTGTGTGTAGCAGCAATATATAGTATAGCATCCTGTGATATTTCACATGTTTGTTGTGTGTAGCAGCAATTTATAGTATAGCATCCTGTGATATTTCACATGTTTGTTTTGTGTAGCAGCAATATATAGTATAGCATCCTGTGATATTTCACATGTTTGTTGTGTGTAGCAGCAATATATAGTATAGCATCCTGTGATATTTCATGTTTGTTGTGTGTAGCAGCAATATATAGTATAGCATCCTGTGATATTTCTCATGTTTGTTGTGTATAGCATCCTGTGATATTTCACATGTTTGTTGTGTGTAGCAGCAATATATGTTTTTACTGGACAAAGGATGATATTACTTTTCAATTTTCTTTACAAGTTATTTAATATTACTTAAATAAGACAGAACATACTAGACATTTAGAAATCTTAATGAAACAGAATATGTTTTTGAACAAATTACTCTGATTACAATTACCTGTTTGTAACTTGGTACTGCTTTACCAGCAGGAGCCTGGAAACTGAACTGAGCTTTCCCTGGTCCCTACAAACACAAATAACTTTCATTCACACATCAGGGTTATCACATACAAGCAATTATTATACATAATCTAAGCAGCTTTAAATATTATATTAAAATAATTAAAACATTTAATAACCAATATTTGATAAATGTATTTAACTATTGAATGCTTCTTTTTGTAATTTTACTGAGGGTGTAAACGCGTTGATCGTAGTGCACTTTGTATTCCACGCTTCATACTAAAAATATGTGCATGTTCCAATGCTTTCGAAACCCTGTAAAATTACAAAAAGAGGCATTCAATTCATATAATTACATTTTTCTGCTACATCCATGATATTATGAGTTAAATCAAGCCTTTTGTTTGTTTTTCTGTTTTAATGTTGTCATGGATAGCATGTGCAGTTATGTATGTTGCATTTTATACGGAAATAAACTTTAACTACTGGAATGCCAATGAAAATTACAGAATCGTAGTAAACTGCTACATAATGTAATTATTTAACAATAAGTACATTACAAAATGAAAAACCCAATTTGTGCATCACATCCCTAGGGAATAAATTCCAGATCTATTTTAATAAGCCTATAAATTTAAGCATGAATAAACATTTCTGTTTGATCTATCATTTGAAAAAAAGCTTCTTAAACTAATTTCTAAATATTCATCTTAATACGTCCATTGTAGGTGATAATTAGTAACTTTTATTTCTCATTACATTTGTACTTACTTTAACTAATGATGTATCAACTTTCATGTAATTATAAGGAGGCACAGTTATCAATAAATCTTTAAACAAATCTCTTGGTATTTCCCTTATGTCACAATTCATGTGTTTTAAAATTATTAGAAAACGCTTCACAGAGAACATTCTTACAACTCATTTTAAAAGTTTTATGTAATGCATTTTTAACAAACAATGATTTACTTTTTGATAAACTATCAGATATTTAATTTTTTTTTACCAGAAACCCCCTATAACAAACAATGCAGTCTCATTTATTCTGTGTAAATCATATCAAAGAAAACCTTAACTTTTGAGAGCCTGAATACCATGTAAACACATACTAATATTTGTATAGTACCAATATTTTTAGATTTTGTAGTCTTTAAAACAGCAATTATTAAGTATTGGTCTGTTCCATGACGTCTGTAGCTTATGAATTGAAAAACCCAAGTTTCAATTACATGTTGTTTTCCCTTCTGATAAACCTTTTCAGATAGTTTAAAATCCTTTTAGTATTTTACACAATAGAAAAAACAAATAGGCCAATCATAAGAAGTCCACACTATTATTGACCAAAAGATTGTACAAAAAAGTCCAAGATGTACATATGTTTAAACAGTCCAATCTCGTTATGTCGAAGTCGAAGGGACCGGACCAAAGTATTCGACTTAACAGAGTAGATACTTTGAAAAGAGTGCCTTTTTTCGATATGACACTTTATGATAGTGTTATCAATCTCCTTAGTTTTTGGTCCTCCATAATAATTAAACACACAAGTATAGATACAAATCATGCACAAATAAAATCAATAGTATATACAAATATTTACAAAGGTCAGTCACTAAATCATGAAATCACTTGCGGAATGAAACAACTTCTGAACGGTCTCTGATGAGGTCGTCTGCTTTACATTTAATTATTATGAATTTATCATAATTGTCTTAATCCTTTTATTTATTTATTGTAATTAATAAATTTTGATTCTAACGATACATTTAATCTCGGCTTGGGTTATTTAAATTGTTTCAATTTTATGTCAGATGAAATATGTTCAACACACTAATGTTACGCTTGGACGATCAACAAAGGTGTTTTAATAATAATTATCTGTCACCATAAACATGTCATTTCAACTGTTATACAAACAAGTATGTTTACTCAGCTTTAATCTCTCGAAAATTCTTACTTTTGAACTTCAATAATCGGGGTCAATTTACATTAATTTTATATGGACGGGACTATTAAATTTACTCGACCAGGACCGAGAAATTACTTCGACTCATCCGAGTTTTCGACACAACGAAGTTCAACAGTGATTCCAGCTTATATAGCCAAGAGTTTCAGTTTCACTAAATAAAAGAAAAACAGGAAAACAATATCCCCAAATGTTTTTATCAATCCTAATTGTAAGAATGTGAAAAGTAGAGACAATGGACTAAAAAAACTTATTGCATTAAATGTGATGCTGTATTTGAATAACATTTATGAGCTACACATATACTGTATTAAAAAGGAGAAGATACTACAGGGGCAATCAAAAACCATAAGTCAACCATATCAAATATTATACACTGACTGTGTGAGACCTAGTCAACCATATCATATATTATACACCGACTGTGTGAGACCTAGTCAACCATATCAAATATTATACACTGACTGTGTGAGACCTAGTCAACCATATCATATATTATACACTGACTGTTTGAGACCTTGTCAACCATATCATATATTATACACTGACTGTGTGAGACCTAGTCAACCATATCAAATATTATACACTGACCGTGTGAGACCTAGTCAACCATATCAAATATTATACACTGACTGAGACTGAGACCTCCATGGATCGTCAAGGTCATTAAAAACCCCCCATAGTAGTAATATAATACACCGACCCAGCGAGACCTGCAAAGATAGTCAAGGTCATTAAACACCCCCATAGTAGTAATATAATACACTGACAAAGCGAGACCTCCATGGATCGTCAAGGTCATTAAACACCCCCTATAGTAGTAATATAATATACCCACCCAGCGAAACCTCCATGGATCGTCAAGGTCATTAAACACCCCTTATAGAAGTACAGTCAAACCTGGGTAAACCGGACCCTGAATAAACCTGTTTACTGTTCATTCTGGCTAAAAATTGAAGTCCCATTTTTTCTCCTTCAAAGTCTTTGTAAAAATACCCCTGTAAACCGGACCCTGTGTATTCCGAATTCCTGTTCTAATTATGCAGTCCCAATACTCTTAATTACATTGTCAAAACCAATTTGTTTAATCAATTTGATATGATAACTGTATTAATCGATATGCAATCAAAACATAATTGTTTTTACAAGATGGTTTTTCAGGATAATCAATTAGCAAGGTGTTAAACCATGAACAGTGAGCTTTATTATTGAAACACTTTTAAGTTTCGATTATAATCAACTAAAAGAAACACTGAATATATCTCGGATAGAACTTACGTTGTAACTTTGATAATTTTTTCAAATGTGGAGTAAGAAATTTACAACGTGTTTTTGAAATGCTGAATTCTCTGTTGTGAACCCAGAAACCAATGACCCTGATAATGAAGAAAACCCGGATGAAGACATTCCATTGTCGCTCTTACAGGTATTGTACATTGTACGACAATGTTTTGATCTTGATGAAATTTTGTTGATAAAATTCTTGCTTTTCAATCGGCTATACCAACGTAGAAAAGGAAAGAGTGAAGTAAAACGAAACTCTTGTTAAACAATTCAAACTACACGAGGATTCTGATGGAAATGAAAACAATGAGGTAACTCAAAGTGAAAGTGACACAGATGAGTCGGAGACAGATGCTACAGAGGTCGATTTGTCATACGATAATACGTAAAACAAAATAAAATTAAGATAATATTTTTTTGATTCCAATGGGACAACCAATTTCTGAAATTTCTAAAGAAAATGAATACGAAGACTCAAAACAAATATCGTGCATAGTTAAATGGTGAAAAGGCAGGGAACACTTGTAATGTTCATGTTACAATATTTTCACACAAATCATGACATAACTTTTACAAGCAAAATAACTGACGTCACAAGTCAATAACTTCATGTCAAAATGGAATAAATAAACCGACCCACTGTCCAAACTGGCCCTTTTTCATAGTCCCATAGCCGGCTGTTTATACAGGTTTTACTGTAATATAATACACCGACCCAGCAAGACCTCCATGGATCGTCAAGGTCATTAAACACCCCCAATAGTAGTAATATAATACAGAATCACTCCCTTCAACCATGGATTTATACATCATTCAACAATTAACATTTTAAAAGGATACATTTTATATGGTTTTTTTTTTTTTAAAGTTTCAAATGTTCCATTACTATAAATTATTCAGTAAACTTTTCTAGTTTATTGATTTTAAGTCTAGACTTCATGGGTTGATATGAAATCTGTACATATTAAATGCTCTAAACATTTATATGTTTGACACTCAATACATCAGCTTTTGTTAATTATACAATAATATGTTGATTTTATTATATGCTTTAATACAAGGATCTTTCTGTAAGGATTTTTCAAGACCATCAGATACCTATTAAAGGATTATTACTTTTTATTCGACATATGAGTATATTTTGAGGGAAAAGATGTAAAGAAGGGTGTTGTCAAATTATAAATACTTACAGCTGTCATTGATAGTTGTGGTGGCCTGCCTATAAATGTTGGACTAGTACTTCTGGCACCATATCTACCCACTGTAATCATAAACAGGATAAATAATAACATAGTGTTCAACGACTTATAACTATTAAAAGGGCATTATCTGCCATTTCGACAAAAAATTAAAATATGATTTGTTTTTGTTTCAACTGTTTATAAAAGGGGAATATTGAAATATAGTATTTCACTATAAGAGGTCAGTTTGGTTCAATTTGGTAAAAATTAGATAGAAAACATCGCAAATGGATTTTTGACTTGCAGGTCAATAATGCAACCTTATTGAAGGCATATTCATGTAACTTTAACTTGACCTTTAGCTGTAGATGGGTTACCCATGCTCTAAGCGTGTTCAGTTATTGAAAAATAGAAAACAATATCAACATTAAAAAGTGAAACAAGGGAACCACCAAGAAGAAAAATTCTTCAACCAAATCGGCCAAAAAGAAATCAATCATATTCAGGTAAAACCATGATTTACATTTTTTAAATCTATGACATGAAATCAAACAGACCTTGGAAACATTGTAATTATACAACTCCACGTGCTTTTCAGTCTATCTGTGTTTATATTTTTTATTTCGGGTCACATGACTATAGGCAGTCTTGGAGGTAGTCTAGATGGTTAATTAGATGGAGTCTAGTCTAATAAATGCATGAATGCTGACACATTATAACGAGTCCATGCATTGTTAATTGTTTCTTTTGGACTTTTTGTAATTTGGATTTACAATTTAGTATGTTATGTATCAAATATGAGAATTTAAGTCAAATCAGTGATCATGAATTTGACAGATAATGCCCCTTTAAAAAGTACCATTCACAAAAGCATTAAACTTGAATAAAAAAAATCTCATTTACTAGTAACAAGAGTGCAATTGTGAAATGTCTCTCGCCTGCTTTACTGACCATTAATTTTATGTTGAAAGTATTAAAGATAAAGGTTTTACTAAAAGCATTACAGCAACTTAACATTTTTAAATATCTATTACAATGAGGTCAAGGTCAGATAAATTGTGTCAGACAGACATATATAGTTGACCTATTATGTATGCTAATTGAAAAAAAGACCAAAACACAAAAATTTTACATTGACCAATGAATCATGAAAATATGAAAATGAGGTCAAGGTCAGATTATACCTGCCGGACAGACATGTGCACCTTACAATTATTCTATACACCAAATATAGCTGACCTATTGCTTATAGTACTTGAAAAACAGACAAAAACTTAACACTGACCAATGAACCATGAAAATGAGGTCAAGGTCAGATGAAACCTGCCAGACTGACATGTACCCATTACAATCATTCCATGCACCAAATATAGTTGACCTACTGCTTATAGTATTTGAGAAACGGACCTAATCACGTAACTTTAACCTTGATCACTAATCAAGGGAAGGGGGAAGGTTTACAAAACTTTTAAAATGTGCAATATTCATAATCATTGCTGTTGTAGATCATGAAAGCATCATACTGACACTTTTCTTTATAAAGTGAATAGATACCATCAGTAAATCCCGGCCTCCAGTCAGAATCTCCAGTTTTCATGTACATATTCTGTGATCTAAACTGTTGTTGCTGCATTATACCACTCATGGTCTTTGTTGAATGAGGTGAGAAAGTAGCTGGGGATGCCATCTAATAACAGAAAACAAACTTTAAAATTTTCATGGCTTAACATGATGTTATGAACAAGTCAAGTCATACATACATCATATACATATACATAGAACTAGATGTATCGATATGACATATGCCCATGACCACAACGTTCAAAATGGGGATTATGTTATCAAAAGCAATTCAACTGGAATGAACTCAATATGTAACTCATTATAAGTCAGGTGACTATCTGCAAATATAAGATAAAATATGCATGAACAAGAACAATTTCAATTGAATTTTCTGAATCAAAGATTCATGATTCAGTGTAAAAGACAACATTTTATTGTGTCATCAAAATCAGCAGGTTCAACAAATAAAATCTGACTTGTATAAGTTGATCCCCCTAAAATTTCCTATGGCTGTAGTCTTCAGAAGCATACCTCATTAGAAAATTAAAACTGAACAATACAATTACTTCAAATTTAACAGAAAATGACTAAAAATTAGACCTCATATTCTTGCAAATGAGATACATGTATTAATGTTAGAAAGAAAAAAATCAGAATATCAATAGTATTTTTAAAGAACTTCAAAATTATTCTTAGAAAATAAACATTCTAACAATGAAAAATGTCCAATTACTGAAGCATGATAAGTAGGTCAAGCCTAAAATTATCTTGAAACTAACTTGAAGGGATACTAATGTAACAGAATACCAAATATCAATGGTCTTGTAAAAGTACTTCTTACCAAACACCTATAAAAAACCTCCAAGAGTTCTTGGTGAAATTGTTGGGTATATAGAGTAACAAAGCTACCAGAGTTCTTCTTTTAAATTCTAGGTCTATTATTTATGTCATGCTTCTTGTGTGTAATGGTTGAGCCTACCTTAGTTCTTGGTGTAATTATTAGGTCTAATGATATAAAAGCATACCAAAGGTCTTTATTTAATTGTAGGGTCCAAAGATAAAATAAACCTACCATAGTTCTTGGTGTCATATTAGGGTCTAATGATCTGAATCCTGTATGTGCAAGTTGTGGCGAGGTAGTTGCTGGTGTCATTCCTGGGAGGTCCAAGGATGGTGTGGCTGCCATTTGGGCCTATAAAAAGAAAACTGGTTTTACAGCATCATCTTATCTAGTATCTATCAATTGTTTGAATCTAATTGTCTTGTTACTGGAATGTCCAATTTTACAACAGCTTACAAAAGTAAATTCACATACCAAATAAGGTTGACATTTCCAATACATTTAAAAAAAAAATAAAACCTTAAAGCTTTGACCTAAACTGCAGAGTATGAAAATGAGGTCAAGGTTATGTTACACAGACAGACTGACTTATAATCTGTATAAAAAGTAGTGTTGATTCACCATAGCCAATTAATGAAAAAGCAACCTAGTTCAAGAAACTGACTTAAACCAATTCAGGTAAGATCTAGGCCAGAAGTATGGGAATTAAAATGAATATGTTTAGACAATGACTGTCTGACATCGTCTTATCATCAGCTACTTCCAAACAAAATGTAGGTAGCACAGAGGCCAGATAGGATAATTCTTATAATTACATTTTATGCTATAACCATTACATTAAGAGTTATATCAACTTTTTCGTTTGTTTTTCTATGCATTGTCACGATTAGCATGTGTAGTCATGATAGCTGTTGTATTTTATATGGAAATACAATATGATATTGGAGTTCCTCACGATTGGTGTCAGCCAATCAAAATTATGTCTTCTAATGAAACATAACTGTAATGTAATTATTAAGATATATGCAAATGCTCACTTAGCAAGTCTATCATCCTACAACTTTTTTAAAGAGAAAAATAAAAACTTACTGTAGCACTATGAAGTTTCCTTAATACTTTTTCATATCTTCCTGCAGTATGGGCATTGAATTCTTCCTTGTTGAATATCATGGATGAAGGAGTTGTTGTTAATTCCTCTTTTCTAGGAGAACTATAAAATATAAATGATGCCTTTTAAATCTACAATTGTAATGAATAAAGTCTGGATGTTTTTAAGAAATTGAAATGCATAGAAACATATATATTATTGCTATAAAAGGGATGATGTTTTAAAATACTTGTATAATAACCTTTTTTATTGTATGGCAACTCGTACAAAAGAAAAAACAAGAATACAATGTTTAACATGGCCATTTCCTTGGGATGTCACTATATTGGAGAATACATAGCTGATTTCATGCTCTTCTACTTACATTATGATGTTACACATGGAGTTTAATATTTTACATATAAATATATTTACCCAGGCATAATAGTTTCCTCATGTTCTCTAATGGGTTCAGGGGTAATATGTCTCGGAGATAAGCCTGCTTCCATTTGGGCAACTGAAATTCATAGACATTGTTCAGTTACACATACATTTGTCAGATGCTTATTTAACTCTTACTCCATGTACATACATGTTGACACACATTTGTCAGATGCTTATTTAACTCTTACTCCATGTACATACATGTTGACACACATTTGTCAGATGCTTATTTAACTCTAACTCCATGTACATACATGTTGACACACATTTGTCAGATGCTTATTTAACTCTTACTCCATGTACATACATATTGACACACATTTGTCAGATGCTTATTCAACTCTTACTCCATGTACATACATGTTGACACACATTTGTCAGATGCTTATTTAACTCTTACTCCATGTACATCCATGTTGACACACATTTGTCAGATGCTTATTTAACTCTTACTCCATGTACATACATATACACACATTTGTCAGATGCTTATTTAACTGTTACTCAATGTACATACATATTGACACACATTTCTCAGATGCTTATTTAACTCTTACTCCATGTACATACATGTTGACACATAGTACTGTGGATTCATAATTATTCGTTGGATACCAATTTTCGTCGATTTCATAGGCATAGCTTAACCACAAATTTAAATGTTCCACAAAGTAAAAATTGTCTTTAAGGCTTGTATGTGGACTTTGACAAAACCACGAAATCTAATATCTACAAAAATACAATTTTCCTCAATCCACATTAATTGGTATCCATGAAAATAACTTGTCATGATAAAACAATGTACCAATTATTAAATCAATATCTTCAAGCATGAAGAAAAAAAGTGAGGAAAACTGAATATTTGAGTGAATTTTCTGCACAAAATTATCAGACCGGAACAAAATTCGAACTTGATCTGTAACTTGCCATGATAAAACAATATAACAAATATCAAATCAATATCTTTAAGCACCAAGAAAAAAAGTGTGGAAAACTGATTTGCTGGACAGACAGACAGACAGACAGACAGACAGACAGACAGACAGACAGACAGACAGACAGACAGACAGACAGATGGAGTGCAAACCTAAAGTCCCCTTCGACTTCCTCAGTAGGGGAGTTTTAAATGGACCCACAGTATATTCTAAACTTTCTTAAACAGTTACTTTGTTATGTCATGAACAGTCTGGTTAGATTTTATCCATCATTTTTATTTTAAATGGATATTAAATATATTTTTATCAATCTATAATAAAGACTATCAAACTTAATTACCTTCATTGTTTTAATCTTCTGTCTTCAATAAAATTTGTTAAATAATTTCGTTTTCAATGAATCTTTCTTTTGTCCTTTATGAATTCAAGTTAAAAGTTAAATGAGAAAGTATAATAAAGAGAAATTTGTTTACAGTATACTTATAAACTATAAATACAACCAGTAAAAGTTCATAAATAATATTTCCTATAGATTATGTCACATTGTGAATTGCCTTTCAAGAACAGGCGTAATAATACAGTTTTGAAAGTTATCTTGATTTGCTAGAAATTACTATTTATTAATAATTTGTAAATGTATGCAGTTATAATCGTGAATTATTTTATGGCTGACAATAATACAAGATAAATAAACAAGATTATGTTAGTCATAATTGAATCTCCTTATCTCCTTCACAAATGTTAAATAGAATTTTAAATAATTAAGATATTTATCCTGGCACTAATAAAATATCACTTTAATCAACAGTATTTTATTGAAAATAAACGATTATATTTTTCATAGATGACAAAGCCTACTGTAAAATTGATTCCAAAAATTTAACTTCAAATTTAGTATTTTGCATACATAGAAGATAAAGATTGCTGAAAGTCCCCAAAACACATGCCTTACATTACTGTTTTACTTTGTTATAAAGTAGCCAATGGGAGGTAACTCTTTCCTACATGTAGATAATTGCCATAATGATAATCTACAGCCAGGGGGAAGTAACTCATATTCTAAAGTAACCTCTTAAAGATGACTACTTACTGTGTGGATCATAGTTATAAATAATAATAGGTTGGTTTTCCCCTACTGAACACATGGCAATCATGTGATCTCGAGGATGATAATCTACATCTGTTACAGGGTTTCTGTAATTCAGGTCAGTGTACATCACCACTTGGTCACCTGTAATTAGATAACAAAGAAATTATTGTTTCAAAAGTTTGATGTATGGTTTTTAATATATACATGTGTTTAAATAGTTTTTTGCTCTTTCTGAAACCGAAAATATACTTTTTTCTTAATGGTGGTCAAAATATTTTTGAATGAGGAATACAACACATTGCTGAGTTGTGAAAAGTAACAACTTCAAATCCTCAAATACTTTAATTTGTGTATATTTGTTCTGAAATTTTTAAACATTTAGTAAGCGCTTTAACTGACAAAATTTCAAATTCAACTAATTAGAATCAAATTTACATAAATAAAATCTGCTTTTATAAACAAAACATTAATACTGTGATTTTTTTTTTCACTCATAAAGACTCAATATTACTTTGTTATACCTGTTTCTGTATGCCAAGCATAAACCAAATTATCCTCACTCCCAGAGAACACAAACGATCCACAGGGGGTAATTGTGCTTCTTATCTGTTCACGGAAGTTCAAATGACCTATATACTTTTGCATCACTCGTTGACTGTGGAAAAAGGACAGGTAAGTTCACCAATTGTTTGTTCTAAGCATAAATGTGACAGAAATAATGATAAAAGTTCAAATGTAGAACCTTGCAGGGAATATTTCTTAAATCTTTGTATTGGTTTGCTAAAGTATTTTAATTAACAGCCTAAACAAACTTTGTTTCGTAGTTTCTGTAATTTATGAATTTACCAAGTGTGTTCGTTATGTTTGACATTTATTTTTTTTATGTATTGTTCAATCTTATGTTTTCTGTTATCTTATCTGTTCATATATTGTCTATTCTTCTTTCCATCTTGTTTTGCCCGTTATTCTTTTGATTTAGGGTACCTTACTATCCCTAGGTATTTTGAAGTTCTCTAACTGGCTCCAGTTTGGGTAAAAATTACACTAAAATGAGACCCACTTGCATTCAAATTTTCATAGATGACTTACAAAACAATTAAATGGTTGATCGTCAAGAGATATGTATGATTTTTGTTCATTTTATCGATCAAAAGAAATAAGAATGCTTTTATCCCAATTAGCATTCTAACATAACCACAACTTTATAGAAAATCTAATTATATATCTTGTGCTAAAGAAGAATATTCAATAATATAAAACTTACACTCTAAGATCTACCATGCGTATTATGTTATCTCTGCTATGCACCAAAAGTCTACGTCCACTGTGATGAAGTTTTAAATGATTGATGGGTGTGTCCTACAACAATGTCAACTCTCTTTCAAAATATGAATCTATATAAAATCATATAAATAAATTTCTCTAATTCTTACCCAATATATCCTTTTCTCCACCTGGTCATTATTTTTATTTAATCAACGTGTGGTTTGTTTGATCTCAGTTCTTCATTGGTCAAAATTCAAATTTTCTTGCTTTCCTCTGAATTTCCTATTGAGACGTCATGAAAAAGGCGACCATGCCTGATGACGTCACATAGAAAGAACACATCTTTTTGCAGATCATTCGAAATGAAGGATAAAGATAGTCTGAATATCTTCTAAAAATCATTAGAGAAACACATTCCAACACCAAATCTTGTGCAATATGATATTTATCCACTCTCGAGAGTTAAATTATACCGTATAGCGGGTTTTTTTCGCTTATTTTGGCGGATGAGGGAAAATCGCGAAAATAAATTCCGCGAAATGTATGCATACATTTGGTTCTTTCTAATAACTAAAGCATTTTGTAAACAATCTATTTTTTTCCAGTGGCAAGGCCAATAACGGTTTATGTTAGTTAAACGACATAAATGCCAAAGGGCATTATTCACATATATCTTAATTAACAGTGTAAAATAATATAAGAGTGTAAGGTACTCTGTCAGGTATTTACCCTTATTAATTAGTGTCAAATTATGTAAGAGTTGCAAGTCACTCTTGATAATTTAATAACCTAATTAGTAAATCAAAGGTCCGGTCAATTTCGTAACTAATCAACCATAAGATTTACAAGATGTTTATACACCTGTGACAAATATCTAAGTACCGGTATTCTATTGATTAACTGTATCAAAATATAATCAATAAATAAGACGTCATAAAGGTAAAACAATCATTTAACACTTGTTTGTCAATTTTTTTACAACTTTTTAACTTTTCAGTATCCGTCAAAATATTTAATTGGGATTAAAGAATCCGCCAAAATAAAAACGGCCAAAATTTTTCGTATACTTTGTTGCCCCTCAATCGCGAAATTTTACACCCGCCAAAATAACCCGCTATACGGTAATTATTTAGAATGCTCAGTGAGCCTCCCGTTTTAAATTTGAAAATTTAACTGTCTCAAGTAAATAAATATTGTACAACACTTGATGCAGTGGTAGAATCTATATATAAACATCAGATTACTGTTTTAATATGGCCTACTGGATTGCCTGTTTCCCTGCTGCAAGTCAGTGCTTCTCTCTATACTCAGGCTTACTCCATCAATAAAAACATCAGATTACTGTTTTAATATAGCCTACTGGATTGCCTGTTTCCCTGCTGCAAGTCAGTATTTCTCTCTATACTCAGGCTTACTCCATCAATAAAACTGGTAGACATCATATAGCCAAGAGTGCTAAATATGCACCAACAATCAATCAATCAATCAATAATAAGGCATCTTAACCTTTGTTTGTAAGATTTATACATTTTAAGAAATGAGCACAAGTCTTATGTGTGCTTTGAGAAATGATGTCCAGTACCTGGGACACAAGTTCTTTATTCTTTTCTAGGTTCACCATTTTATTTAAATATACTATTAATATTCCAAATTATTGCTCAAATTGTAGATGAAATCAAAACGATACTTATTCTTTATTCTTTTAATTTTGTTATAAATATCAGTAAAGATCTTCAAACAAATTGTGATTGTGTACATTTTTAAAAGGTTTCTCTTGCTCTATACATATACTGACCTTTAATTCTGGATCTGATATTGTATGGAACAATGTCCAGTCTCTCATGAAACCTGTAAAAATAATCACTAATGTTAAGAGAAATGTAATATGAATACTTTCCATATCTTAAGCTTCATTACCCATTTTTTGCATTTTCCTTTCAACATGAATGTTCCACTTTAATATAAGACTAAAATTTTCAATAACTTTGCTTTCCCCATCATTTTTTTAAAGCTGTAATGCCGTTGTTCTTTATCTGTCTTCCTTGGCAGGTCAGTTTTTCAATAGGTGTCAATTTAGGTAGCAATGTCAGAGAACATTATAAAATTAAAAATGATATCTAACAGTTAAAAATAAAAAATAAATGGAGAATAAGTCCATGGGACACTGATGATGCCCCCGCTTGTATATAACATTATAAAGGGACATAACTCAAGAACGGTAAAAGTGACACCACCCATATTCAAACTTGATCTGACTTTTGTGGTAATAAGCATTGTGCATAAGTTTCATAACATTTGGTTGAGCCAAACTAAAGTTAGAGAACGGAAACAAAAAATTCAGCAACTTTTCCATTTGTTAAGGGTCATAACTCTAGAATGGTAAACGTGACGCCATCCAAATTCAAACTTGATAGTAGATCTTGACTTGCTGATCATTTTTGTGATTTAAAGTGTATATTTATCTATTATAATTTATATCATATAAGACAAAATGCAAAAAAAAATGGTGAAAATCGTCATTAATGGGCAATAACTCCATTAAGGAGTCCTTGGATGAGTTCCTCTATATTGTCTTAATTGTAGTTCATGACTTGCTGATCATTTTTGCTTATTTAAGTTTCTATCTATTTCATATAACTTTTAAGATATAAGGCAAAAACAAAAAAAATTGGTATAAATCGTCATCAAAGGGCAATAACTCTAATAAGGCGTCGACTGACGATTTCAACAATGCAGACTTATTTGAAGAAATTGTCTTGCTGATCATTTTTGCAATTTAAAGTTTCTCTCTTTCTTTTATAGTTTTCTAGATAATAGGCAAAAATGGAAAAAAAAGGTAAAATTTGTCATTTAAGGGCAATAACTCCTATAAGAAATCGTCTGACAGTTTTGAAGTATATGGACAATTAGTAGAGCTCAACATTCTGATCAATTTTGTCCAGTCAGATTTTCTCTATTTAAAACAGTTTTCAAAAAAATAGACAAAACATGCATTTTACCCCTATGTTCTATTTTTATCCATGGCAGCCATGTTGGTTGGCAGGCTGGGTCATTGGACACAATTTTTAAACTAGATACCCCAGTAATGATTGTTGCCAATTTTGGTTAAATTTGGCCCAGTAGTTTCAGAGGAGAAGATTTTTGTAAAAGTTAACAGACGATGGACAACGACGATGACAGACGCCAAGTGATGAGAAAAGCTCACTTTGACCATTATGCCAGGTGAGCTAAAAAGAATGTGTAAATCGCAAAGAAATACTGTGAGACTGTTCATAAATTCCACACTTAACAGATATTACAAAAAAATTCGAGTTTGAAAGTAAAACAGTCCTTTAGTAAAATATTGTTAAATTTATTCATCACATTTTAAAATGTTTGAAGGATCTTTAGCTGAAACAAATTACATACAGCAGTATGAAACACCAAATCTGACAGAATAACCAGTTACTATTTGTCATTATGCAATGCTATGAAAAGAAAGGAGAAATTTATAATGAAGGCATTATATTTTGATATTTACCTGTAAATATTAGATTTTTAAATTAAAGTTGCATATTAATATAGAAGGTAAATTATTAAAGTATTTGAAAAGAAATTAAAAGAAGTAAGAGAACCCTCAACAATTTCAAGAACAAACATGGGGGAATGTAAAGTACATAGCAAAATGAAGTTTTTCTCTTATTTCTTGGTTATTGTACTCTATAATCTGCACCCCTGCTTGGCATTTTTTGGGAGTAAAAAACCATGGATTATGCATGCCCAAATAGGGTATTTTTTATCAAATGAAACATTTGAAAGCTTCATTCTAAAACAAAGAAAAGCAAAACTAGCCATGTCAAATGTATTGTTTTATCTTAAATTTAAAATGACACTTTAACTGCAAATTTGAATTCACTGCACTCAGTATACCAATATTTAAAAGCAATCTTTATTAGCAATTAAAACAATTAAATTGTGCAAGATGTCTGATAGGTGTAGTGATACCATTACCCTGATTGAGTTATAGAGTGTAAGTTAATGACTTAGTTATTAATGAAGGAGTTGTAAGGTTTTTAATGAAAACCATTAGAAGGCTGGCTTGCTTTCTGATGACATTTACACATACCTAGTTTTCTTTAAATTGTGTGTACATTTAATATCCATAAATTCAAGGAATAAGTATTGCATTTGAATACTGGGGTACTTTTAAAGCATTTTTATCACAAATCAATTTTACAACTCCAATTTGATTTTGTAGCATGTCAACAACTTGTAGGTGGAAATAAAGAGATATTTTGGGCATCTGTAAAACCAATGACTGATGTATAGTTTTACTTAAAATTTTTAATCATTTTCAATCGTGTATTTTTACTTTTTGACCCTGTCAATTTTGTCAAGCCTTGAGCAGCACATAGAAAACTGTATCACATGGGCTGTGCAGAAATTATTAGAAATCTTGTGCAACGTACAGAATATTATTCAGATTTCTGTATATGAATTGAATGTTGCACAAAAATTACAAGAGTTTTAGCACACTGCACAGGTTTTTACAAAAACTAAATTTCATAATCTAAAAATAACAAAACAAAAAGGCTTGATTAAAATGTGCAATCCAAAATTATTGCTCAAAACCAAGTAAGTCACAAGGTTCTCATTGATGTTGAGGGGGGAATAAAACATATACTACATTTGAAACAGACACTCATGACACTTTTATATATTAATATAGAATTGTAAGACACTACTGTTAATCTGTATTTCACACTCAAAAATACATACCGCTTTTATTCTGGTCTGTAAAATTATAAGTTTGATACACAAGGACATTATATGGTAGCTGAATAGGCTTATTATATAAAAGGCAAAACAAACAAAAAACTTGCAAAAGCAATTTAGTTGAAATATGACAAAAGAAATAATATTTAACACAGCATATATGAAAAAATAAAAAAATAAAAGCAAACAAAATATTGTATGGAACAATGAACCTAATCCCTTTCCGCAAAATAATCTAAAATTGAAAAGATCACAAGTTATACTTGTTTGTTAAATTTGGTAATTTTACACCCACATCTTCTTGTATTCACATTTAAAAGAAATGTGGTAGGTGTTGGCAAGTTGAATTCACTACTTCCAATCTAATGCATTTCAAACAATATCTTCAAAAGTGTAAAACAAAATGTTGTGATTGGCTAACAATGATCAAACAATGGAAATTAAACCAATGATTTGACATTACTTTCATTTTGGGGTACAAACAAATGGAATTGCCCATAGTCCTTTAGATTCTCAAACAGTGAATAATAACTTACTACTATGTATGATAAGGGATAAAATAAAGGTTTAGGTGCCAGTCTTTGTAAGAATCAGGCAATTTAGAAAAAATTCAAAAGATGGCAGAAAAAAAACCCACCGACCTAACCACCCTTATTTGAAGGTACCTCATCCTGAGTTAGAAATGGTAGGTCTTTCGTTTCTGCGTGTCTGGTAATTCGAGAAATATCTAGATAATTTTGGTTAGAATGATAGCAAATTATGGAGTTATCTCCCCATAATTGTTATTTTCTAATGCATTTCAACCAAATTATTTCTTGAATTACCAGAACAGGGAAAGTAAACAAATGTTATATTCATGCACCATTATACATTCTGTAATTAAATTAATGTAAAGTTGAGAGAGTTTTTGTTTGTAATGTTTTCACCACTGCCTGATTCTTAGGCAGATTGGCACTTAAATAGTACATTAAAGGTACTACACTTATAGTTTCATTACACACTAATACATACTATCTCATAAATAAACTATTGACACAGAGATATATTTCACCTTTATGTAATTTTGATAGTATAATGCAATTGTTAAAACTTAAAATGGCAGTACTTGAACATGTTAATTATGCAAAACATTCAAAGTCAATAAACCATGACTGAAGGTGGAGGGCAAAATAACCTCTGTGGAAATGAGAAATGCCAATGCTTATACAACTGCATACCAAATACCATTGACTTATCATAAGTGGTTTCCTTTAAACTGACAAACACCAACTTTAACATGTAAACTATGCAAAAATTTTAAAGTCAATAGATCATGACTATGGAGGTGGGGCCAAATAATCTCCCTGGAAATGATATTTGCTGATGCTAATACCACTGTATAACAAATATCACTGACCTACCACTAGTGGTTCCCCTTAAACTAACCAAACCCAAACAAAAACTTGCCAACAGTAAACAGCATGCCTACTTCTCACTTTTTCCACTTTGTCGAGGCGAGACAAAAATTAAATACAATCAAGCATTAATAAAGCATAATTTGTTAGGCTGCAATACTAAACATTAAAGTTAATTGTATGATATAATGGGATAATTTCCCTTAAGTTACCTCTATGGTGGGGCTGTTCTGTTACAAACACATTCCAGATACTGATACTTCCAATACTGTCTGCAGAGTACATTTTCTGTCCATCACTATCAAAACATAGGGAATTCACATATCCTTTGTGACTCTCTATTTCTTGCTTTAGCTAAAATTATAAAACCAGAAAAAATATATAATTATCATGGTATAAATTTTTTATCAATAATTCAAACTTAATTTAATTTTAACCAATTTGAGAAGTATAGATGAGAAAAATATTTTAATGAATTCTGACAAATAATTCAAAGTAAAGAAAAGAGAATTACAGGAAATGGATAACTTGCATCATCCAAATTGTATATCAATAAGAAGAATTAAAATACTGTTCTTTTTTTTGTAATTCCCTTGTCTTTTGAGTACTGAGTGCAATTTTGTCTTGTGATGTGCGTAACAATTCCAAATTCTCTATTTTCATAACTGAAAATATACTGACGAAGGCATATCACTGAATCAACACCAGAGACTGTGCTAAGATTTAGTGAACTTTTTGATAAAGAATTAAGGAGATGAAAGAAAATCACTTTAAATGACAGAACCAGATAGTTTTGAAATAAATGTTCATATGTTCATGCATCATAACTAGGTCCGTGAATTAAGGTCATTCCTGGAAATAAACTGTACTTACAAACATCCAATCAAAAGAACAAACCTGTTTTCAAAGTTCAGGATAGAAAATATTTTTATTGTAAATATGAAGTATGCATGCTTTACATTTTTTTTTTGCAGATTTCTAGTGCTGCATTTTTAATCTGCATTGATTATACTAAATACATTGATTGTTCCTTCAACACTTCATTTAATCTTTATCAATGTGTCACGTGAAAGGTTTTTGCTTATTTAATAAAACTAAAAAAGAAAAAAGTTATAAAACTATGTATATATATAAGCTGTGTTATAACTCCTATGTATATTAAGTCTTATTTTTACTGCAATCACAACAGATATTTTATATGCTTTTTAGAAAACCACACAATAAAACTTCCAACATATTTACTACTGACTTCTAAATATATGAAATACAGAGTGCCTGTTTCTAACACATTCATGTGTATTATCTCCACACATATGTAATGTATCAGTTGACAAAAACAATAAATGAGAACAATCCACTGACATCCAACTTTAGAGTGTCCAAGAAAATTTACGATCATAACAACTTGTCAAATCTTATCACATTTCAATATACAACTTATTCCTCTGTATGTGTTTTGTGTGTAGCTGTGTCAGACATATAGTATCAGATCATAACAAACCAACTTATATAAAAATAAGAAGATGTGGTATGATTGCCAATTATACAACTCTCCACAAGAGACAAAATGACACAGAAATGAACCTAAGACTACTTACATTTCCATGGACATCCTCTCCCTGTATGTCCCACACACGTATTACTTGATCGTAACACCCTGTCACAACAATGGTGTCAATACGGGGATGGAACTGAGATGTATATACATAGGCTGGATGAGGTAAAATCTTCTCAGCTTTATCAAAGTCTTCTAAATTCCAAACTCTAAGAGATATTAAGATAAAAATGCGTGAAACAATACTGTATATCTACTTTTTTTCGTGGTGTACTTATTTTCATGAATTTCGTGGTAGGTATATTTCCGCGAAAATAAATACACGCGAATACAAATGCAGCTTAAATAAATGTAAAACCTTCAAAACCTATAATCTTCTCGGGAATTTACAACGTTAACCTGGTTTCCCTTAACATGACCTCATTTGAAACGTGAAACTGTTAAAACAACACCAGTGATCCATACAGAAAATCAATTAAGGATAAAGGTAACAAATAATGACCCAAGCCGATCTGACAGTTTTATTGTGTAACTACAATTTAATCGGAGAATAATCTCTTTCCTACTGTTTTGTTGATTGAATAGTCTTTGTTTATTTTGTAAACAATTACACTGACCTTTTTTTCATAAGTTTATATTTTGTTTAACAAATTAAGACTTAATTAATGAAAATTTAAATATTTAATAAACATATTTACAAATACAAAACTTTTTTGAACAAGTATGTATTGACTGATAATAAGGTTTCAAATGTCATAGTTTATTTATGCACACATACATCGGAAATCCCAGCTTTAACCCATCCTCTTTTCAAAGTTTCTTCTTTTACGTTTTGGAATGCATGAACCAGCCATCGGGCATGCAGCGGTTTCAAAGTAGAAAGTTTAAGATCAACTTTAATTGCATCAACTTTTTTGCCTTCTTTTAGTCCCATCATAATTTGGTCTGAATACCATCCTGTGAACTTAGATCTTACTGTTTAAACTCGTCGTTGCTTGAAAGGTCGAGTGGCTGCAGTTCACTTGTACAAAACGCTGGCACAAAACGTGTGCGTATATTGTTCTCATTTAGTTTATCCATCAATGAGTTTATGCGATGAGCACGAAAATATATGGTTTAACATAGTACTCTAACATTAGTTATGGAGTTTTTTATGGACCATAACTCTGGACTAAATCATCAGACCGGAACAAAATTCGAACTTGATCTATAACTTGTCATGATAAAACTATATACCAAATATCAAATCAATATCTTCAAGAACGAAGAAAAAAAGTGTGGAAAGCTGAGTTGCCGGACTGACGGATGGACAGACGGACAGAGTGCAAACCTAAAGTCCCCTTCGACTTCGTCGGTAGGGGACTAAAAATCTGTTATTTATGTTTTGATATCTACGGCACATCCGCGAAATTAAATACACGCGAATTCATCAGCAATACCAATGCGTGATAATGAGTACACGCAAAAAAAAGTACATATACAGTATACATGTAGTGTTATAACAGAATAATGTGACTGAAGTTTTGATAGATAGGTTACATTAAATGTTCATGGCAAATAAATGACTACCTCTTCTATGTTTTACTTGAAATCTAGATCTGCCTTTTGTACTATCAATTTTTACTGTCAGAGTTTGTCCCAGGGACTGCTAAAAGTGATTTCTGAAGAAAATTAAATAATAAATAATATTTTATTTCATTAATTTAGCAACTTTCAGGTCTTTAGGATTGTAAATACTCACCTGACAGTGCCATCAGATGACGCTGAACATAAATGTGTATCTCTTTTTGACCACGACAGATCATAAACAATACCAAAATGTCCTTTTAATTTTCCTTTCAGCTCAAAAGATGGCACCTGAATTAGCAAGATAGTTGTAACATTAAGTATTTTTTTATGAAACTTGCAGATTAAATGACACAAGAACTCAATATATTTTATTTCTTATATCTAAAACTAATATCTCAATTACCAAATTTTCATCTACCTACATTTATAGCAATATGAGTAATAAACACTCCTTTTTTACAAGAATATTTTCACAAATTTTGCAACATTGTAACTTTAATTTTGATTGGATAAGACCACTATTTCAGGACATCAATTCCATGATTGAAGGTGTCGATTGTTAGCACAAACACGAACATCATGTGACTGATTTTAAAATGTATGATTTAGCTGTGTTTTTCTTCTTCTCTCAGTTGCATTAGAATGGAGATAAGTATTGTATTTGAAGATTTGCTGGCATCAATTTTTTTTATTTGATAATCGCAAATATCTGTTTACTAGGTTTGCTAATGTATCAACAGCAAACTCAATTTAAGCCCATCAGCCCACAAATCTTCAAATACAATACTGTTCTCCCCTAAACCTATAGGAACAAAAGAACTATTCAATGCACATATCTAAATATATATGCCAATGATTTACTTAAAGCAAACTTTCATCCTAATACCTAACTAAAATAACTTTTTTAACAATATCCATTTTAAAAGATTAAAAGAAAACTTGTTAAAACCATACAAAATAGACAATAGGTGAAAAGATTCTGTTAGACATACTTACTTCATAGACTAGAATTGGGTAACTATCTCTATCATGGCATCCACAGGCTAAACTCCTGGAATATAAATTTATAAGTTTTGTAGGACTTTCATGTTATTATAACAAGCCAAACACAACAAGATTTTTCAAGCCTGTCTTGTAATTTTGTGCATATGGACAGTTTTTTTTCTTGGCCATTATGGCTAAAGAAATGTTCTATCTGTTGCTTTTGTTGTGCATAAACCTCAAAATTTACTTTGACAGAAGTTTGTTATAAGATCTATTCATATACCACTATATATAAAATTTCTAACAGATTTTCAAACTAAACAAAATGTATAAAGTTTTGTCCAAAGACATTTAATTATATGCTGACATACATTAATTTAAAAACAAATGCAGGGCTTGAGAACTGTATAGTTCAAGGGCTTTAATTTTGTGAAAAGAAGGTCATTCAAGCAAAGTAAGAATGCAAACTTAATGATTCTTTTATTTTTGTCCATCCATCAGCTATACCTTATTGATGTAGGCAAGGTATTTATGTGTGTATGCTTAAGCTTGTAATTATAAGCCCCTGGTGACATTATAAATTGCTGTATTCAAAAAACAGTTTCAACAATTAGACCAGGTTTTTCATATCAGAAATATTACTTTTAGATATCTTGACATTTTCCTCAGCTTATAAAAATAAGTAGATGTGGTATGATTGCCAATGAAACAACTCTCAAACTGAGACCAAATGACATAGACATTAGCAACTGTAGTTCATTTCTTTTTTTCTTGGAAAAGCTTGGTATGAAATTAAAAAAAAATTAAAAACATATGTCATTATTCGTACCTGCCATCGTGAGAGAATTTAAGAACATAACAACCTCTTCTTCCTCCTGGTATCATGTTTTCTAAATGATTAGGAATCCTACATGTCTGACCCACAAGTCTGGTCCATGATGATAGGGTATGTCTGGTACTATCTCTGCAATCATATATAACATCATTGATGAAAATATTTGTAAAAATCTATAGTTATATATAATATCATGAAAAATTTATTTATAAGAATTTTAAATGCTATTAGTTCAGTTAGTGTCCCTGCAGTCAAAGTTTCATCATTGACAACAGTTGTAGAAAAATTTCTGTAGAAATTTACACTTTATAAATTAAGAAATTTCAGTATAAACTAGGTTCAACCTCCTCAAGCATATGTGATCTTCAAGTGTTTTTTCTTTCTTTCATGAGCAGTATCCACTTGTTGTTTGTTTAATTATATCATTCTCAACATAATAACTTATGTGATGTGGAATACCATGTGAACCTTTTGGCATCATCAACAAGTGATGCATACCACTCTGCCACTAAATCTAACATCTCTCCAGATTCTTGATGAAGGTCCTATTGTCTGAGCTTAAGTTTTAACAGTGTCTTTAGCTACTTTTAAATGTGTTAGCCTGTTTAAGTCGTCTCAGTCTTAAATTGTCCTACACATTTTCAGTCAATTTAACGTAACAGACAAAATTACATAGACATTAACAATTTCATTGTGACTGATAATTTTCTATTTCAATTAAATATAGAGCTGTTTAATAAAAAGTTATCAGGTTGAAACCAAAACTGCTCAGGTGGACCTCAGGTACATCTATGATTAAGTCACCTAAAACCCCTGGGTATACCTGGGCAATATTGATTTCAATACTTAATACATTTTAGAAAACTAAAATTCAAATCAATCTGTTCAGTTGCAAGAATATAATTCGACACTAGTATAATTTTGTGTTCTTTTGTTTTGGTACTCTGATAATTTTAACAGTCAAATATATCATACCCTCTCTTCTTATCTCCCCAACTAACACTTTTCTTTAAATCTTGATATGTTGTAAATCCTTCTTCCTGGGAAAGAAATATACCATTCATTTATATATCAATAAAAGGATATGTGGGGTATACATCAATGAGACTACTACTAAATAAAAACAAAAAGTTACAAGTAAGACAACATATTATTTCTAAAATCCAATATTGACAAACAAATGGTCTGAGGTCTGTATACTATCCAAAGAAAAAAAAAATCTTGATTTCCCAAAAATTAATTTCAAAGTAAAACTTAAGATTATAAAAATATCATTATATTAAATCATAATTACTAAAAATGGAATTCCTGACATAATTAACCAAAATACATATTTGTTAATCAGTGAAGGAAGTAATAGATCACATAGCCTAAACAGACCAAGCAAGGCCTTAATAAATTAGTAAAGTCAAACTGATTTTAAATTTACTTTCCTTCTGCTGTCTTTATCTCAAATGGGAGTGACTGATATTCCATGAAGAGTTCAAAATAAAATGTTTTTAAGTACCTTTTGTGTAGCAAACATAGATCTTAGTGCAGGTTCCACTTCCTCAGGTGGTGTTATGCCTTTCAATGTTACATATACTGTAGATGGATATGGCCGTCTTTGTGAGGACTTCCACCACTGGTAAACCTACAACAATAGGATATCAATGTATCAGTATCAGTGCTAAATATGGAAATACATTCTAATGTGTTCCAAATATGTAAATGTATAGTAATGTGTGTCAAATATCTAAGTTTATCCTAATATATGTCATATATGTCAGTATATCCTAATGTGTGACAAATATTAACTGTAAATTTGTTAGTATATCCTAATATTTGTCATATATGTAAGTGTATAATAATGTAAGTGTATAATAATGTGTGCAATATTAAGTGTATAATAATTTGTGTAACTTTGTAAGTATATCAAATGTGTATCATATATGAATGTGTATAATAATGTGTGCCAAATATGTAAGTACATCCTAACTAATTATGTGTCAAATATGTAAGTGTTACCACATTTTTATTTTAAGGTTGTGTTGTAAAAAAAAAATTATATAGTAAGTGTAAAATAGTGTGTGTCAAATATTAAGTGTATAATAATGTGTGTAAATTTGTACTTGTATCTTATATGTGTCATGTGTAAATGTGTCCAAATGTGTGTCATATGTCATATATGTAAGTGTGTCCTCATGTTTGTCATATACGTAAGTGTGTCCTCATGTTTGTCACATATATGTGAGTGTTTCAAAAAGTTAAAAGAAATTAATTAGAAGACACAACTTATACATATAAGGTTTACTCAATAATTTCTCTTTATGCTAGATTTGATCTTAATTTGTTCTCTTTTTTTAAATAACAATGTTTTAAATTTGTTCATATAGATAACTTTTCTAATTGTCTCATATCTCAAGAAGATCATACTCCATGAATTGTCAGCCTATGTTCTACGATATTAATGACTTTATTAAAATATACAGAATAATTGCTTTTGAAGTCTATCACAGATTGTGACAGTGTCAATAAAATACATATTTTTTTTCTAAAAAATATAATCATTTGACAAAAGTTGGCATCAATAAAGGAGATGTGGAATATATATAAATGAGACAGCAACCCATTAACACAATAAAACCAGAATTAACACATAAAGAATACACATTGGTTATAATTACCTCAGGTTGATTTGGTCCAGTCCGCATTTGTGAAGATGGTGGTTCAAATAGCTGCAATCTTACTTTAGAACCAGTATTTAATTTATTATTATTTCCTAAAACCTGTACAAAAAACAATTCACAAGTTAAAGCCATAGTTTTTAAGATGCAAAACATTTTATAAACTGAGGATAATGTGCATCTACAATCATCCTCATATATACTTTTTCAGTTGTAGTTAACATATAATTTTTTAATTGTGTTTTTAAACAAGCAGAAGGTTTTAAAACAGATACAAGAAATACTTATGTTGCAACTACAAATGTGTGAAAAAAAATCTAACACACCTTTTGTTTCCAGTTTTGATACAAATTGGGTCCATGTGCTTATTTTTTTTTCAGATGAAAGTAGAAAACCAATTTTTTAATGTTGAAGGTCTCATTTCCATTTATAGCCCTAAATATTGCAGTATACGCTTAATGCAGTACTGACATACAGGCATTCACTCCATATGTGATGTTGTGAATGAACTCAAAAGGAGACCAAATATAGGTGTATACTGTTTTTTTTTATTATTTCAAATAATACCTTAAGAAATGCCCAGGCTATTCTGTACCATCCTCCTTCACTCCCTTGGGAAGAAAACTTTACATTGGCATGATTCATACTAACGAAGTCAAGCAGCTAAAAAGAAAAAGTAATAGTTGATATCTAGGAATTTTGATAGTGTCAGAAGTACTATGAAATACCATATAGGGATAAATGTTGACAGGATAATGATCAATACATAAAAGGCAGTCAATAAAAAGACATAACCAAACTTGAAATATTATGTATAATCAATTAGTCTATTTCATCCTCTAAAAATTTAAGAGAGAGAGAGAGAGAGAGAAAAAGAATATTGAATGAATCATAATAGGTTGAGAGTAATATACATATTTGTTTCAAAACATCAATGACTACTTTTAAGTTAACCCATTTTTTCTAAGTAGGGAAAAATGATCACAAAAATATAATTTTATTCTTGGCATTACAACAGTTAACATTAAAAAATTCGTAAGGGTTCCATGGAACCCAGTGTCTCGCCTACTTTTGCTGTTAATCGCAGGCTCAACAAAAATGAGATGAGGAAAAAATTTAATAAAAATATTCCTCTCGATACAATTTTTTTATTGTAAGAAGCTTCTGTCCAAGTTTGGTAAAAATCCAGGATAGTTTATGAATCTAATAAATGTTTTGAAAAATTTAACTGCAGACTGTATGTAATGTTAACTGGAAGAAAAACTAAGTCCATTTATAAGTAAAATATGGATAAACAAGTACAAAATTTTAATAAAAATTTCCTTCTAGATACTAGCTTTTGATCATAAACAAGCTTCTGTCCATGTTTGGTACAAATCCAGGATAGTTAAAGAAAGTTATTAAAATTTTAAAAACTTTAACCACAGAGTTAATGTAATGTTTTCTGGCAGAAAAACTAAGTCCATTTATAAGTAAAATACGGAAAAACAGGAATTTTTTTTTTTTTAAATTTACTTCTGGATACTATCTTATGATAATAAACAAGCTTCTGTCCAAGTTTGGTAGAAATCCAGGATAGTTTGAGAAAGTTATTAAAATTTTAAAAACTTTAACCACAGAGTGAATGTAATGTTTTCTGGCAAAAAACTAAGTCCATTTATAAGTAAAATACGGAAAACAGGAATTTTTTTACAAAATTTACTTCTGGATACTATCTTATGATCATAAACAAGCTTCTGTCCAAGTTTGGTAGAAATCCAGGATAGTTTAAGAAAGTTATTAAAATTTCAAAAACTTTAACCACAGAGTGAATATTTGTGGACGCCGCCGCCGCCGACGGAATGTAGGATCGCTATGTCTCGCTTTTTCGACAAAAGTCGAAGGCTCGACAAAAACAAATGAAAAATAATGTTAGATTTCTAGAGTATACTATAACAGAAACCTACTTCAAACAGGACAATGACTTTAGGGTCAGATTTTGTAAAATAATTGTAGTTCTCATTAAACAGCAATAGTTCTTCCCATACAGGCAATACAGACCTAAAATATATCATAATATAAAACTTTGAAATATTATGACAATTATAAACGACAGTAATGTATGAAGATAGTGCACATTGGTGTTGAATTCTCAATACTGTATTTAATATGAATAAACATATGAACATTAGTCATTAAAGTATTTTCTTTGCAAAATTGGGTAGACTAGCTGTAAGTCCTCTTTACATGCTTGTAAATTTCTGTAGAGATAAACTTTGTGATCATGAATTTCATGCGACCAGCTTGTAAAATCCTTTAATCATATTTAAACTCACTGTAATATATCCATATAAATAAATATGTTATACCCTTTTCTCTTTTCATAAGCAAAGATAAGATCTAACTGAGTTGGATACTTTGTTATACTGAACCAAAATATATCTTTCACATGCACTTTTTAAGTTGACTAACTGCACTCCAGTATAAAATGACAAAATACTGTATGCTAACTTAGTTTTATGTTTTCTATTTGTTGTGAGGATGTTCAGTTAACAACAATCAATAATTCAACCAAACAACCTTTATTGTAAGATAGTAAGCAGTGTGTTACACTGTGGTATATCTTATTTGATGTAAGATAGTAAGCAGTGTGTTACACTGTGGTATATCTTATTTGATGTAAGATAGTAAGCAGTGTGTTACACTGTGGTATATCTTATTTGATGAATACTGTAAATTCAGAAATTATTGCATGCATTTATTATTGCAATGTATGAAGAATTAAAAAAATGCAAGATCAATTATCATGATTATTGTGAATTCAGGAAAATCTGCATACAGATATACATATAAGATATCAGAATGCGAGTTCTTATTATTGCGTTAATCACCACGTTGCATTATTCGCTTTAATAAAACCTCTCAATAATTTCTGAATTCAAGTAGTAATAATTAGGTTATTTATTCAAGTTGATTATCAACCTGTTTCTTCTTTTTAACTAGTATTGATACAGATCATTTTTATTCAAATAAGTCACATTACTCTAAGTTTCCTTACTTCTTTTGCTTGAAGTCAAAAGGTTGTGTCATTATAGGTAAGATCTTATCTATTGTCTCATTCTTAGTCTCAAAATAAGCTGTGACAGGTCGATCTCTGAAAATAAAATAAATGTAGATACAATAAATACTTCAATACATTTAAGCTACAATCAACTATAGCATAAACAGCATCCTTGTGATATAAAGCATACCCTACTAGTAATTCAAAGTATAAAAAACAGAAAATTGTCATGTGACAGATCTGAAAAGAGCATTAACATGTTAAAGGTCATCCCTGTCAAGTTGCAGACCAGAAATGAAGTCATTCTGTTCAGTAGTCCTGAAGAAATGTGTTCATTTATCTAAAGATATGAGAAAGGTTTGTGTGAAGAAGAACTATCATTCTGCAATTTTAAATTGACAAGTTTACTAAATACAGCAGTTCTTGCAAAGAATTTAAATCAGGATAATGATCATGTTATAAATGTTGCCAAGCTTTATGACAATTATACTTTTAGATTTAAAATCTTTAATATTCGCTATGCAAAATAACTTTGCCCAGTGTCGTCTCACAAAAATAAAGAATTTAAAGCTTCAGGAAATGATAATTACATTTTTCAAAAGCAATTCAATAAATAACAGGCACCAAAAATATGTTTAAATCTTACTGTATAATGTTAGAGTTTGGGAAAGTAACTATACCGATTCAGCTAATGATTTCAAAGAACGAACAAACAGTATTTACAATTGGAAATACCCTTTTTATACACACACAGCACACATTAACAATGCATGCAAAAATAGGTTGCTAACATTCAAGGTCATCAACAAATTCATGATAATTGATGCTTTTAGATGTAAGCAAGTATTCATCAGTCCTGACATGGATTTAGCAATATAAAACAGGTAAATAGCAGTTACTATTGAAATGTAGGACTAACAACAAGTGCTATAACAAAATATGTCATCAATGTGCCACTAGTTGGCAGAATTTTGTATTTTGTAATGCAAATGTTGAATTTTCCATGAACCTCATTTACTATCACAAAGCGACATCAACATATAATTTAACTTTCACAACAGATGTCAATGTCCTCTTTTGGCACCATAAAAACAAACGATAGAAATTTTGTGTTCTTTAATGTTGAAATTTGTTAATATTTATCTAAATACATACTTTGTTTGCTTCAGAAGATATTCCCCAGTATTCTCATCAACAATATGGACACGGACAAGTGGATGCAAGATATGAAAGTCATTTTTCAATTTGTCTGTACGATGAATAGTCACAGCTAAAACTTGGCCAACGTCTTCAATTTCTGCTCGTTCTTTTCTTCTTTGTTCATTCTCTTTTTCAACTGGGAAAAAATGGTGACATTTTAAATTTTTTCCTTACTTTTTAGGATTTTAATACATAATTCTGTTAAGATGATAGAGGAACATGACCTTTTCCCTTGTATCAAAATGATGATGCTCAAATATTGCATGAATAGGTTTCAATCATTAAATTCTCCCTTTAATAGACAATTTGACTAGTTTGTCATATCAAGGTATTTTAAGGCATTCTAATGTAATTACAAACATTAAAAAAAAAAACAGCCATAAATATTTCTGCCTTGTCTTGAATATTTTTTTTCATCTAAAGAATAAAGAATTTGGAAAGATGAGATCAACCAAAGGCTTACCAATGCTTTTATCTTGTTGTTATTGTCATAAGGCATTTTCAAACTTACTTTCTTCTGGTGTTTTAGCTTTTGTTTTTCCTTTTTTCTTTTTTGGTTCTCCCTTTTGTTTTTCTTCAGTTTCGTCTTTTTCTATCTCTTCCTCTTCATCTGTTTTTGACAAAACCTTTATATGTCAAATAAATAAATAAATACGGTTTAATTACAATATATTTAAATTATGTTTTTAAATTAAAAACTACATTTGAGCTGTGAGCTTTTAATGTTAAACAATATTTTAAAAGCCCTGCCAGTCTATTTGAATTCAAAACCAACAACAAAATAATATATTTCATAAAGGAACTGAATCTTGATAGTTTTTGTAAAACTCATTAAATCTGTGAAATAATTCTTGCATACCATGCCTTTTGCTCATTTTAACATAAATTGGCATTTAATTGTAAATATCTTTATACTGAGCGATAGCAGTGCAAATTGTCGACAAATATAATGACTACCCATGTTAAAATAATCATAGTGCATGCCATGCTAGAATTATTTCAATTATAATAGGAAAATTCAGATTTTTTTTGTACTTACCTATGAGACGAAAGACAGCCATCTGAATTTGATGAAGCAAAAACATTCTAGAATACCAACAGTTTTACTTCCTTTTGGATACATTCTATTCAATTTTGTGTCGAGCAACACCAACAAAATGTACATTTTCATCTCTGGTGTTCTTCAGAATACAACTGATGTTGCAATGTTAATTGAGAAGTCACACACATGCACTCCACATTCTATTGAATATAGAACATGGCTTTGTTTACAAAGTGAAAAAAAGGTGTCATATTAATATTGATACTGTATCCAATATCATAATTCTAACAAAAAAGACATAATTACGTCGGGGAAAAAATATAGATCTAGGTAGTAAGAAGTAACAGTTTAATAACGTTTTTTTTTAATTACCTCATCATCACTTGGTTGTGGACCTTCCTCCTCAGTTCTCACTTTCTTTTTCTTTTTCTTCTTTTCTGGAGTTGTAACCTCCTCATCTTCTCTTGGAGATACTGTAGGACCTTCAGTGTCTTCTGCATCTTTTTTCTTTTTCTTCTTTCTTTCCTTGCCTGTGCTTGCTTCTGGAGATACAGGACGTTCTTCATCTGATAGGACTGTTTTCTTTTTCTTCTTTCCTTCCTTACTTGTGCTTGGTTCTGGAGATACAGGACGCTCCTCATCTGATAGAACTGCTTTCTTTTTCTTCTTACTAGTCTTTGTAGGAGTTTCCTCTTCTCTAGGTGAAACTGTAGGCTCTTCCTCAGATAAAACTTCTTTCTTTTTTCTTGGTTTCCTTGGTTTGGGTGTTGGTGCTTCTTCTGTTGTTACTAATGGCTCCTCCTCTGGTTCAGTATTTATAGGCTTCTTCTTCTTCTTTTTACCTTCTTTTGGTGTCAACACTTCTTCAGATTCTGGTGGTGACAGTTCTATTTCTTCTAAAGTCTTTTTCTTTTTCTTTTTACCTCCTTTTGGTGACAGAGCTTCTTCTGGAGGTGGAGATATTACTTCATTTTCCTCTGTGTTATCTGGTGGTTTCTTCTTTTTCTTCTTAGTTTTCTCAGGAGAAATTACTTCAGTTTCCCTGTAACAGATGTCAATTCAATATTATACATACAAAAGGCATAACTTTGACTACCTTCTTTTTCCTTTTTTATCAACTGCAATAATGATAATGGTAATAGAATGGTTAATGGTACAGTTAGGGAATAATTATAAATAAACTTGGAGAATACATAATTTGACATTATATTTCATAAGAATTCTACCGTTAATTGAGTGTAAAATGGCAAGTGTAAATCTTTTCGAAATAACACAGGTTCAATGAAAAACTGAACAAAATAACATGGGTTCAATGAAAAACTGAACAAAATAACATGGGTTCAATGAAAAACTGAACAAAATAACACAGGTTCAATGAAAAACTGAACAAAATAACACGGGTTCAATGAAAAACTGAACAAAATAACACAGGTTCAATGAAAAACTGAACAAAATAACACGAGTTCAATGAAAAACTGAAAATAATTAATGAGTATGTAGTTAAACCTCATGAAGATTGTTGCTTCTAATTCATTTTTTCCTTAAAATTGGATAAAAGGAAATAATTTTGTTCTGGTTATCAAATGGGACTTAATCACTGTTTCAGAGAAACATACTTTTAACAGGGTGGCAGTTTTATCACAGGAAAAGAATTTCATTTCAGATTTTGCAACTTGTAACTAAAAATGCAATATCTGACAAGAGGACATTGATCATGTTGATAAATATGTCCCATCTTCTTAAATTTTGACCTAAATCCAAATATGCATTTTGGTCAAGAACGTTTCAGAATTGTTCATGACTGAAAAATATAACTGTTCGAGACCATTGGGCATATCTTTTCTCTGATTTCATCCTTGAGGATTGGTCTAATATAAAATAGCATGTGTGGAACACATATTACATGAGATAATAACAGAACAAATTAAAAGACTCAAGCAGAGAATACCCATTTAACTTGAAAGAAAAATAAAATCATAATTACTTAATAAAAGTATTGCAAAGGGACTGGAGTTTGGCAGACAGCTCCTACAGAAAAAGTTGAATGCATAATTCTACCATGACCTGCTTCGTTCCAAAAGTACTTCAATAATTTATACATGTATACCCCTTATCACTATTTGGAAATCTGTGACACTTGAACTATTGACATTATACTAAAATCACTTGTTTTGTTAGGTCAGACATTTTCTATTGTGCTGCTAAAACCTTATTAGAAAGTCTGTGATGTCCAGTAAAGGTTGACGAATAGAAATTTATTTTTATTACATAAATTTATGTTTCAAATATAATCAATTCAGCTGGATTGAATATAAAACACATTTTCAACATTAACATACCAGCGGCTCTTTTCACAAAAAATCTTAGGAGTAAAAATACTTGTAAGTCAAACACATTTCAGTTTAACTTTGGATCAATTTTAATCGTAAGTTTTTTTGTGAAAAGAGTCTCAGGCTGACAATATAAAAACAGGAAAACATTAAATAAATTGAAGAATCAGATAATAGAAAAGTTATATTAAAGTAAAACAGAGAATATGGGGTATCCATCCATGACATAAAATCAGTACAGGCACAGCAAAAAACACACACAAAAAGCAAAGGAACAGCGCTTTTATTGCTGTTCTTCATCTCAAAGTCACAGTGAGGCCTTCAAGAGGGAGCAAAAAAACTCTCACCTCACTGCAAGTTTCAGATGGCCACTAGCACTGGCTTGAGCGGAATTCTTTGCAAAAATAATTTGGATGACTTGTAAGATGTAACATCGCCAAATCAGGCCTGGTCAAAAAAGGAACATACGAAAAGTAGTACATATTTAAAACAAAATAGGTCCTACGCATAGGTGTAAATATAAAACTATGCAGGGATCTCCATGGATTAAAATTTAACGATGGAGGCACTTTCACCATGACAAAACCCAGCGTCTACGGCGTGTAGTGATCGAATGTATTTCATTTCTCCATTTCTTTGTAGGGAATGGTGAACAGACTAATATATTGCTTATCACATTTATTTCATTACAAAATAACCAATATTTTCATTAATTGGGGATCTTTTTCATGGTCAAATACAGAAGTCATGAACCGGTAATATCGACGATTTGCAGCATCAACAACAAGAAGTTGCGTACTCGTTTTGTAAAACGTTGAAGAAAGATTTGTAGGCAAACGTTTACAACTTAAATGGTTTTAATGACTTTAAATTGCAAATTCCATTGTAATAGACTATGCAATCATGCAGCTTTTGATTCTGAATCTTGACCGGATGTATTAACTTGATTGTAAACTACGAAATGAATTCAGATTTACGATACGTAATTTTTCAGATTATCAAGTTGCAGTTACTATTCCTGTATTTACTTTTGAACCTGTAAAGTGATTCAATACATTGATAATTGTTTTACTTGTGTTATTTATCATGAAATTATGTTCTGTTTTACGTCTTATTTTGTACTCGTTCAAAAAGGGGGATGCTGATTGCGTAAGTCAACATAAAAGCACGTATTCGACTTGTTAAGTTTTTTTCTTCGTAACTGGAATTAGAATTTATTATTTAATCTAAATTTTCATTAGCATTTGCTGAAACTTAATTAAATAATGCAATTAGTCGTTTATCTTGATCAAGTGTTCTATCAGGTGTGTCAATCTACCTGTACAAGTGATTAGCGATCTTTATCCGGATATCCCTCAGGGCTTCTGTAATTATGAGGGCCCTTTTGATTATAATACAATAAAGGTTATGCAACTGATTATAATTCCTAACAAAATTGGCGGCGACCATTGGTACGAAAACAAATTTTGACAATGGCGGTGCGCCATCATAAAACAGGTCATGGAGATCCCTGCTATGTAGAATATATTTTAGTAATTAAGGTATCAGATGAAAGGTGAAGGACTGGTGATCCTTGTAGAACACATATTGACTGATAATTTTGAATAATACAAAATGTATGAATCAATGTACTAACTTTATTCCCCAATTCCTGAATGGGTAAATGTTTTAAATTAAAAGCAGATAATAAGTAATGTGGTTCTGTGAAATGCTTTTAATAAAATGATCAAAATGTGTGATGTGGTTCCCAAATTGTGAAAAATAATGTTTTAATTTATATCCTAAATTAATGCTATTAATTGTAAACAGACAACATATCACATAAATTAAACCCTGTAAAAGACTGCAGATTAATTTTTGTCAAGTTCTGACTTACTGTTCATTTAATGTATCATCTATAGGTTTCTTCTTCTTCTTTTTATCTGTATTATCTGGTTTTTCAAGCTTTGCATCTAAAATTTATATTTAATCAATTATTACCATTAAGAAGTGATGTTCAAATGTATCTGAATTCAGATTTGTCCTAATTATGATCATTGCCTTTTTTAAACATTCTATGACAGAAAATTAAAACAGTCAGAATTTTTGTTCTTTTTTAACCCAAGATTCAATTCTTCAAAATTCAAAAAAGAATCTGAACTTGGTCCTGGTTTCTAACATTTAATCATTACTTTTTCAAACTTATATATTGTATTGATAATGGCATCACAGTTCAAATTCCATATCAAGACAAAACAAGAATTTTCAGTAATTGAATAGCAAAGATTTCATTCTACAGCTTGAAATAAACTCTGTCATTTAGGAAAAAAATATAAAAAATTTAAACTCTTCTTCAGCAAAACTTGTTTAGATTGTTTTGAAACATCAAAAAACTTGTTCATGTTGTTTTGAAACATACAAAAACAAAACTTGAGGCTCCCAGGAGCCTAAATCGCTCACCTAGTAAAAACAAGCAACATTAAAACTACAAACAATGCAGCCATCTTTCACACCCTTATGTTCTATTTTTACATGAAGCAGCAAAAATGAGGAACAAAATGAGGATTTTTGTAGTTTGTAGAGGATATGCCAAACAATGTTACTGCCCAGTTCCATAACATTTGGCTTTGTGGTTTCAGAAGAGCAGATTTAAAAAAAAGTTTACAACAGAGGCTGGACCACAATAACTGATGACAAGTGATTGCATAAGCTCACCTGGTCCAAAAGAGCCAGGTGAGCCAAAAAATCAATTTACAGTTTTCTATACTCTTACTTTCTTCCATTATTTTTTGTTTCCTTTTATTGCTCTTCATATTTTTTGGACTATCATTAGGATCATATGTGTTGGCTTTAATGGCGGCATCTTCTTCCTTCTGTAATCCTTCTCCCTTCCGCAGGGATTCCAACTACAAACGTACATATTTTCATATAAATGTGTTATTAGCAAATCAATTATATAGATGACATATATAGAGCATTAGTTGAAAATAACAGTGGGTTAAGTGTTCTAGCATTTTCAGTTACCCGTAAATATATTTATCTTACCTCCTATACATTTCTAGGAATATCATAGGTTAAAAGTGACCGCTTGATGGTGTATATTTCATATGGGGTTAGTAGGTGTGGTTTATTTTAAAACATGGTTAGTAGTGGTGTTACTTCCCTTCATGAAAACAACACAGCTTCAAGGAAAATCTGAAACAATTCACCCGGACAACAGATGAAGAAATTGATGATGGACAATTGAAATAAATGCAGAAAACACATTAAAAGCTAACAAGTTATTACGGTTGGCATTTGTTTTTGTGTATAGACCAACAGAAGTAGGCTCTTTATATTGAAGACTTGATCACTTTGATAGGCCATTTGTCGAAATGCCACATGTTAAGAGAGTCGATAAGATAAATTCATTACACAGTGTGTTAGTGACCTAATACGATATATATGGGGTCAGTAAATTCCATATAGGGATTTGAGCTCTCAAATCCCTATATGGAATTTACTGACCCCATATACATCGTATTAGGTCACTAACACACTGTGTAACTAATAATATTGACAGCCTTTAACTCACATGTAAACAAAAAGTGCAATACATGAATTTCTAAATTTTAATCAAACTAAACAGAAAACGGTTGATTTAATTACAAAGTATACACAAGGCTCCTAGATTTGAAATTATTACAACATAGAGACTGATTCCTACTGACTAAGTACCATCGGCTAGTTTTGGAGACTGAGTAAAACTGGAAAAAATTACCTCAGAGCACAAATGAAAAACATTTTCCAAATCAATAAAAGAAAATTAATTTGCAATTTAACAGCAAATTATCAATGTCATCGTAGTTCAATTTTTTGAAAAATGTTTATATTAAACATACCACTGAATCATCTTTCTTTTTCTTTTTCTTGGCTTTGGCACTCCTGCAATATATCAAATCATAGTTATAATTTTTACAAAAATAGATTCCTCGGTCTCGAAATTACTAGGAAAAAATTTACAGTTGCCTGTCAATACCATGATAAGACTGAAAATTTATCAGATTTGTGAATATTAAATATATAAAAGCATAAAATGCAGTTATTGTTGTTGTTGGATTGCTGTCTCATTGACTTATACTTGAATTGTTTTACATTTGTCATTTAGGGGTCTTTTATAGCTTACAATGCAGTATGAGTTTTTCTCATTGTTGAAGGCCGTACAGTGACCTATAGTTGTTAACTTCTATGTCATTTGGTCTCTGGTGGAGAGTTGTCTCAATGGCAATCATACCACATCTTCTTATTTTTATATGCACATCATTTATACAGCTGCAATTTCATATTTGAGACTGCATGACAACAGCAAACATTAATTTGGTCCAGAATTATAATAAAACAATCAAATTTTTATGAATTCAATTATTAAACTTTTTAATTAATTGAAGAATATAATGTGAATTCATCTAATGATAACAACAGGTTTTACAAAAACAGAGTATTTCTTGATGATATGCAATTTTTAAAACTTTGCTTTAAAAGTGAAATAAATTCAGGTAAGTTAATATCATAAATAAAGGTTCAGTAAAAAGTATAGAGACCCAATTTTTTACTTTTTATTTTCTGAAAGCATTTTATAACAGCTAAGTCTGTCATTTAGTTGTCTTCAATTCACACAATAGTGCTTTCCCCTGATAAATCCTTACAAAATGTGTCAATTGTCACAACCTGTAGCTTGAAAACATGCAGGGTGACCAATACTTTTTAATATATTATATATAGAAAAACAGTATGATACACAACATTCTAACGCAATTAGGCAGGTATCACCAATTTTGATTGGATGTTGTCTGCCATCAATTCCACAGTTGATTGTCAGAGTCATTTGCAAAAATGTTGCACAATCGCAGTTGACATTTGCCGGATATTTAAAATCTTTAATTTTGAACATTTAAAGAGCATTGCATTAGAATAGGAATAACGGTACTGTATTTGAAGAGTTGTCACCGTCTATTGTGGATTTGATGGTCGAATATATTTTGACTGTGATCCACTTCGCTAATAAAACTGCATTTGCAACCGTCAAATCTCCAATTGACAGTGGCAACTATTCAAATACAGTACTGTAATTCCTTAATTTTAACAAAGCAGGAAAAAGTTCTGTCATACATATGAATTTGAATCATTTCTACTAAAAGAAATGGTTAATAACTTGTTACATAAAAGAATTGTCAGACCTTTTCTATACTACTGCTGACTGTGTTGTTACATAAAAGAATTGTCAGACCTTTTCTATACTACTGCTGACTGTGCTGTTACATAAAGGAATTGTCAGACCTTTTCTATACTACTGCTGACTGTGCTGTTACATAAAAGAATTGTCAGACCTTTTCTATACTACTGCTGACTGTGTTGTTACATAAAAGAATTGTCAGACCTTTTCTATACTACTGCTGACTGTGCTGTTACATAAAGGAATTGTCAGACCTTTTCTATACTACTGCTGACTGTGTTGTTACATAAAAGAATTGTCAGACCTTTTCTATACTACTGCTGACTGTGTTGTTACATAAAAGAATTGTCAGACCTTTTCTATACTACTGCTGACTGTGTTGTTACATAAAGGAATTGTCAGACCTTTTCTATACTACTGCTGACTGTGTTGTTACATAAAAGAATTGTCAGACCTTTTCTATACTACTGCTGACTGTGCTGTTACATAAAAGAATTGTCAGACCTTTTCTATACTACTGCTGACTGTGCTGTTACATAAAGGAATTGTCAGACCTTTTCTATACTACTGCTGACTGTGCTGTTACATAAAGGAATTGTCAGACCTTTTCTATACTACTACTGACTGTGCTGTTACATAAAGGAATTGTCAGATCTTTTCTATACTACTGCTGACTGTGTTGTTACATAAAAGAATTGTCAGACCTCTTCTATACTACTGCTGACTGTGTTGTTACATAAAAGAATTGTCAGACCTTTTCTATACTACTGCTGACTGTGCTGTTACATAAAGGAATTGTCAGCAAGGTTGGGCGGTGAATACCACCCCTGGTATTTACCGGCGGTATTTACCGGTATTTACCGCCCCCGGACAATACTCCTCAAGTGGTCAATACTGGCAAATACTGGTCGATTGAAATTTTCATGATGGTTTTTACTATTTATTGAAGTAAAAAATGATAAAAAGTAAGACATATTTAAACTTTTATCTTTTGGCATGTTTCAGCTGATTGAAATGAATGAATTTATGATTTGCATATTTTAGATATATACATGTATAAAGAATTGACAAATTAATTATTACAATATTTTTCAATCAAGATATTTTTTATTGAAAATGCATAATTTTTACAGGTTCATTCATAAAAGGACAGGTAAATGAAGTTACAGGTGTCTTATTACCTATCACCTGGTATTGCTAGGTGTGATAATTTAATTACTATAAAAACAACAGCCCCCTATAAATGTGATAATTTAATTACAATAAAAACAACAGCCCCCTATAAATGATGACAAAACATGGTTGAAAGTAATAAAAGTGATATTTGAAGACTCACTTAAACAATAAAATATTTCCTGTCTATTAAATGTGAGACAAAAATCATCTTTATGCAGGAAATGGAAGGTATCAAGGACCTTTACTCTTATGGCTGAACTGTAATTTATGTTTTAAACCAAAAAATATACATAATCAATTTTTACATGATTTACATACACATAGTACAACCATCTTGTCCTTAAGCACCAAACTGAAACCTGAAGACCCTATTTGGAACTTCTATACAATATAAGACAACAACAAATCAGTGCAAAATGTAATGATTGCAATGCTATAGTCAGTGCAAAAGCCACCTGAAGAGTTTCCTTGCCAGAGACGAAACATTTTTATCTTATGTACTAACATGACTAACAAATCATTGTAAATCACTGTTTATTAAGAATTTACAATAAAATTAGAAATGAGAACATTTAAAATGACTTTAACACTTTCATTATTTCATTACTAAAAGTAATTGACCAGGTAGAGAGTGGTTTTTATAGTAATGTCCACTCAAAATTTCAATCGACCAGTATTTGCCAGTATTTGCCGGTATTTACCGGTATTTACCGCCGGCATGGTCAATACTAGTATTGACCGCTTTTTTGCCAACCTTGATTGTCAGACCTTTTCTATACTACTGCTGACTGTGTTGTTACATAAAGGAATTGTCAGACCTTTTCTATACTACTGCTGACTGTGTTGTTACATAAAAGAATTGTCAGACCTTTTCTATACTACTGCTGACTGTGTTGTTACATAAAAGAATTGTCAGACCTTTTCTATACTACTGCTGACTGTGTTGTTACATAAAAGAATTGTCAGACCTTTTCTATACTACTGCTGACTGTGTTGTTACATAAAAGAATTGTCAGACCTTTTCTATACTACTGCTGACTGTGCTGTTTTGTTGTATTGTATTACTTTTTGTTATTGTTCTAAGCCAATTCATGAATAGTAGTAACCATGGTATCTTTCCAGATGAACTTGTATAATATTTTTTTTTAATCTATTTTGTGTTGTGTGTTCTTTTGCATGGAGATTACTGTGCTTATATACAAGGCCATCATGAACATACTATTAGGAGTCTTATTTTTCTCTAATTGTTTCAGATCTTGTACCAACTGGACCTTGAAAAGTTCATTGAACAACCAGTAAGCTTTTCTATTTCCAGATTTTTCCTTATTATAGCAATTTATCTATAAATAAAAGATGCAGGGTACATCATTATTGTATAATGATAGCCTACCCTACATCAAACTAATGGAATCTACCGTAGGTATCAGATAAAATTTTACACATGAACAAAATCAACTTGTATTTTCTGAAAGAAAGAATTAAACTTACGAAGTGGACTCAACTACAGCTTGTTGAAGTAAAATATCCAGCTTTGACTTTGCACTATCACCAAAAGTATCTGAAAAAGGGATATAATTATCTACATGTACATGTGCTGTATAACAGAATTTTTTTTAGCATTAGATAATGATTGATATATTTTTATCTTGTGTATACAAAGAAGAAAAATTTGAAATTTGTCGAAAGGGACCTTATTTAACAAGAGCGCACACGCTGAATGTCGCCTGCTTTACTGACATGATTCATTTTATTTTGAAAGTCTTAATGATAAAGATGGAATCAAAGGTTTTACTACAAGTATCACATAACTTTAACATTAACAATGATCCATGACAATGAAATCAATGTCAGATAAACCCTGCCAGACTGACATCAACATCTCATAATCATTCAAGACACCAACTAAACATGCTATAGTTGACCCATTGCTTATAGTATCTGAGAAAAAGACTTAACAAGGAAAACTCAACATTGACCCATGAAGCATGAAAATGAGGTCATGGTAGGATGAACCTTGCTAGACAGACATGTACACCTTACAATCATTCCATACACCAAATATTAATGACCCATTTCTTATTGTACATGTATCAGAGAAGAGGACTAAATTTTCGAAACTTAACGTTGACAAATGAACCATGAAAATGATGTTGAAGACAGATAATTCTTGCCAGACTAACATGTACACCTTACAATCATTTCATACATCAAATATAGTTGACCTATTGCTTAAAGTATTTAAAAAAACAGACCAAAACATAATAAACTGTTATCACAGAGATATGTCTCGCCTTTTTGTAATTTTGATTATGCAAATGTTGAAATTAAAATAGCAATACTTTAACATGTAAGTTATGCAAATATTCAAAGTCAATGAACCATGACTGAAGGTACATGGCTAAACAATCTCCATGGAAATGAGATGTGCCAATGCTAATACAACTGCATACCAAATACCATTGACTTATTATAAGTCATTCCCTTTAAACAAACCTAAACACAAACATTAACTTGTAAACTATGTAAAATTTTCAAAGTTAATGAACCATGATGAGGGGGTGGGGCTATATAATCTCCATGGAAACGATACTTGCAAATGCCAATAAATATGCATACCAAATATCACTGACTTAACATGAGCAGTTCATCTTAAACTGATCTAATCACAAACTAATACATGTAAACTAAGCAAAAATTTCAAAGTCAATAGACCATGACTGAGGGGGCAGGGCCAAATATTTTCCATGGAAATGAGATGTGCTATTGCTTATACAACTAAATACCAATTAACATTGGTCTACCACTAATTTTTCCCCTTGAACTGACGTAATCACAAACTAATACATGTAAACTAAGCAAAATTTTCAAAGTCAATAGACCATGACTAAGGGGGTGGAGCCAAATAATCTCCATGGAAATGAGATATGCCAATGCTTATACAACTGCATACCAAATATCATTGACCTACCACTAGTAGTTCCCCATAAACTGACCTAATCACAAACTAATACATTGTTGACACTGCCGCCGCCGGAAACAGCATACCTATGTCTCGCTTTTTGACTCCGTCAAGGCGAGACAAAAACTTAACATTGACCAATGAACAATGAAAATAAGGTTAGATGAAACCTGTCAGACTAACATGTACTTCTTACAATCATTCCTTACACCAAATATAATTGACCTACAGCTAATTCTATCTGAGAACTTAACCTAATCACATAACTTAAACCTTGATCACTGATCTACGAAATGAGCCGAAGTCGGGTGAACCCTATCTGACAGATATTGTAGACCTTGCAAGGAACCCATATACTGAATATAGTTATCCTATTACTCATAATCATAATAAGTGAGAAATTCTCATGACAAAAAAACATTTTTATTAGGCAGTGGCTGTACCATGAAAATGAGGTCAAGGACAATGGACATATGGCAGACAGAAACTTCATAATATTAGGTATCTGTATACTGGGTATGAAGCATCCAAGTCTTCTACTCTGAAATATAAAGCTTTACGCAGCTGCCAGATAGTTATCCCTACATTGTATGTCCCGCATCCTGCGACTTTCATCGCAGGAGGGACAAAATTTTCAATTCATATAATTTTTCTTCTTCTTTCAAACCATCTGTTAAGTAATATATTTCAACAAATCTTTCCTGTGTTATCCCCGAATCATTTATGACTGACATTGGACAAGTTCTTCAATTCAAAATGGTGATTATTTTCCTACGGTATAAATAACTGTAAAAAGTAAACGTCATTGAAGGCTCTAATGGTAAAATTTTTATTCTAAAAATGCATAATTAAAATTCATTTATCTTTTATTTGTTTTCTATAACATAGGACAAGATGCCTGCTTGCACTATTGTATTTCCATGTTCAGGGAACAGCCAAATCAGGGTCAAACTGGTAATTTATCATATAACTTAACTATTTACATGTGTACTTATTTTCAAGTTGATGTGGTCACAACTTCATGGTAAACTACTTGAACCAAAAACTTTAACCTGAGAATGTACTGGTTTCACACTATCACATTTCTATGATTTAATTAGTGGACTTAAATCTGGACCCAACCTAATCTGGCATATAATTTTACAAATTCATATCATAATGAACAGGTGTACTAAGTTTCAAGTTGATGAGACCATAGCCATAAACTTTAACCTTATACAGGACTGAAGAGCGGACTGCAAAGCTTTTTAAATATTAGAATTGTCATAACTAGGTCTTGTCCATTTTTTCCAAGTTCCGTTAAACCATTATAAGTGTCAACTTTTTCAGCCTACAGGGACATGTGAAAGATTTGTTGAAAAACCTGTTTCCAACTGCTTTTCAAATGATATTTTATCTTACTTTTTGCATTTGAATTTCTGCATTTAAACCCAAGAAACAATTTTCCAATCAGCATTCAAAATATCTAGTTGCTTACAAGTGTATTTTTTATTTTTGCAAGAACACACTGTTGTAATAATAATTTATTCAAATAAATCTCCTGTCTTTAAAATAAAGTTATGGTGAACATGGTGAAAAGAGGAGATATTGGAATATCTAAAAAATAAATGGAGAATATGTCCATGGGACACAGATGATGCCCCCGCTTGCATATATAAATAACGTTATAAAATGGCATAATTTGAGAACGGTAAAAGTGACGCCACCCAAATTCGAACTTGATCTGTGTTTTGTGATAATAAGCATTGTGTATAAGTTTCAAACCATTTGGTTGAGGAAAACTAAAGTTAGAGAATGGAAACCAATTTTGGGACATACGTACGGACGTACAGATGGACAAGGGTAACACTTAATGCCCCCTCCAGTGAAGGCGGGGGCATAAAAATATTGAGATCTTAGAATAGAAGATGATTTCCAAATTTTACCAAAATATATTGGTGAATTCGGGTGATTGTCAACATTATCTGAAGGTTTGATATATATACCTATGTACATATATTTTTGTTACCTAGTTTGTAAGTCTTAGATGTTGCTTCAGAATGTGATTTCTTGTAGCTTTTTTGTATATGCTAGTCTATCATTGATGTTAACCAAACAACTTTTTTTAAAATTTATTTTCCATAGAAAAAGTCATTCAGCTGGGGATGATTATAAATGTGGTATTTACAGATTGAAGTCACCAACAGACATTGACACGTGTTTTGAATTACAGTAGTATAAGTGGCCTTTTTTATACTAGTCCTTTGAAAGTTCCTTTATACATTTTATATAAAGAACCTTTGCAGCTTATTTACAGATAACATCTGAAGTTTTGTCTTACCCATTTCAATTCCTGCATTTTCCTTTATGTCAGACTTGGCTTTAGGCTTTCTGGTCTTCTTTACTTTGCCTACAAGAAAGATTGTCTTGTAACTTTAAAAATATGCAACTGACTAATTATCATGATTATTCATTTATATTTGACAGAACACTGTAATTTGCTATTGAAGTCAAACCAAATTTACAATAACTTTGTACAAATTATTATTTTTTTCTCCTCCATTATCCAACAGATTTGGCATACATTGATATTGATTGTTAATATAGAAATAAGAAGATGTGGTATGATTGACAATAAGACAACTCTCCACTAGAGACCAAATGACATAGAAGTTCCAAACTATGCTTGTATGAATAATCAAATGATTTGTATTGGTAATCAGGATTTGGGATGATTACTTTAAAATGTTATTGATTAGATTACAATTACTTTGCTAATTTTATGTATTCGATTACATTACAATAACACCAAAATTCAAATGTAATTTATTACATTTGATTGCTTTTCTTTAAAGTAATCATGATTACTTTGGATTATAAAAAGCTAATTTGAGTGATACAGTAATTGTGTTTTTTGATATCTTTAATATATATACAAAAGTAACATGTCATTAAGAACATAGTCTAGAAGCAGTGTAACAAGTGTGAGGGTCTGGATCGGGTTTATAGGATAAAGAATAATGGGCAAAATGTGGAGAATAAATGGCAAAAAAAAAAAAAAGAATGGAGAAAAATAGGGCAAAAAAATAAAGAATAGAGAATAATGGGCAAAAAATATAAAGACATCTTCCATCACATTTAAGGACTTAATCTCACAATGAAAAATTTGGAAAGGTAAATTTATTTAGTAAAATGTTTACAAAATATTACATTAATTTTCAATCTACATGTACATGCCAAAGCTTTGTTACACTAAACTTGATAAATTGATCATACTTTGCCATGATCAATCATAGTGAATACTAGCTTGATAATTATTTTTATTCATGCTTGTATACCAATAACAATTTTCATATATAAAATTTGTAATCAGCAAGCAATCATATGAATAAAAATAATCATGATTACACCAGTTTTTTGCATTGTTATCAATTAAATTACAATAACATTTGTACTTGTAATCAGAAATTGCATGATTACAGTCAATTACAATAACCCTATGCCTGTTGGTATTGATTGATTGATTGGTGTTTAATGCCACTTTTAGCACATTGTCTTTTTGTGGCGGTCAGTTTTTATTGGTGGAGGAAGCCAGTGTTCCCGGGTAGAATCACCTGTTGGTAATACCATCCTGTTCTATTATTAAAACCAACAGTACATCTTTCTTCTAAAGTGCTATATTTTTGTTGTATAAAAAGCCTAATATTCCCCTGAAATCTAATATAGACTTTAAACACGGTAAGCAATATTTTTCAAAAAACTAGCTGCTACGTGTACATGTAATATCTAGGTGACATTGGTAATGCAAAAATAATTACTATACATGTAGCTCTATTCAATTTATACAGAACTATAAGTAATAGGGTCTAAATAGTCTTTTGTGATATTTTACCATTTTAATCAGAATCACCAGACTGTTTCAAACAGTGACGTATTTTCTCCATTGAATCATTGGGCGGTTCAAATGCAGCAGTTGCCATTTAACAATTGTAGACAACAATGGTCATGATGGTTTAATTTTTAATTTGGATTCCTATCACAAAGAGCTTTGAGGATCCAGACAACAATTAATCCAATCTCTGACTGATGGTTGAAAAAATACTATCAACAACAGATGTACTGACAAATGGAAGATTTTTCCAGAAATTAATTATTCTTACTACAATGTGTGCATATCAAAATAAAGACATAAAAAAAAATTCTAACACAAAGTTTAATAAAATCTATTAAAAACCTTTGTTTGTTCTGGGATTCAATTACGAAGTATTAACTTATTTCAAAAACTAACATTTGAATACACATTCCAGTGGACAATGAAAATACAAAAATAGTATAAAAATACTAGTTTTGATTAATCTTTTGTAACTTTCCTTTTCAGTTTTGTGCATAATATACTATGGCATTTTACATTTTTCTCCATTGAATTGATGGACTGTTCAAATGCAGCAGCTGTCATTAAATTTTTGTAAAAGTTATTATAATGATACCAATCTCAAACATGTACACATAACTTATTGGTAATAAAAATTAACTATTATAGAAAAGTATTTCTGACATGATCTAGAAACTTGGAAAGGAGTTGGTTCACTAACTCACAATTTTGGCCCTAAAAATCTGAAATTTTTTCATTGCAATATTGCGGTGAAAATATAATGAAAACATATGTTATTGCGAACCAATAACCAAAAATACAACATCACACGCAGTTTTGTGAGTTAATGTATATTCATCTAATTAGAAGATCATTTTTTTTCTTTAAGTAAATTACAAAATGTAATCAATGAGTGATGGATTTCTCTTAGAAGAAAGTTAAAGGTGAATAAACTACACACAGAACAACAGCTACTTTGTTCATACAATGGGACAAGTAAACTGACAAAAGTTTAAATATCTTGACCAAGGGAAAGTGATTTTGTGGAAAAGTTTCATATCTTTCGTATTAAAGTGTCCAATTGTTTCAGTTAAAACATATTTTCACCAATTGCGTCATTAGTGAATTTCGTAAAAACCTGATTTTTTGCATAATTCTGCAAACTTTATGACAGTTTTCTGAAAAATTAACAGTGGTGCCACCCTTCCCCCACAAATTTCTTCTGCTAAAATATTTTTTATATACCATATTCTTTACTTTTCAAAAAAAAATTCAATGGCGAGGGGTGGCGCCACATATGAAATCATGAAAACAGGTTGAAAAAGTTGACAATTTCTAGAAAAATAGATGAAAATGAAATAATCTGTTCCTATTTCAGGCTAATATATTTAAAAATATGAAACAGATGTACAAATTTTTATCATTATACTTTCAAATATCATACAGTTAGCAATACATACACATTAGCTTTACTTTGATAATTGAAGTTAAAAAAAACCTTTACAAGGCTGTTTAGTGGGGCTCCTGGCTTTATTCCTTTAGTCTCAAATGTCTTTTGACACACAAAAAAATGTCAATGAAATATACGTATTTAGCAATAAGAACAATTTATTATCAGCAGCCAAAGATAGTTAATTTCTCTACAAAAATCTTCATTCATTTGATGAGAACAACCCCATATTGGACTGTATTATGCCAACCACTGATGGTATAGGGGTAATATTTGCCAAATCATACACTACGACAGACATATTAAAATTGTTAAAAGTATGATAAGTAAAAGTCAATTGACGATCATATACAAATCGGTTGATAAATATATATATATATATATTTCTCTTATTCTTAGCCGATTTATCCTTTTCCTGACCAGTTGATTATTTTTATCTAATCAATGTGGGGTTTTGTTTGCTTGCAGTTCTTCATTGGTCAAAATTCAATTATGACCTTAAATTTTCTTGCATTCCTCTGAATGTTCTATTGTGACTTCACAAAAAAAAGCTACCATGCCTGATGACGTCATTTAGAAAGAACACATCTTTAACATGTTTAAGTAGATCATTGGAAATGGATAATTAAGTTTGTCTGATATATTGTTCCAAAAATCATTAGAGAAACAGATTCTACCACCAAATTTTGTGCAAAACAATATTTCTCCACTCTCAGCAGTTAAATTTTAAAAAATTAACTGTCTCGAGTTGAGAAATATTGTATCACACTCGATGCAGTGGTAGAATCAATATATATATCAGATTGACGGAATGATGGATGGAGTGGAGCAGTTACTATACTTGCTTTTGCCATTGGGGACACAGGTAAAAAATGAAATTAAATTCTAAAAAAGATTTTAAACATAAAATGCATTTAAATTGAGATACATTTTGTATTTAGGTCTACTAGACAGATGTTCATCAGTTGGAATATATACAGACAGAAAAACAAAGCGTAAGAATAAAGTTGGATCATCTCTCTTAATGACCATCCTCCTAAGATAGCTTGCATTTACAAAACATAATTAAAATTTGTACTGTGTGACAGGAATCTGTAACTTCATTTAACGTGACTTTTATATCGACCTTATATCCATTTTCCAAAGTCTTTCTAATGCCTCTTTCAGTAAGGCATGCAAAACATTGTCTCAACATGCAAGTAAAAAAATGTATTACATGTATATGAATTCTGTACTCTAACATTGTTTCTGTCATTCCCTTACATAAATATACATGTAGTTTCGAGATAATATAGGCAAAAACATTTAAATTAGTAGACAAAGTCACAAAGATCATAATTTAAGGATCAATTGATGGTTGCAGTCATATATATGTATTTTTCTACATGTGTGTAGATCATCATCTTGAATCTTGCTGGTCAATTTTCCTGTTTAAATTGGTGTCTAGCTATATTTTGTACATCTACATTGTATTAAAGTTTTCAAGAGAATACGCATAAACTATAAACTGGTATAAGATTGGTGAATAATTGTATTATCTGCTTGATCGAAAACTCAATATCACAATGTATGAGGTTCTTAATATTTAATGAATAACAATTCAAAAACAAAACCATGTGGGCAAACCATGTTTTTATTGGGGAAAGTAACATGTTCGGTCATGGACATGATTTACGGCTAGTTTGAAAGGGTAGTTTAGATAACACGTTTTCTACATATTGATGTCGTCAAATATCAGCCACGAGCCACAGTGCAGACTTTTTGGTAAGTAAGCTTCACATTGTGTCGAGCGACTGATATTTTATGATATCTATATGTAGAAACTCGATAATCTATTAATAATAATAGCTACACGTGCACTGTATACATAGAAAAACCCGATAATCTGTTTAATGTTCTGTTACTTGTCATTTCATCCTCCCTTAGACAGTTTGATAACGTCTCCTCACATATTATGACATTGCTGATAATTTCGACTCGGACATTGTGACGTTGCTGATAATACCTGCTCACATTTTAAAGCCGTGATATCAGAATTATGGAGCAACTGAGCAGGGTGACATAGGCAAAAGGAAGGACATTAAGGTGTGTTTTACAACATTGTATAGATAAATTAATGTAGATTTACAACATTATCAGTTTTATTTGGATAGACATACACAGAATAGAAAATAGTGTTGGATTTTGTCACAATGTTGACCTGTATAGGTATAATTTTCTACAGAGACAAGTGTCTTTGGGTAATCCCAGATTTAATTTAGTCAATATAATGACAAATCAGAGTGCTTGTAATCAGAGATGGGTCTGATTACTTTCAATGTAATTGATTAAATTACAATTACTTTGTCAATTGTACGATTAAATTAAATTAATGATTATTCATTTCTCAAAGTAGCTGATTAAATTAATGATTACATTGGCAAGTAATCATGATTACATCTGATACAATGAATTTAAAAATAACCCATTTGAATGATGTTAATATATAAAGATTATAACTGTAGCATGTTTTGAGAAAGGATTTTATGTGATAAAATTTTCTACATTATGAAATGCCTGTACTAAATCAGGAATATGACAGTTGTTATCCATTTATTTGATGTGTTTGAGCTTTAGACTTTCCATTTTGAATTTTCCATGCATATGGAATACAGTATTTTTTATTTTACTTTTTGATATGTTATTAAATAATTACTTAAAAATTCATCGATTTAATATACCACAAAGATTCACAACATATATACATGAACATTTTGTCACTGGTTATGGCCCTTTACACTTTACCATTACATGTATATAATTATTAATCTTTGAAATATTTTGACTTCGTTTGAATAAAGGTTTGTAAAGAGGCTTGGTTATTGTTTTTCTGACATCTTACAGATTTTATATGTATTTCAGTTATCAGTCATAAACATACCTAAAATTGTAATAGCAGATACATATAATACATGTATTATATGTCTCTGGTGATAGTTTTGTGTAATAATCATTGCATTTTACATGTAAATATATATACCAACATTTGTTTATAACATATTTGTCACAATTTTTGTTTGTGCTAATTAGATAAATTTTCTTTTATTTTTTATCATATTGCCCCAAGTACAGAATAGGTAATTGAAATAAAACATACATTAATTGGTCTCCTACCTGTCAATTCAAAGGTGACAATAATCACAATATAACCAAAAGGATTATAATTCAGGGTTAAAGAAAAGTATAACATAAATAAAACAGTCATTATCAAATAAACAACTTTTATTTGTCAATATATGTATAATAGTTTTACTTAGCTTAGGCTTACAAGGACTTTCAATACTGTTACAGTTTATTTTTAAAGAAGTAAATGAATCTATTAAGTCAAGTATATTAGCATGAATTATTTATGATAAAACTTATGTTCAATAAAATAGTAATTCCTTGAAAAATTTTTTTTTTTACATAAAAACCCAAAATGTTAAGCCTTTCACCATATTCACTCCAAATCTGAATTATATTAGAAATATAGATTTTGAATCCTATAAATTTGTTATAAATATTATTCATATTTCTTTTGATTTATTCAATAAAAATTAAACTCAGGGTCTTAATTGTCCTCATTAACCTCAAATAAATCAAACATATTATAATAATAATCCTTATCTGTAGATGTGTCAAAAAAGTTTGAAGTTGTCTTTGTATGTCCAGATATAACACCTGCATAACTTCAAAATTTTCACACAATTTTATGATTTTTTTTTTATTGTAATCAGAATGTAATCAAAAAGTAATCAGGATTACAAGGTATTTTGAAAAGTAATTGATTAAATTAAATAACATGTAATCAGATTTTAGGCTGATTAATGATTACAATGATTACTTGAAAAATTGTAATCGATTACAGCTGATTAATGATTACAATTACAATTACCCAAAGTCTGCTTGTAATACATGTACATGTATGCTTGTTCATGTTGTTTTAATGGTTTAACCAATAACATTTTAAAAGGTCCAACAGAAATAACCCAAATGTCTGCCCAGGTGTCCAACAATAAAATTCCTATGATCTTACTAAAGTGGGGATGTTGGCCTTGTTTCTGATTCTGGCATTAAGAGTGTTTGGAACATAGGATTTCTCCCCTTCTTCTTGTATTAGATAAAATATGAGATTTTCACATAATAACTACAACCATGACAACCACATGGCCTCTTGGTCTATAAAATTTCATTCCTCAGCCAAACCTGGCTTAAACAGGAAAAAATGATGACAGCATGAGTGAGACAGAGGTTGAATTAGGAAGTCAGACTAAGAATGATAAGACTGTGGAGAAGGAATTTGTATTGGAAAGCCAGATTGACAGAACGGACATGTACAATAATGTAGAGAATGTTATAGACTGATGAATAGCCAGGTGGCAGATAGTGTAGTGTGTGTGATGGGTAAAGTGTGTCTGATTGTGAACAGAGTGAGGATGAGACTTGAGAAATGGTTAGATACATAGAATATGCATACATGTGACAGAGTTGTCAAGTTGCAAATGGTGATTTGCTATTTTTCAGCTGGAGTTTGGGCCTCATAACTGGAGATTTTATATTGATGTCTTCTATGTTCATGTTGATAATAAAGCTACATATTACCTTTTTATTTTAGGTAAGAGTAGTACTATCAATGTATTCTCTTAACAAGATAAATGTAGAACTTAATTTTGCCTTTGTCATGTTAAAAATTGCTTTAAACTCTTTTTGACTTACTGAAGAAAATAAGAGTTTTCCAGCATCTATTCATAAATCAGACATAAAAATAAACAACTATATAAATCAGGGCCTAATCTAGGATTTTGGAGAGGGAGAAGAAAGAGAGAGTAGGGAGAAGTGAAGTTCTGTTACCATTCCGGTTGCGTTGTGTTTTCGTGCTTTTTTCGGTAGCGTTGTGTTTTTTTGTTTAATTGACATATATATACAAGATATACATGTACAAACTACGTATAAGAAATTGTTTATATATGCATAAAAAATATACCTTCAGTGTTTTATATGATACTGTATATATTGAAAACCCTTAATAAGATAGTATTGACAATGTATTTGTTATTTATTTAGTCATATCATTTGTACTGTCAATTTGTTGCTAATGTATCATGAATTAGCTATAGTCTCATGTGCATCAACCTCAATTTACTTTAAAAAGTCTCCAAAAATATTACTCCCACTTTAATTTGTATCTGATGACTTGTTTTTTTTTTTTTTCAAGATCTGCTTTATAATGAGTGGGCAATTTAATTTATATCACCACTTGCCATAATTTTGTAAACATGGTAAAACATTATTGAATGTCCAGGACATCATGTCAGTTGTAATTTGAGAATCTCATGGATGATTTTTAATTTATATCACCACTCACCATAATTTTGTAAACATGGTAAAACATTATTGAATGTCCAGGACATCATGTCAGTTGTAATTTGAGATTATCATGGATGATTGTAGGCCTATAAACTGAAGAGATGTCAATCGCATATTAGTTAACGAATAAAGAGCTAATTTTTAGTACTTTTTCTAAAAGAAAATATCTCTTTTAAACAAGTTGGTTGTGGAAACAATACATGCTACTGATCACAAGCTGTTTTTTTAATTTCTAAATTTCAATTTTTATTCAATAGCAAAAGATCACCCGTTAATTCCCACCCAGTTCCAATGATCGTCCCGTAATAAAAAAACCCAAAACAAATCAAATGAGTGATTATGCAATATCCTTATGACAAAAACATGAATCAAAATGATAACTTAAACAGTTGTGCAGTTTCCTGTTAAAATTGTTTTGAATGTTAAGTCCAAGGATGTTCAAAGCAGTTGTTGTATTTATTTAATTTAATCATCAACATTGTTAGTCCTTGGTGGTTTCATAAATCTCTATTTTCTTTTGTCAGTCACCATTTTTGTTTACTTATGCGACTTGAAAATCACAAGTTGTCTCTCCTATGCTATGAAGTCAGTCTGCCAGCAAATTTAAAAATATTTTGGCAACTTATATCGTCATTTCACCCACAAGATTATGCCCTGTATAACTTTTTTAAGTGTACTGGGTGAAATTCACTGTCTTGTCACCTCCATAAAAATCATGATAATCTTTACTATTTCATTTCCTTTTATTTCTATTCTTTTCCTCTTTCGTTAATCATTCCTCAAATGTTCAAGTCTGTTCCTTAACTATATAATGCTTTATGGTTTGTAATGTATTACCGGTAGTTCTATAATAAAGCCATATGTTGCAGACCTGCTAACTTTCCCACTTTATCAATACTTTAAAAAATTTGTAAGAGATTCTGCGGAACCCTGTGTCTCGCCTACAATAACTGCTGTCAGTGTAAAAGTGTAATGTTGACTTAAAAAGTGAGTCCATTTATCAGTAAAATACAGAATGTTAAAAAAGATTCAATCTTTCTCTTTAGATGCTATTTCTTGGTCTGGAAGATTTAGCTTCTGTCCAAGTTTCATAACAATCCATGAAGGTTAACAAACTTATAATGTCAAACAAATTTGCTCCCAGACTGTCAGTAAATGTTAACTGTAAAAAAAGTCCAACTTTCAGAAAAATACTGAAAATGAAAATATATTTTCAAAAGTGTGCTTCAGACATTATCTCTTAATCATAAAAAAAGTTTGACAAAGTATTTGATGTGTAACAAACTTAAACCCAGACTGTAGGCAGATTCCATAAAGAAAAGAAAATTTCCGTCAAAAAGAACAAATTAAGAAAAATAATACTAACTGTTATTTGAATGATAATATGTGAATGTTTGTTGAAAAGTAATGTAAAATAAAGCAAGAAAACCAATTATTGGATATGATTGTTTCCATTAAAAGTAGAAATGATCAAAACAAGTTGAAAAATGTGAAATGTTTGACGGAAATTACTACCCATTTTTTGACACAAGGTTTATGTTTTACAATGCTTTAAGTTGACACTGGAATAATGGTTTTTATTAGTGTAGTCTGATTATTCAAACATCCCTGTTTCCAAATCTTTTGCTTTTCTTTTGTTAAAAACATCTGTGATATATATTTTTTTCCATTTCAAATACCCTTGCTTATTAGATGCTCGTCTGTCAATAAATGTTGTGATAGCAACATGTTCATAAAATCTTGCCACATCATTGTAGGTACTTATATAAGCCTGTTAAAATTGTATTTCATAATGTACATTAAACATACACATTTTGGATCTTTCAATTTACTTTATTTAATCAATAGTTTTATCAAATCTGTTGCTAACATAAGTTCTGTCAAACTTGTCATCTTATGTTAGCAACATTTGGATGTGCTACAAATTAGAGTTATCTGTCCTGGGTTGAAATCTTGTTAAATGCCAGGCGGCGGTATTTTGCCGGAGTTCCTAATATGACTTTCAACTAGGATAAGATCTCCAATGTTAGTTAAAAATCTCAAATATATATTGTCCATCAAATTTATTTATGTTAGCACAATCTTATGTTAGCAACAAGTCAGTCAAATTGAGAAGTCTGTCAAAAAGCAACAAAAGTCTGTCAATTCTTATGTTAGCAACAACTTCATTTCTGTCAAATCTTATGTTAGCAGCATTCAGACTTGGGGTAATTGTAAATTTTGTAATCGTTAATCACCTGTAATTAATTACAATTTTTCAAGTAATCATTGTAATCATTAATCAGCCAAAAATCTGATTACATGTAATTAAATTTAATCAATTACTTTTCAAAATACCCTGTAATCCTGATTACTTTTTGATTACATTCTGATTACAATGAAAAAAATCTAAAACTGTGTTTATGGTCAATAAATTAACCTTTGTGTTATTCATATTTGATTAATATTTAACATGGTAAAATAGTTTTGTTTACTTTAAGCATGTTAATTGATTTGTATACTTCAGTAAAAATAAATGTTACAGTATTGAAAAGTCATCATTAGCCTAAGTAAAGATATTGTACATATATAAAATAATTTACAATTTAAAGATGTACATATATATATTTTGATAATAACTGTTATATTCAAGTAATACTTTTCTTTAACCCCTGAATTATAATCTTTTGTTAATATTGTGATTTTTGTCAACTTTAAATTGACAGGTAGGAGACCAATTAAGGTTTGTTTTTATTGCAATTACCAATTGTGTATAGCTGTAGGGCAATATATATGTGAAAATTTATCTAATTGGCACAAATTAAATTAAAAGTTGGACAAATATATATGTTGTTTAAAATAAACAAATTTTGGTATGTTTTTGGATGGAACATGTAAAATGCAATGGTTTTTTAGTAATTTCATTTTGTTTACAATTTGATTAAACAGTTCTATTAAAATTTCACATAGTTATTTCATCCATATTTTAACTTCCAGAAACTGCACCTTGAAACACATATAAAGTCTGGAAGGGGTCAGAAGACAAACACCAAACTCTTTATAAACCTGTATTCGATAGAAGTTAAAATAATTCAGAGATCAATGATGATAAAAAGAAATGGGTCATAACCAGTGACATAATGTTCATGTATATATGTTGTGAGTTTTTGTGGTTTATCAAATAGATCAAGTTTAAAGTTATTATTTCATGACATATCAAATAAGATCCTTTCCTTAAAAATGCTATAGTTATATCAAACCTTTATTCATTCACATCATTCAAATGTTTTTTTTTTAATTCATTGTAATCAGATGTAATCATGATTACTTTGCCAATGTAATCATTAATTTAATCAGATACTTTCACAAATGATGTAATCATTAATTTAATTTAATTGTACAATTGAAAAAGTAATTGTAATTTAAACAATTACATTGAAAGTAATTAGACCCATCTCTGGCAGCATTGTTCATGTCTGTCATATCTTATGTTAGCAACTCCAAGATAATCCTTTTTTAAAGTTATTACAATTCCTTTTTTTTTATTGGTGCAGATGTTAAGAAATATCTTATTCCAATTTGCCTTTCATATTTAAGCAAGATATACATCCAAACCTTGAAAATACTGAAGATATCAGGATTTTTTGTGTTGCTAACATAAGAATTTTCTGTCAAAATGTCTGTCAATTTTGTGATGATCGCAACATTTTTTTCAAGGTGTTCTTTATTTAAAAAATATAATGTGAATATATCTATTTTTTGTCAAAAAGTGTTTACTTATATAAGTATAACATGTATTCCAAAACAGAACTTCATTGGTGTTGATTTTGTTAAACATAATTTTGGGAATTTTCAACTTTCTTATTTGGAATCTGCCATTATCAGTTTGTTAAATGTAAAAAAAAACTAAGTCCATTTATCAGTAAAATACAGAACAAGAGGCTGTCAGAGTGACAGCAAACCGGATTTTTTAACATTTATTTGTGTCCTGGCATTTTTCAATAGCACAAGGACCATAACTGCTGAACGGTGAAATCCTCAATATTGAACTTGACCTCCATTTTGTCATCAGTAACAACATATTAAAATTTGAAAAGCTTTGAATGAACGGTTCATGAGTTAAAGCACAGACACGACTGGAAACACCATTTTCCAATATTTCAAAAACCACAACTCCTGAGCGGTGAAAGTGAAAATCGTCAATATCAAACTTGACCTCCATTTTGTCATCAGTAACAACATATTAAAATTTGAAAAGCTTTTGTTGAACGGTTCATGAGTCAAAGCATGGACACGACTGGAAACACCATTTTTCAATCTTTCAAGAACCATACATATATAACTCCTGAACGATGAAAGTGAAAATAGCCAATATCAAACTTATCCTGCCTTTTGTGATCAGTAACAACATATTATTTAAATTTGAAAAGCTTTGGTTGAACAGTTCATGAGTAAAAGCACGGACACGGTTGGAAACACTATTTTTCAATCTTTCAAGAACCATAACTCCTGAACGGTGAAAGTGAAAATCGTTCATATTAAACTTGACCTCCATTTTGTCATCAGTAACAACATATTAAAATTTGAAAAGCTTTGGTTGAATGGTTAATGAGTAAATGAAAGGACACTGTTTGGCAGATGCCTGCCCGCCCGCCTGCCGTACATCCCCAAATCAATAACAGATTTTTCCCTCGGAAATCAGGTTAAAAATGAAACTAAATATTTTCAAAATTTTGCTCTGGATACTGTATATATACTTGGTCATAAACAAGCTTCTGTCCAAATTTAATCTAATTCTATGTAGATATGACAAAGTAATTGATGTCCAAAAAAATTTAACCACAGACTGAACCTAAATGTTGATGCAGCCCACGGAATCTAGGATTGCTATGTCTCGCTTTTGCAAAATAAATTTCGCAGGCTCGACAAAAAGGCATTCAGAGGGATAAAAAACACATTTAAACATACATTTACAATAACATGTATGTATACTCATAAGTCTCATTCAAAAAATGTTCAGGTATCTCCATTGATTGAAATTTAACCATGGAGGAACTTTCGACAGGACAAAACCCAGCATGTAGTGATCGCAAATATTTCATTCCTCCATTTCATTGTGAGGAATACATGTAATGAATAGACTGAATGTGACATATTGTTTATTATATTTATTTCATTATCATTATTATAGAAAATCCAATATTTTCATTAATTGTCATTTGTTATAATTCCAATGTCGAGCCTGCAATTCAGCTGTCCTGTTAACATTAAAGTGTTTTCCTTCAGAATGTTTTCTTAGTTGTTTTCACGCTATTTTGGTAATTTTATTAGGACTTAAAAATCGGGATCGTTTTTCTCACTGACAAATTCAATAATCAGAAGTCAAGAACTGGGATCAATGATTTGAAGCATCAGCAATAAGAAGTTTGGTACATTGTACCCGTTTTCATTTAACTTTGAATAAAGATTTGTGGAGGGCAAAAGTTTAAAGCTGAAATGGTCTTAATGACTTAAAATTGCAGATTCTATAGTAATAGACCATGCACCATGCATTTTCAATTCTGAATGTCAACTGGATGTACTCATTTGATTGTAGACTACGAAATGAATTCGGAATTACATGTAGGATAAAAATTTCTTCAGATTATCAAGTTGCAGTTAATATTCGTGTATTTAATTTTAAACTTGTAAAGTAAGTCAATATGATCGATAATTGTTATCCTCCTTTTATTTTACATGAAATTATGTTCCATTTTATGATTAAGAGTCTAATCTTGTACTCATTTAAAAAAGAGGATGCTGATGGCTTAAGTTTATAAAACAAGTGTTCGACAGGTTAATTACTTTTCCAGCTTTTTTAGCTGAATTACAATGACATGCAATAGTTTATAATTGCTAACAAAAATGGCTGCTTTCAAAATTTTGACTACGCATTCAATCATAGCATAGTTATTTAACAGTCAGTGGTGGAGATCATTTGATCATGGTGGAAGATAATTTGACGATGGTAGAAGATAATTCAACAGTGACGTGCGCCATCATAAAACAGGTCATGGAGATCTCTGCATGTATACATGTAGGTATGCTTAAGGTCATTTGGTGCTCAAAAGTATCATTTCTTTCATTCCAGAAATGAATAATTTCACCAAATATCTGTGATTTATTCTTACGATTGTGCTTTTTAAGGCTAGAGAAAGAAAGGGTGTAGTTATAAAGAATATTTAGAAAAAGAGTGTCGTTTCTTTAGTTTGTTTGCACTGGAAATATTTATAATCTCAGTTTGTTTTAAAGTTCAGACTAATTAGACATGTTATATGCGACCTAATATACACTTTGTTTGAAAGTCAGGCTAGGGAAAAATTAGTGTTTCCTGCAGGAGGTTTTGGCGTGGTATGGCACACTGCCATGTTTTCTTGACGCCCTGCCCTTTTTAGGAAAAATATTTGGCGCTATGCCCCTTTTCCGTCGTATTTTAGAATGCCCGCCGAAATTTAATATCAGTTCTGCAATTCAACTCTTAGCAAGACCATTTTGAATTATTTCCCTTGAAACAAAATCAAAATTTTAATGGCCGACAATTTAATTTATTGAATTTTGTAATTATGTTTGAACAGTTTTGAAGCGTGAGAGTACAAATATGATCATGATTGAATCTAATAGGGACAACATTGATATGTACCTCTACCAATTTAAAATGTAGACAATATCCTAAAACTATTAGTACAGTTATGAGCCAAGGTAGCTTTGATTGGTATAAACATGCGAGATCCAAAAGGTATTTTGCACTTCTTTTGTGCATCTAAAAAGCAATGCATGCATATACTCTTGGTCATACAAAGTCCACTTTCACAACACATCCTTAGACAATCAGTCTCAGTGATCCAGTATTAAAGTTTTAACTGGAGTTATTGATTGAATTGAGGCAGTTGCACAATGAACATGATCAAGATTCTATTAGATGAGTCTAGAAGTGATAATTTTATTACAAAAAGGAATTAAATTAACAACCTAATATACATATCTTTATTTCTTACCAATAAATATGAAACAATGGTATATTCAATTAAATCCCTATTCATTACAGTGCCTTTATATCCATGTAAAGAGTGCTCTAAAAGTGTAGTCCTCCACACAAAGGTTGCCCTTAAAGTGTAGCCAATTGCGCTTAAAGTGCCATCTGAGAAAAAAATTACTCTGCCCTTTTCAAAAGCTGCAGGAACCACTAAAAATGTTTGTTGGTTTCCCTAACATTAGAAAATTTTTAAGGCCCAGCAGGCAGGACTTTTTTTTGTGTGTATCAAATAGTGTTGCTATAGGATTATTTTATCTTTGATCTAAATATAGTGAACCAAAAAATAAAAATTACCTGGCACTGATATATGTATGAGGGCCTGAACTCAATTTACAAGTTTAGTGTAAATATAGCAATTATGTTTGACTGTTTTTACAAATTACTAATTTGATTCCTGCACGACATTATTGTCAATATTGTATATGGTATCTTCGAAGAAGTATCTTATGAAGTGGTTTATTCTTTTTGTTATTTATTTGTGAAGACTGTACTACAGCTTAGTCATTTGGATAGCTGTTTTATTTGTGTGTATTCTTTCTCCTGATAAATGAACATTAATTTTATAGATTTCACAATTCATGTACTAGTTTTAATGTAATGCATAGTTCTATTCTGATATTATCCTAAATTAATAAAACACATGTAGCAGGGATCACCACAGAATTTATTTTAAGGGTGGTGTTCACGAAAAAAAAAAATTATATTTTACAATCAAACAAGATCTTTATTGTAGATCATAATCTGTTAATTAGGAAAAAGATAAACAAATTAAAGCCATTGTAAAAAAAAATTGTAATTAAGGCATTTATTTATACTTTTGAAGTAAAAATTGTCAAAAATTTTACCTTGTCATCACATTTTTCAAAAATTCAAGAGTGGTGCTGGAGATTTAAGGGTGGAGCTGAAAATTTAAGGGTGGAGGAGCTCCACCCTTAAATAGCCTGTGGTGATCCCTGTGTAGCATATTAATAATATCTATTTATTATATTTATTATAATTATATTCAACAGTTTATAGATACATGTAATAAATATAATAAATAATAATAAAATAATAATAAAATAATAATAAATAAGCTTTATTTAGAGTCGGCAAAGTATACTTTTAACCGACATACAAGACATTTATATCAATTAGGATTTAATTAAATGATGATTATTTTTTGTAATGCATATTTTATCTACGAATTATAATATTACTGCAACAATTCTTTTATTTTTCCTAATAAATATATTTTAAAAAATGAGGTGCCGAATTGTCTTGGTCCCAAAATGTCCGGATCCCGAAATGTCCAAAATGGATGCCGAAATGTCTTCGGACTTGGGTGCCGAAATGTCTTGTTACCTTTGAAATAGACCCAGTCGGGGTTTAGGGGAAACCTGGGACTATTATACTAACGGGACTGGAAACTGATCGATCTGTTGAGATTTCATTGTCCCGATAGCGGATTATTGATTTTTTGTTTTGATTGACAGCTTATCGTGCCACGTGGTTAATTAGCCTTCGGTACATCATGTACATGTAAACAATAGATTTCGGCGAACAAGCCAGCTTATAGAATACCGTTAAAATTGGTGTATTTGAACTTGAAAAAATAATTAAATGCAAAAAAATAAAAATATATGAATAATAAAACTATTTTAACAAATTAAATATATTTACTTGAAATAAATGTTTTCACACTGGAATAAACTAATGCCGGTTAAAGCTGGGACAAGTTCTTGGAAGAAGTAGTTTTGAAAGATAAATACTTTTCTTATTGTTAACGAAAAATTATTAATAAGTAGTCAATATATTAGTGTGGAAAATAAAACAAATATAGTCGAAATGCGGCGCTTTACTTGACCGCTAAGAAAACAACGTGTCGCGAAAGATAACAGATCATAATTAATCCTAATAAAACAATAAATGTGCAATAAAAACAATATTGGCAATTTCAGTTCATAATTAATCCCTATAACAAAAGTTACCGGGTCTAATAAAAATATAGCCACATTGTTTTGAACTTTTCTAAATTTCGTGTTTACACCTAAATTTCAATATGGCAGCAATAGCAGTGAAAGGGCCTACTTTTGTAGTTCTGATTGTGGAACTTATTGAACATATTTTCACGAAGTCATATGTTTATGCCACCGAAGACCATTACTAAGCAAAAACACCCGACTTTAATACAAATTTTGCACATATAAATAGGAGTAAGCAATTTTATAGGAACAGTATAATTTATTTGAACCCTGCATGTGGTTTCCGTTTGTAATGAGAATAAGATTTATATTCCACTTTTCACTTTAAAAAGTGACAATAAAAGTAGGCCAATCCAACCTATAACCTATAAATATGATTTTACAACAAACCGAACTCGCGTATCTCTTTTCAATCAACAGTTTTAAGAAATTTTATGAATCATACTTGTTTTCCCAGCGTCCCGACGCTATTATCATCCTGAAAATTCAACCTTTAGATGTCATTTTTTACACTTAAGCCGGGATTTGGTGATTAATAACAGCTGTCAAAGATCGAGATATCTTTAATCATTAAATTAATCGTGTTTACATTAAGGATTATCATTTCGAATAACTATTAAAAATAAAAACAAATTACAAGATTATACGATCAAGACACGCTGTCACTGTCAAAACAATATGGCGTATCGATAAATCTCGCGCAGGTAAAGTCTCGTTCTAACGACCGTGATGTTGAGTATGATTACACTGATTGGTGTAACGGTTTCCAGTCCTGTTAGTATAATATTCCCAGGGGAAACCAACAATCCTTTTTCCCTGGCCTCATTTACCTTTTTGGAGAATGTTAGTCATATTCCATTTACTTTTGAAAGTTTTTTTAAGCAAGTCTACCAAATGTCATATTTTAGTTTCATTTCGTTAAATTTTGTCAACTGTTCGTTCCGTTTCGATGAATTATAGTTATCTTATCAACGTTTCGATTTCATTTCAAAAATCATTTTAGCTGCAGATTGGCACAAGCAATTGTTATATGGATTTATAATTTTTCAAGAAGACTGACAAACTATACATGAATAACTCATCATTTCATCTTTGTCGATACATTGATTCTAAGAGTCCGAAAAGTTTTCCAACGAATAACAATCAATATTAATCTATACGAAATGAGCGAACGTAAAGACTGCAACCAAAAAATTCAGGTCAGATCATGTTTTGGTGGTAAACATTGCCATTTCTTTTGTTGTTTCTTACATATAATGACAATTAATATATGATTTGTGCATTTCCTGTTTAATAAAGTCTCACTGGGCAATGCGTAAAATTGTGAATAATATCACTGTTGTGTTAAATGCTATTAAAACATGTGTAAATTTTCAAAACATTACCTTCTTCCGCCATTTTTGTTTACGTTTGGCAACCAGATATAACGCGTCATTTCATTGGTTGAAATACGCCCATGTATGTAATGCGTCTAGCAAAATTTAGGTATTGGGTCCGTTCGTGCCCAATACACGTTCGCACCCTACACGTTCACAACCCACACGTTCGCCCCCGGGTCTGTTCGCACCCTATTTTTATTCCAATACCGGTTGAATTATTAGAAGTTTTTTAGATGTACACATCTAAATATTTATATGTTTATGAATAAAAATTCGGGATTTTTTAAATAAAATATATTTTTTTTGTGATTTGATGATTAATTATTAAATGTTAATTATGTATGATTTCTGTTAATCGATATTTACAAAGCTAAATTTGGTATTATTGTTCTGTGTTTGAAAATCATGATTGTTGTTATAACTAGCTTTCATTGATGTAAATACTGCACTTAAAAAAAACATGTGCTTTGTGCCCCGGTTTTTGTGTTATTCGTTGTTGTCTTGGCAAGGTCATTGTGACGAGTTTGATAGCCGTATTGGTATCTTCCGCCTTTCTTACAAGTCTTAGATGAATGAACTTCGCCTTGATCATCATGAAAATTTTTTATTCATTATTCATTTCGTCCGATTGATTTATAAAATACTAAAGGAAACCGGTTTAAAGCTACATAGTATATTTTGTAAATTTATCCTGGGTGTGCACACATTTTGCAGCCTTATCTGAACTTGGTCGGTTTCCACTATACTTTGACTTAGTCAAATCAATTTTGAATTATTGGCTTAGACTAGAAAAATTAGACTCATTTCCTTTATTACAAGATGCATAGCAGCATTCAAAAACTTTATTTTCTCAGCAGAAATCATCATGGTATGGCTCTCTCCAACAAATTTTAAAAACTATTCTTGGGTTTGCAAACCTAAATGATGGGAAAAATATTTCAAAAAATACCATCATGAAAGTATTGAAAGAGACATTTATAAAAATTTGGTAGGATCAACTTATCAACAATTCAGAATGGAAGCTCCGCACCTATGTAAAATTTAAGACTTATTATAGGTTCGAAAAATATCTAAATATTATAAGCAACTTTGAGCTTAGGAGATCATTTACAAAATTTAGGGTGTCATCTCACCATTTGCAGATTGAAATAGGACGATACCAGGATACTCCTCCACACCTTAGAGTATGTCAGCAGTGTAACTCGGGTAATGTTGAAGATGAAGTTCATTTTCTCTTTAATTGCACAAAATATACTGGAAACAGACAGCACTTATATCACATTATTTCGGAATCATGTCCTGATTTCATTAACTTAAATTCCAAAGGAAAATAACTATGGCTGCTGCCTTGTGAGAACGCTACTGTGTTAAAAGAGTTGTGTATTTTCCTGAATAAACACTGCAAATAGCAGATTTATACATTTTATATGACATATTTCACATAAGTAGCAAGTGTTGTTATTTATTAATTTATTTGTAAATTGACCAGATTGAATTTCTCTATTTATTTACTACGGTACGGCAATCAACAGTGTATCCTAGAGCGCAGTACGTCCCTTGGAGTCTCCTGCAGATGAACAAATATCAATCTTTACAGATAATAATTTAAGTATGTTCAAGATTTTTTTTGTTTTGTTATATGATTTACTTGTTCATCTGCTTTTGACACGAGGAAGATTGATGTTGCAGCTATTACAACAGTATACCCATAAGCATCGTCCATTGGTGTCTCCTGCAGATGAACAAACTATATATCTTAACCTTATAGATCTTGAATGATAATTGTGTTGATGTAAACACAAGGTGCACTGCTGGACAAAGAAATAATAAAGGGAAAACAAATATTCAAGAGTACTTATAATGTATTTTTATTATTAATGTTATTTTCATATGTCTATTATAATATCTGTCACAGCATATGCTGTAACATGTCTCGTGTTTTTTGCTTATATTGTCATATCTAATTATAATTGTTAATTGTAAATGCCCCGGCCTGTGTGACCATGATTGGAATAATAAATATTTGATTTTGATTTGATCTGATTTGATTTGATTTGATTTGTAATGAACATTTTCGCTATAATTTATTTTCTCCTGCCCTCTTCTGATCACATCTCATTATTTAATTAACATTTAACTCTTTTCGTCACACCTCTCTTTGTCCAGTAAGACATAAAAAAAAACTTTTCGATGAACTTGAGACACTTAAAAATGCTTTTGTATTTTTTTTGATAAGTACATGTAACAATAAACGAATACGAATACTTTATAAATTCTGTTTCCGAGCATATATATATATATATAATTCGTCTAAACAACAGCCCAACAATGTTAGATCTGTAAATTTGCGGAAGCAAATGTTTGTTCTTCCCTGGCCGGGATTCGAACTCATGCTACTGAGATATCGTGGCACCAAATCGCCTTATATATAACTACTCTAAATATCAGCACAACAATGTTAAATCTGCAAATTTGCGGAAGCAAAATTTTGTTCTTCCCTCGCCGGGATTCGAACTCATGCTATTGGGATATCGAGACAACGGCCGCCTAGACTGACCTAAAAAATTCAGCTTTCGGTGGCCTAGTGTTACCTTTCCTCGTCAGTAGAATCTAGAGTTGTAACACAGAACGATCCTTTATTAAAGATATTTAGCTAATCTGCAATCAATTCCATCTTCATGCCTAATATATCATGTACTGTGTTACAAGTTAACAATTCAACTGAGAAAACTAACGACCAAATTTATAGCAAAACAATTTACGAAAAACAAATATGACCGACATGAACCAGTGACAACCACTGAACTACAGGCTCCCGACTTGGGACAAGCACATACAAAATGTGGCGAGGTTAAACATGTTTGTGTGTTAATTTACGTTTTTGATTGAGTTAAGCCTTCTACTTGATATTTTATCGTGTGTTTTTCTATGTTGTGATGTTATACTATTGTTTCAGAAAAAGGGAGAAGGTTTGGTACCATTAAAACGTTTAATCCCGCTGCAAATGTTTGCATCTGTCCTAAGTCAGGAATCTGATGTACAGTAGTTGTCGTTTGTTTATGTAATTTATACGTGTTTCTCGTTTCTCGTTTTTTATATAGACTAGACCGTTGGTTTTCCCGTTTGAATGGTTTTACACTAGTAATTTTGGGGCCCTTTATAGCTTGTTGTTCGGTGTGAGCCAAGGCTCCCTGTTGAAGGCCGTACATTGACCTATAATGGTTTACTTTTATAAATTGTTATTTGGATGGAGAGTTGTCTCATTGGCACTCACACCACATCTTCCTATATCTATTGTGAGCGATCAACCCTCCCCCTAACCTGGGACAGTGGTGACTCAGCACAACATAGGAACAAACTATAAAAATCAGTTGAAAAAGGCTTAACTCATCAGATCAAATCTCATAAATCGGTTAAGAAGACAAATCAAGGTAACAAAAAAAAAAAAAACAAAAACTGAGGGGTTTGCATGAACTCTAAAAGACAAAAGTACCTACTGCGTCGACAGGGTAAGCGTCTCTTGCTATGCACATATCTCCTGTTAAGTCAATCAACACTACTTAATCAAAATATCACAATTGGAAATAGCCTGGCACATAATCGGTAAAATGCGAAAGTAAATCGTGCGCTGACGAAATATTGACTTGGCGCAAAGTTAGCGACATGTCTTTTATTTATCTTTGAAAGATAATCATTTCGTTTATGTACAGTTTGTATTTAACGTTATACAATTATAAGTGCACATACATTTATTTCACAAATAATTCCTCATCGAAAATTCTAAAGTGTTTAAAGCACGTGTCCTGTCGTTGTCAATATCTAACATATAAATCACTCCTATTATACACCATAAAACGAAACATTTCTTTTAATGAACACACGAAAGACTTTTATTCGCATAGTATCGAAATACAATATGCATTATAATAAGATAAAGGTTTCTTTAAAAATAAAATTAGCTAGTAGTCTTTGATATTTAAAAAAAAGGAAGGAAAAGACAACCTGGGACCAAGAGACTGTATTATTCATGTAAGTCCCATGTTAAATAAACTGCCACGATATGAAACACTGCAAGATGTTACACATATGATGTCACCATGAAAAAAAAATTGAGAAGAAATGTATAATTCTAGCACTTTTGTGTACAATATCATGGTTGATTTTAAGAATTTATTTAAACATCCAATTTTGATCTTCTGGTTGCAACAAATGAACTAAAATCGCACTTTTACAGCCAAAGCCGAATTCCAATATCTGGAAAAGGTATATCTAACAAAACACTATATAAAGGAATACATATTTCTACAGAGTTTGAGTACTTTTACAGGAACATATCCGAAGACAATTTGGACGATCCTTTGCTTCACAAGCATCAGTATCGAGCATTATTGAACAATGATATAAAATGTGAAGGAACAGATGTTTTCATGTTGGTTTTTGTACATATTTCTGCAGAAAAACTTTTTGAACGCCAACTGAATCGTTCAACATATGGATCAATTTCAGATTATGAAAATGAACACATTGAATATATTTTTGTGCTCCGACAAACTCCAAACACAAGAATCCAACAGAAAATTAATAACGAAAGTGAGAAATATATGGATATTGTGCAAGGTAATTTTGTAGATTCTTACAGAAATTTAACATATAAACTTGTATTTAGTTTGTTTTGGGTCAACAACTTTTGCAGTAATGCAAAATTTGTAGTTAAAGTTGACGATGACATTATTATCAATATTCCAATATTAATTCAACATCTTCGGCAATTTACAAACGGTAATTTGTTAACGAATATTTAAAATGTCAGATGAATATTGAAAGCAAACCCATAAGACATAAATCTAAATGGGAATCGTCTTGATTGGAGTATCCGTTTCCAACGTTTCCACCATACCGTAATGGACATCCCTCCACAATGTCCATCTATGTCATTAGAAAAATGTATGACACAACTAAGGGAGTTCCTTTCATATAGTTAGAAGATGTTTATAGTAGTGGTTTTCTACCATGGATTTCAAATATTGAAATGCATCAGCCAACTTGTTATGGGACATATGTGATGAATGGGAATATGCACGGAAAGGCATGTACAATATTTTATCTGTCTTATTCGTCAAACATTATATTTCAAAAAGATATATGGGAACAAATAACAAAACAAATCAATGTATCTTGTAAATGTTGAAATAGTCAATAAAAAGAAAAAAAAAATATTCCGGTAAACAAAGAACATTTTACATTGTTATAAACAGATGCTAAATATCTTTAGTATTATCTTATTAATTTTTAAAAGGTCCTTATAAATGTGTTAAAAAATGTCATTTATGTAATTAATGCATTTAGTGTAATTGATTGTATTTCGTTTCAGTGGAATACTAGATATAATTCAATTGTAAACATTCATAAATATACAAAATCGTGTGTGATGCCATCATTTTAAAAGTGGTTCTGTACCCTTTAAACACGCATTTCTACCCAGTTAATAGACTATTTTCATATTACCGGCTTTTGACTCTTAAGTTTATATTTTTTCGACAGGTTACCTACTCTGTGCTAGGACGCTCTGGTACTCGGTCAATGAAGAGCTACTTAAAAAAGTAAAATCAAGCTTATAATCGGTATAATTTTGGGGAGAAATTCTCTGTGTCATGTTTTTAATTCACGACAAAATCATCGAAAACAGTAATCTTTCCCCCCAAATTGCACCTGTTATACGTTTGATTTTACTTTTCTTGGTCGCTCTTCCTTGACCGAGTACCAGGATGTCCTACTGCGGAGTAAGTAACCTATCGAAATAATATATAATCCGGAGTCAAACGTCGGTAATATGAAAAAAGTCTGTCAAGTCGTTAAGTCTTTATCCATAGCACGCGATACTATCAAACGAATTAAATGTTTAAGTAAAATATAGTTTGCATTTTAATCAAGGAAAATAATGACCTTACACAGGTCATTATTTTCTGCCTTGAAGCAAATTTCATTGAAACTTGGTATCGTCCGGGTTGATTCTTCAAAAGAAAGACATGACGTTCTGAAAGAAAATAACTCCACATAGGTATATAACAGAAGATAAACAATCCTGTCATCTGTTTTTAGACTGAATTACAAAAAAAAAAAGTCGTGAACGCACATTTTAACGTCCGAAACAAATAATGAAATTTTGTTAATTTACAATAAAGGGACAATATTTGAGATGAATTTGGACTATATAACAAACCAGATTTAACAAATTCATGTGTGTTTTGAAAATCGTGTTGAGTACTGTATGAAATATCATTGTGGATATTCGTTTTCGTTATATGCTCAGTATTTCGTGCTCTATTCGTGTCACTTCTGAATTTATTACATCTATAGGTACCTATACCTTTTACTCTATCAAATGATCAAATGACCAACTATTTTAATTTCTATAGAATAACAGCCACGTGCTTTATGATAGGGTTTGGGGTGGGGGGAGTATGATATTTAATTCTGACTAAGTTCTCTGTTTAAAAAAATGTCATTCAAAAGTGAAAACAATAATTCTGAACAGCTCTTAAAAACTGTTGAAAAATAATCTGTTTTTCCGCGATGAAAATGTCACGAAAAAATAGAAAAAACATAGCATCCCCCTTTCTTAAAATAAGTTGAAAATAAATTACTTACAAAGTGACTTGTATTTTTCATACACCGTAACAATTCATTTGTGTCTTGCTTCATGCATTTAGTGATATTTCTTTTGTAACTGGATAAAGATTGCTAAAGCTTATATCTAGATTAATTAGTGAGTTTTATTTCACGTTTCAAATGAGCCGTAGAGCGTATTAAAACCAGTACGGATCAGAAAAGAATATCCCACTTTAGTGTGGTCTGTAAAATATGATGGAAATCTTGCAAATCTTTGCAGAAAATAATATTTTTTACGGTATATAAGTCAGATAATGCATATTTTAAGGTTTTTCTTGTCGTATAACACACCTATGGTGTCAGGATTGCCCAAAGGAAGACCTTCCTCCGGTCGGTCTTTCATTTGATCAATCTTGACACCCCTCGGTACGGATGTCAAGTTGGTTCAATATTCAACATTCAACATTCAATTTTTTTTTTTGGATACCATTCATTTTCAATATTCAACATTCGATTTCAACATTCAACATTCAAAATTTTTTTTTTGTTAAACTTTTTTTTCAATTTTTTTTTTTTTTTTTTTTGTTTAACTTTTTTTTCATTTTTTTTTTTTTTTCAACATTCGTTTTCAACATTCAACATTCGTTTTCAACATTCAACACTCGTTTTCAACATTCGATTTTCAACTTTCAACATTCGTTTTCAACATTCGATTTCCAACATTCAACATTCGTTTTCAACATTCAACATTCGATTTTTAACTTTCAACATTCGTTTTCAACATTCAACATTCGTTTTCAACATTCAACATTCAAATTTTTTTTGTTAAACTTTTTTTTCAATTTTTTCAATTTTTTTTTTTTTTTCAACATTTGTTTTCAACATTCAACATTCGTCTTCAACATTCGATTTTCAACTTTCAACATTCGTTTTCAACATTCAACATTCGTTTTCAACATTCAACATTCATGTTCAACATTCGATTTTCAACTTTCAACATTCGTTTTCAACATTCAACATTCGTTTTCAACATTCAACATTCGTTTTCAACATTCAACATTCGTTTTCAACATTCGTATTCAACATTCGTTTTTCAACTTTCAACATTCGTTTTCAAAGCAATGTTGAATGTTGAAAACGAATGTTGAAAGTTAAAAATCGAATGTTGAATGTTGCAAACGAATGTTAAATGTTGAAAATCGAATGTTGAAAACTAATGTTGAATGTTGAAAACGAATGTTGAATGTTGAAAACGAATGTTGAATGTTGAAAACGAATGATGAACGTTGAAAACGAATGTTGAAAGTTGAAATTCGAATGTTGAAAACGAATGTTGAAGGTTGAAAACGAATGTTAAATGTTGAAAACGAATGTTGAATGTTGAAAACGAATGTTGAAAGTTGAAAATCGAATGTTGAAAACGAATGTTGAATGTTGAAAACGAATGTTGAAAAAAAAAAAATAGAATAAAAAATTGAAAAAAAGTTTAACAAAAAAAAAATTTTGAATGTTGAATGTTGAAAACGAATGTTGAAAGATGAAAATCAAATGTTGAATGTTAAAAACGAATGTTGAATGTTGAAAATCGAATGTTGAAAACGAATGTTGAAAAAAGTAAAATCACAAAAATAATGAACTCCGAGGAAAATTCAAAAAGGAAAGTCCCCAATCAAATGGCAAAATCAAAAGTTCAAACACATCAAACGAATGGATAACAACTGTCATATTCCTGACTTGGTACAGGCATTTTCTTATGTATAAAAATGGTGGATTGAACCTGGTTTTAAGGCTAGCCAAACCTCTCACTTGTATGACAGTCGCATCAAATTCCATTATATTGACAACGATGTGTGAACAAAACAAACAAAAACAATAGGTAAAAATGTCACATATAGGGATAAATAGTCTAATTCGGTAGGTCACATTCGTGAAAAGGGAACGGGATTGTAGTTACGACATAAGGAACATATCCGATAGCATCTGTGAAACGGATATTCCATAACGGTCAACCAACTCGTGATGGCGTCCGTAAAATTTACGAAGGAATGATTTCAACTTCACCATTTGGAACTCTTGGTTTAAAAATGAAAATTCACAATTGGGAAGCTGAAATCATCTCTTTTATCGTAAAGTTTTGTTTTCAACCGACCCTCATAGTCAATTTCTAGATATAAGTCATAATCAAATGGTGAAATCAAAAGCTCAAACACATCAAACGAATGGATAACAACTGTCATATTCCTGACTTGGTACAGGCATTTTCTTATGTAGAAAATGGTGGATTGAACCTGGTTTTATAGCTAGCTAAACCTCTGACTTGTATGACAGTCGCATCAAATTCCATTATATTGACGACGATGCGTGAACAAAACACACAGACACAATTGGTAAAAATGACAAAAATAGGGGTACAGCAGTCAACATTGTGTTATCATCTTAATCACTATGAAAACAAACAAATGTAACGAAGAATTACAAAAAGGCATACATCAAATTGAACATCCTCATTTTGCTTATATTATACGATTTTATATATCTATGTAAAATCCACCCATAAAGGATGGAAGGTTTGAAAACGAATGTTGAATGTTGAAAACGAATGTTGAATGTTGAAAACGAATGTTGAATGTTGAAAGTTGAAAATCGAATGTTGAAAACGAATGTTAAAAAAAAAAAAAAAATTGAGAAAAAAGTTTAACAAAAAAAATTTTTTTGAATGTTTAATGTTGAAATCGAAAGTTGAATGTTGAAAATTAATAGTACCAAAAAAAAAAAAATTAATGTTGAATATTGAACCAACTTGACATCCGTCCCCTCGGTGTGTTATACGACAAGAAAGACCTTAAAATATGCTTTATCTATAACTGATGATCTGAATTATTATTGATTATTTATTATTGGTCGCTCTTCCTTGACCGAGTACCAGGATATCCTACCGCGGAGTAGGTAACCTCTCAAAATAATATATAAATCGGAGTAAAACGTCGATAATATAAAAACAGTCTTTAAAGTCGTTAACTTCTGTGTTGACATGAATTATTATTGATATGGTTATAATTATAAATTAACTGTTAAAGAAATTCTGAATTTTTCAAAATACTAAAGATTATCGACCCCATAAATCATTTGGTAAAACCTTTCGGAATTTTGGGTCCCAAACGCTCTGCAACTTCGTACTTTATTTGACTTGTTTAACTTTTCTGATTCTAGCGTCACTGATAAGTTTTTTGTAGACGAAACGCGAGTCATGCGTACAAAATTTTAAGCCAGGTTATTATGATCAGTTTATTCACTTTAGTGTGGAATTATGTTTTAATTATCTAGTGACAGCTTATGAGAGTTATTTTCCGTTGGTTTTTATCTGGCGGTATTTCAGGATAGCTCATAGATTGTAAGCCGAAAAAATACCAAGGGTCTTTTGATTTGAGATCCATGGGCCATTACTTGAAATTTGATTTCAGCGTCAAATATGAAGGTCATGTTCTTAATTTTGATCTTTACATGTTATCGCACTTCCTCTGAAAATTTTAAAGATATGTTTCGATTATGGAGATGAACATATTGTGGATTAAGCCCAAAGCAATCCTGTGATACCTTATATAAATTATTACCCCTGAAATGTTTAAATACAAATTTATTGGTTACTAGTTTGACAAACAGAATCTACAAAACTCCTTGGGGTGCTTTGTAGAATATTACGAGGTATGTTACATAATAAAAATCAACCGAGAAACCCGGAAGTAGTTATTTTGCATTTATTTCACGGAATTAGGAATATGTGTAAAATAAGCTATCACATTACACCGGCAGGGACCTATTATAACAGGAAATAGCTAACTATTCACCTTATTTTACTAAAGGAACTTTAAAAAAAAAGTAAAATAACAAAAATACCGAACTCCAAGGAAAATTCAAACGGAAAGTCTTTTATCAAATGGCAAAATTACAAGCTCAAACACATCAAGCGAATGGAAAACAACTGTCATATTCCTGACTTTGTACTGGCATTTCCTTATGTAGAAAATGATGAATAAAACCTGGTTTTATAGCTAGCTAAACCTCTCACTTGTATGAAAGTCGCATAGAATTCCATTATATTGCCAGCAATGTGTGAGCAAAACAAACAGACATAATGTTAAAACCACCTATCTTTGAGATCAGTATAAAATAACGTTTAATATGACACCAGAAGAGACTTTGTATAACCGGAAGTAGCTAGCTGTTTACCTTACTTCAAGTGAAAGTTCATGTTAACACTATGTTTATAACCAGAATAATGTCAATCTTTATACTCCACCGATCTCCCACTTACTTCCGATTGCTACATTAACGATAGGCTCGATAGGCTATAGGCTGCTAGGATTTTTCTAGTAACATGCTTTAATTAAATAATCATATGACACCAGAAGCGACTCTCTGCAAACCAAAAAATACTTGGTAATTTCTGATTCAATAAAACTACTACAAACTATCTTTTTTAGGAACAAAGGTAATGTTAGCTTTCTCCTTTCTCCGGAGATGGGTTTCAAACCGGCTGTTATCATAAACTTATTTTGAATTTCCTATCAAGAAATGTGAATTTACCTTCTCTGAACAATTGCTTTTTTTCGAAACTCGAAAAAAAAAAAATCAATACAATAGGTTCAAAATTTGTCCCATGACAAAATTGGGTTCCAGCCCTGGTAAAAGAGAGGCGAAAGATTCCAATGGGATATCGAAATCAAACAATGCTATGGCAAAAGATGAAAAAACGATCAAAAGACAAACACTAGTACACAAAACACAACATAGAAAACTAAAGACTGAGCAACAAAAACATCACCAAAAACCGGGGTTGATCTCAGGTGCTTCGGAATGGTAAGCAGATCCTGCAGTACATGTTGCACCAGTCGTGTTGCTCATGTTAGTACATTATCGATGATAAGTCAATTTTGGTAGGTCATATTCGAGGAAAAGAAGATTGTACTTACGATAATTGATAAATATCCGTCGTTATATGTAAAACAGATATTCCAAAGCGATCAACCAACTTGTGGTGGCGTTCGTAAGATTTTCGAAGGAATGATTTTAACTTCACCACTTGACTTGGACTCTTGGTTTGATAGTTTTTTTGTAAGCAATTCGTGTTGTCAATGATAGGAAATGTAAAATCTGGAATATCGTATCAGCTGGAAGATTGGCAACTTAGCAATTGATATTACATAATGTATTTGATGTAAAGATGCCATAATGAATACATTTTACAACAAAGAAGTTTCTAAAATTTTGTCTAAAATATTAAAAAAAACTTATTACTTAAAAGTCTGATATTTGTAATGTACTCTTTGCCTCCTGTCATTTGATATACGACAATCATACTTCTTAAATTTTTTAACTTTTCTCATTTAATGATCCTATCCAACTATATTTTCGAGACCGGAAGACTGATATTTGTAATGTAGACAAAAGGGACGATTTTTTCGTTCCCTATTGTTAATTTTCTTTTTTTTTGGACAGTGGTGTTCCTTTGGCACCATCTTACAGTGTTTATATATCACAACTCGTTCGCTATGCCCGTGTCTGTTGTGACGTTTTGGATTTCAATGAACGTGATCTATGTATTACTGGTAAATTATTAAGTAAGGGATTTCGTTACCACAAATTACTTTAAACTTTTACTAAATTCTTCCATAGTTATAAAGATTTGGTTTCGAAGTTTGGTTGTACCTGTAGAAAACTTATTTCAAACGGGATAGCACATCCTCATTTTTACGGAGATGTTATTACCGAGCCCGGAATTTTAGAAACGATCCGGGTAAACTTATCGATCCATTAAATAAACTTATTCTAAAAGGTTACTATTTCAACACTGTAATTAGATCTTTGAATATTGTTTTTTTGGTATTAATATTGATTTTGTTATCAGTAAATTAAAATCAAACTAAATATTAATTTTATATACATATGCACATTCATGGCTCTACAATCTGTCGATACCTATATCTTGGCATTGCACAAGGTCATGTTTTTCTCTGACTGTTTATGACGTCTTTATACTAGATCCATTGGATGTTGGATGTGTACTGATTGATATTTTAGTCTTAGATGCACGATTTTTATTAGTTGCTATTGGCTTTGAACTAGCTGTCAGTAAGGTTCAATATCTTGTCTGACATTACTTTTTTATAACTTGTACTAATATTAATCTTTATTTGTTTGTTCTGTTTGCCTTCTAACAAGCACTTAATTTTTTCTTAAACGGACAACATATTAAGGCGACGGTAGTGGTGTATCGATATTCTGATAAGGAAGAGAAAAATCAAGGTAACATACAAAACAGAAAAGCGAGACCGAATGCGTCGACAGGGTAAGCGTCTTCTGCTATGCATGCATCATTCGCCATGCGCCAAAATTCTCATTCGGTTAAAATGTGACAATTGGGAATAGGACACAATCGGTAAAATAACGGATCAGACGTCTATACTTGTATATGAAGATCGAAGACCGCGAAAACATGTCTCTTGTCAGTTCCTTAGTATCTATTTTGAACAACAAATAGTCTAAATCGAACTGGGTTATGCAATTGATCCGACCTTTTGACTTTCAAACCATGTTATTTAGCATGCAGTTTGAACCGTCTACAACTAGATGCGGACATACACAGACAGCAAGTTCCAAAAGATTTTACACGTCTAATGCAGGACATGAAATAAGATGAACTTTAGATGCATAAATATCGGAGAATATAACTGACCCATATCAGGCAGGTTTGCCCTCTTTTGTTTCTTTTTGTAAGTTATTTATTTTTTGAAAATATAAAGCCACCTCCATAATCACACATTACTGTCATCTATTAACTTTCGATGCAAAACAGATCAGCAAGTAGTTTTCTCACTAACTTTCATAGTTTTGAAATTCTAGAAAGTATGCAAAAAAAAAATTAAGAAAAATGATAGACTACCCATTACTGAAAAGATCTTAAACAGTACTATCAAGGAGCTACCGTCAGTTTGTTCTTCTGATATTGGAGCTATATTATTTTTCTCTGTTTTCACACTTGTCTTTCATTGTTAACTAGTGAAGCAGGATCTGCTTACCATTCCGGAACACCTGAGACAACCCTCGTTTTTATTGGGGTTTGTATTGCTCAGTCCTAAGCTTATGTGAAGTTATGTTGGCTTTCATCATTTGTTTATCTTTTTTATCGTCTTTGGTTTTTTTTTTTTTGCCATGGCGTTGTCTGTTTTACTTCGAATTATAAATGTCGAATATCGGCTTGGTATCTTTCGTCCATTTCTTTTACTGCGACGAGGAAAAATTGTACTGAGTAAACCATGGCGGAAACAGCAAGTTATTATCAAAAATGACATAATAATTTGTAGTTATAATCTGTAAATTTTAAACTAGACATCACACGTCGTATAGACCATCCCTCATCAGCGAAAGACCATCGCACTTTAGCGTGATCATCGTACTTCAGCGTGCTCATTGCACCTCCAAGTCCTACATTTGTAATAGATAATCAATAACCTAATGTACTATAAATCTTAAATGGCACACAATTAATGATATTTTATAATGTAAGTTATATTGTAAGCTGTGATCATAGATCGCAAATTCGCTAAATAGAATTTTGTATGCTGTACATTGTATTTTGAGTAGCTAAAGAACTATAAGAAAAGGATTTATTCAGTATTTGATAATTCCAATTATCCAAGATACTTATACCTGTGGTGTGTAAGTAACTAGTTCCCCGTCTTAGCCTTGATATTACACTTTCATTTTTCTTGATCGTTTTTTTGCAACGACTGTTTTATATGTCACGGAAATTTCAATGTCACGCTGCCTTTTCAATTTGGACGTCAGGAAGAACGACAGTCAAAATATTGGCTCCAGTACAGTGTTCTCCCCAGGATTTTTGGATAGCACCAGGGTAACGCGTGTGGACAGCTTGGTGAAATGATTCATACAATCAGTCGCGTCGCGTCGCTTAGCTAAATTTCTAGTTACTGTATTTTTTATGTCTCTTGTTTTGTTTTAATACTGTGGTACTGTGTTATGTAGACATTGAGTCAGAAAATTATTTGTAAAAAAGTAAATCAAAAACAGTTTGTATACTTTAATATTTTAAAAATAAATAAAACATGATTCATTACAAAAATTCATCATAAATTTAAAGTAATTAAATCTTTATAAAATCCATTATCAATAAAAATAAAATATCATGCAAAAGAGAACAAAATGTTCAATTTAAAAATTTTCTAGTTTCTAGAAGGAAAGTTGTTGGATGTGAAAGGATTCCTGTCATAAGGAGATATAAAATTAAGAAGAACAAATATTGATTTATTATTTGAACCAGTTTCTATCTTAAATTTTAATAAAAGAAATTTTCATAAATTTTAAAACAATTTGCCATAGATTTCATGTAAATATTAACCTTTCTTGTCTTTGGTGATAATCAAACATAGATACAGACTTAATACTGCACTGAAATCTATAAATTTTTGTTTTTTTCATGATATGTACAGATATCCGTCTCCTTTGAATTACCTGACAGATACTGTAGTTTGAAACCCGACTATCATGCAATAACTATGTCATAATTAAAGATAATTTTGGCCATGGTTTAATCAGAGACATATAATACTATGATATAAGAATTGAGAAATGTATAATTGTCAACTATCGGGTCGACACGTTTCAGTGTTTGTGTACAAAGCCTACAAAGTATTTGCCGACTTGTCACAGGTCAACGCTTGGGTGGTGAGTGAAGCCCTAAAATAGTTCTCTGTGATCATATAGTTATGATCTCTTAATTAAAAGACAAAAGAATCATGTAACAAGTGTTAATTACATCGATTAAATCCAATCAACAAGGTTAACCTCGTAAGGTAAATCGATCACGTGGTGTAAACAATCTTTACAACTGAAGTTGAACTGGTTTGAACTGGTTTGAACTAGTCAAATTTCACCTGAAATTTTATACCGCACGGAAAAGATTTAACAAGTCGTTTAAAACTTTACCGATTTACGATTTTTTAACTGAAAATTTTAGCACCACGGAAAAAAATTATACATCGCGGTAAGAACGATACCACCTCGGTAAAAAATTATACATCGCGGGCCCGCGGTCCTTTAAGGGCCTGGGGAGAACACTGCAGTAAATAAACTCATCATAGATACCAGGATTAAAATTTTATATTTGCACCAGATGCGCGTTTCGTCTACAAAAGACTCATCAGTGACGCTCAAATCAAGAAATGTTAAAAAGGCCAAATAAAGTAAGAAGTTGAAGAGCATTGTGGACCAAAAATTCCTAAAAGTTTTGCCAAATACAGCTAAGGTAATCTATTCCTGAAGTAGAAAAGCCTTAGTATTTCAAAAATTCAAAGTTTGGTAAACAGTTAATTTATAATCATGAACACATCAATGATAACTCAAGTCAACACAGAAGGGCTGACTACTGGGCTGGTGATACCCTCGAGGAATTAAAACTCCACCAGCAGTGGCATCGATTCAGTGGTTGTAAATAAACTCATCATAAAAACAGGATTAAAATTTTATATTTGCGCCAGACGCGCGTTTCGTCTACAAAAGACTCATCAGTGACGCTCGAATCAAAAATGTTAAAAAAGCCAAATATATAGTTAACATATCAACGGAATCACTTTAATTCCCACACTCTCAACACGGACATTCTTTGTATGCAAACTGATAATGAGTACTGGTTTGCAACATATTGCGTGCATATTTATGCTGGTATTTTGATCCATTTTCATTTTTCGCCACCAATCAAACCATAGGACATTGTCACGGCTCTAAAATCTACTGTGTGTCCAAAGCTTACAGCATAGAATAGAATTCAGATAAAATAAGGCAACAGTAATTTACCAATGTTCAAATTTCATAACTCGATTAAGAAGACAAATCAAGGAAACACACAGAAACTGCGGGGTTTGCATGAACTCCAAAAGGAGCAAGACCGAGTACGTCGACAAGGTAAGCATCTCTTGCTATACATGCATCTCCTGTCATGCAAATCAACACTACTTAATCAAAATATCACAATCGGGAATAGGACACAATCGGTAAAACGAGTAAGTAAAGCGTGCGTTGACACAATATTGACCTGGCGCAAAGTTAGCGACATGTCTTTTATTTATGTTTGATAGATAATCATTTGGTTTATGTACAGTTAGTATTTAACGTTATACAATTAAGGATCATCTGAAGTATAGTTATAAGAAAAAATAAAGATATAAGAATAAAGAAATTGATATAAGGGTTAGGATTACGACTTACATTTCAAGTAAGGGGAACTAAAATGATTCTTATGACATATTAACAGTACTCTTCTGGAGGTTGGCTGCCGTTCTTCTAGACGTTTAAATTGAATAATCAGCGTCACGTCGAATTTTCCATAAGGTAGGGCAACTGTTGCTAAGACATACACAAGAGGAGTGACTCCGTGATACCAGGCTATGGTGAGATCAGTCCAACAACAAACATTTCAGATTCCTTAAATAAATATACTAGAATAATGGCATTTTTGTTTCTAATACTGACTTTATGGGCAGAACATCAAGGGAGACCGATAGGGCGAGCTGATGAAGTCAGTATCAAAAAATAAAATGCAATTATTCTTTTTATCGGCAATTTGTCTTAATCATACGTTTTTTGGTTGTGAATATGAAATAAAATAGATTAGTTACTATTTTTACGCGTACAAAACGTTGTGATAGTTGTTCGGTTGTATGAATGAGGTCGCGTGCATTTCAGTTGATAAAATGACGCGATGGACATGAACACGTGACGTTGCTGCACTGATACATGATGTCATTGCCTAATATTTTCGAATATCAAGTCCTGTCCATGATCTTGAAAATATTAGGCAACAAGATAAAAGGGAAAATGTACAAATTGCCGATAATTTAATTTATACGGCACTAGAATGAATCGTATTTTTGATTTCCTAACATATTTTACAGGAAATGTTGTAAGTTGTATTGTGTCAAAATAAAAACATGCAAAGAAATTTTAAATGAGGACATGATTTTTTCCTATTCAATTCAACAGTAATAAGTATATAAAATTCTCGTTGTTCTTGTAAACTATTAATTCTATTTCAATATTTGTTTTTCAGTTATATTATTTCTTGATAACACGAATTTCTTTCCACTCAATGTTTTGAAACAGATTTTTAAACTAATAATATTCACATTGAATTTCCTGATTTCAAGAATATATTCTTCTAATATTTTAGATTTAAGAATAATTTTATGATTATAAGTCGACCATACACAATATATCTTAATGTAATCCATACGATTTCTTTCTTATTTTTATTAAAAAAACATGTAGCCTCACAAGAAATTCTTCAATGAATAATTCTGCGCATGTCAATAAAATCATTATGTATCTTTCAAAATTGTAACATTATATATAAATCAGTTAAATAAAGACATTTTTATTATGTTTCACGGATACATGCATGCATGTATTACTGTTATTTCTGATATATTCAGAGGTAAAGGAATATGTCTTTATTATTATATGAACATCGGCAGTCTTCGCGGGTCATCTCGAAGGACAATTAGATGGCGTCTGGTCTAAAATACGTACGAATGCTGAAACATTATACAGAACCCTTGCAGTGCTAATTGTTTCTTTTTGACTTTTTGAAATTTGAATATATATTTTAGTGTGTTATGAATAAAATGTGAGACTTTTGGTCAAATCGGCGAACATGAAGTTGACAGCTAATGGCCCTTTAAGATTACATAAATATTTTTTTTTAATTTTCATTATGTTAGCTTTTTTCATTTAAAAAATATTACATAGCCAATATCTGAAATGATTGAAATGAAAGCCAAATATCTTTTTCAAAGCAAAAGCAGATAAATTATATGGACTCATCAAAATATCAATATGTTATTCTGAACAAATTGATTATTTTTTGTCATACATTTACTACTGAAAAGATTATTCATTTGAAAAAAAATCACATTAAGCAAATATATCATTTGAAGTACAAATGTTACATTACCTGCCACGATATCAAACACTACTAGATGTTACCCATTTGATGTCACCATGAAAAAAATTGGGAAGAAATGTATAACTCTAGCACTTTTGTGTACAGTATCATGGTTGATTTTAAGAATTTATAAGACTAACAATTTTGATCTCCTGGTTGGAACAAATGAATTAACATCGAACTTTTACAGCCAAAGCAGAATTCCAATATTTACTGTTTCAAAAGAAATGCCAAATTCCCAAAGATTTGTACACAAGGAACTGACTAAAGGAAAAGGTATATCTAACAAAATACTATATAAAGGAATAAATATTTCTACAGAGTTTGAATACTTTTACAGGAACATGTCCGAAGACAATTTGGACGATCCTTTGCTTCACAAGCATCAGTATCGATCATTATTGAACAATGATATAAAATGTAAAGGAAAAAGTGTTTTCATGTTGGTTTTTGTACATAGTTCTGAAGACAATTTTTTGGAACGCCAACTGATTCGTTCAACATATGGATCAATTTCGGATTATGAAAATGAACACATTGAATATATTTTTGTGCTTGGACAAACTCCAAACACAAGAATCCAACAGAAAATTAATGACGAAAGTGAGAAATATATGGATATTGTGCAAGGTAATTTTGTAGATTCTTACAGAAATTTAACATATAAACTTGTATTTAGTTTGTTTTGGGTCAACAACTTTTGCAGTAATGCAAAATTTGTAGTTAAAGTTGACGATGACATTATTATCAATATTCCATTATTAATTCAACATCTTCGACAAAAGACTAAAGGCAATTTGTTAACGAATGTTTTAGAATGTCATATGCTTACCAAAACCAAACCCATTAGACATAAATCCAAATGGAAAACGTCTTTATTGGAGTATCCGTTTCCAACGTTTCCACCATACTGTAAAGGATATTCCTCCATCATGTCCATCGATGTCATTAGAAAAATGTATGACACAACTAAGGAAGTACCTTTTTTGTGGTTAGAAGATGTTTATGGTGGTGGATTTCTACCCTGGATTTCAAATATTGAAATGCATCAGCCATATTGTTATTGGACATATGTGGTGAATGGAAATATGCACGGAAAGGAATGTACATTATTTTATCTGTCTTATTCGTCAAACAATATATTACAAAAAGATATATGGGAACAAATATCAAAACAAATCAATGTATCTTGTAAATGTTGAAATAAACAGTCAGTAAATAGTATAGATAAAAAAAATATTCCGGTAAACAAAGAACATATAATATATTATAAGCTCACCTGGCCCAAAGGGCCAAGAGAGCTTTTCTCATCACTTGGTATCTGTTGTCCGTCTTCGTCATCGTCCGTCGTCGTCGTCCGTTAACTTATACAAAAAAAAAATTCTCCTCTGAAACTGCTGGACCAACTTTAGCCAAACATGGCGACAATGATCATTAGGGTGTCTAGTTTAAAAAATGTGTCCGATGACTCCGCCTGCCAACCAAGATGGCCGACATAGCTAAAAATAGATCATAGGGGTATAATGAAAGTTTTGTTTATTATTTGTCCATGGGTATTGCCAGAGAATAATACACGCATCGCATTTACACAGTCCTTGTGTGGAAAGGTTTGATTGAATTAAAAGATCAATAATCGTACATGTATTGTCCTTACAGTTTAAGTTGTATATTTTAATTTTTTCTAAATTATTGTCGGAAAATAAATAAAAAAAAAATATATTAAAAGATTAAACGTTTGCACTCTCAGCATGTCAAAAATCTGAATACACAGTAAACATAGACAATTTTAGATCATGAGTTAAAAAAGTTGCATGTCTGTTCGTTTTATTTTCTTATTATTGGAGGGCAGTTACCTATGAAAATCAGTCATCAGCGATTATGATTACGTTGAAATATGATTAAAGAAAAAGACTTTAAATGATTGCACTTCAAATCCCGTCATGTAATAGTAGGAGTTAAAGTCACGTACTACAGGAAGTAGTCAATGAAAATTAATGATTATTGATTTTCTAGTTTATTACTGCACATAAATCGATGAAACTTTGTTAATATGTATTTTATGTTATAATTAGCTTTTGAAAAAAATGTGACGAAGTAAGAGCTCCACTAGCTTGTGGAGAAACAAGTCTGTAAATGTAGTAATGCATTTTCTTTTCGTTGTCTTACAATGAAGATGGTGTAAAAAATGTCGGAGAACAAATTAAAGCAAATGTGGACCGCAAATAAGTTCATGTTTGATTTGAATAAGAAGAAAGACATTTTGCAGTCTATCGTTGGTTTGTTGAAGTGTAGTTGAGGTATTAGTCAGGGCACTTAATGGACATTTTTGTGACTCAATATGTGTAATTGTTGCAGTGGTTCGATATTTTGTCTGATATTACTTTTTTATAACTTGTATTAATATTAATCTTTATTTGTTTGTTCTGTTTGCCTGCTAACAAGCACTTAATTTTTTCTTAAACGGACAACATATTAAGGCGACGGTAGTGGTGTATCGATATTCTAATCTGATAAATTGATAAGGAGGAGACAAACCAAGAAAACATACAAAAACAAAAAAGCGAGACCGGGTGCGTCGACAGGGTAAGCGTCTCCTGCTATGCATGCATCATTCGCCATGCGTCAAAATTCTCACTCTGTCAAAGTGTGACAATTGGGAATAGGACACAATCGGTAAAATTACAGATCAGACGTCTATACTTGACAGCAAGTTCCAAAAGATTTTACACGTCTAATTTTGGACATGAAATTAGATGAACTATAGATGCATAAATATCGGAAAATATAACTGACCCATATCAGACAGGTTTGCCCTCTTTTGTTTCTTTTTGTAAGTTATTTGTTTTGGGAAATATAAAGCCATCTCCATAATCACACATTACTGTCATCTATTAACTTTCGATGCAAAACAGATCAGCAAGTAGTTTTCTCACTTACTTTCATAGTTTAGAAATTCTAGAAAGTATGCAAAAAAAATTAAGAAAAATGCTAGACTACCAATTACTGAAAAGATCTTAAACAGTACTATAAAGGAGCTACCGTCAGTTTGTTCTTCTGATATTGGAGGTATATTATTTTTCTCTGTTTTCACACTTGTCTTTCATTGTTAACTAGTGGAGCAGGATCTGCTTACCATTCCGGAACACCTGAGATAACCCCCGTTTTATTGGGGTTTGTATTGCTTATTCTTAAGCTAATGTAAAGTTTTGTTGACTCTCATCAATAGGTTTATCTTTTTTATCGTCTTTGGTTTTTTTTTTGCCATGGCGTTGTCTGTTTTACTTCGAATTATGAATGTCGAATATCGGCTTGGTATCTTTCGTCCATTTTTTTACTGCGACGAGGAAAAATTGTACCGAGTAAACCATGGCGGAAACAGCAAGTTATTAGCAGAAATGATATAATAATTTGTAGTAATAATCTGTAAATTTTAAACTAGCCATCACACGTCGTATAGACTATCTCACATCAGCGAAAGACCATCGTACTTAAGCGTGACCATCGTACTTCACCGTGCTCATTGCACCTCCAAGTCCTACATATGTAATAGATAATCAATAACCTAATGTACTGTAATCTTAAATGGCACACAATTGTTGATATTTTAAAATGTAAGCTATATTGTAAGCTGTGATCATACATCGTAAATTCGCTAAATAGAATTTTGTATGCTGTACATTATATTTTGAGTAGCTAAAGAACTATAAGAAAAGGATTTATTCAGTATTTGATAATTCCAATTATTCAAGATACTTATGCCTGTGGTGTGTAAGTAACTAGTTCCCCGTCTTAGCCTTGATATTACACTTTTATTCCTCTTGATCGTTTTTTTGCAACAACTGCTTTATAATTCACGAAAATTTCAATGTCACGCTGCCTTTTCAATTTGGACGTCAGGAAGAACGACAGTCAAAATATTGGCTCCAGTAATGCATAGTTAATATATCAACGGAATCAATTTAATTCCAACACTCTCAACACGGATATTCTTTGTATACAAACTGATAATGAATACAGGTTTGCAACATATTGCGTGCATATTTATGCTGGTATTTTGATCCATTTTCATTTTTCGCCACCAATCAAACCATAGGACATTGTCACGGCTCTAAAGTCTACAGTGTGTCCAAAGCTTACAGCATAGAATAGAATTCAGATAAATTAAATTAAGGCAACAATAATTTACCAATGTTCAAATCTCATAACTCGATTAGGAAGACAAATCAAGTAACAAACAGAAACTGAGGGGTTTGCATGAACTCCAAAAGGAGCAAGACCGAGTACGTCGACAAGATAAGCATGCATCTATTGTCATGCAAATCAACACTACTTAATCAAAATATCACAATCGGGAATAGGATACAATTGGTAAAACGAGTAGGTAAAGCGTGCGTTGACGCAATATTGACCTGGCGCAAAGTTAGCGACATGTCTTTTATTTATGTTTGATAGATAATCATTTGGTTTATGTACAGTTAGTATTTAACGTAATACAATGAAGGATCATCTGAAGTATAAGAATAAATAAGTCTATATGAATAAGGAAATTGATATAAGGGTTAGGATTATGACTTACATTTCAAGTAAGGGGAACTAAAATGATTCTTATGACATTTTAACAGTACTCTGTTGGAGGTTTGCCGTCGTTCTTGTAGACGTTCAAATTGAATAAGCAGCGTTACGTCGAATTTTCCATGAGGTAGGGCAACTGTTGCTAAGACATACACAAGAGGAGTGACTCCGTGATATCAGGCTATGGTGAGATCAGTCCAACAAGAAAAATTTAAGATTCCTTAAATAAATATACTAGAATAATGGCATTTTTGTTTTTGATACTGACTTTATGAGCAGAAATTTAAGCGAGCCCGATAGGGCGAATTGATGAAGTCAGTATCAAAAAATATAATGCAATTATTCTTTTTATCGGCAATTTGTCTTAATCATAGGGGTTTTGGTTGAGAATATGAAGTATTATAGATACAATGAATAAGCGTTGATTCTTAAAAAAGAAACCATGAGCCCGGAGGGCGAATGGTTTGTTTTTATGAATCAACGCTCATCCATTGAATCTCTAACTTAAACTATTGTGTTGATGTCTTTTTAAAATTAAAGCCTTTTCTTTATTAAAAGGTAGTGTAAGTGAGTTTAAATAACCATGTTATCATATTCAACGATGCATTAATAAATCTAAGTTCACAATCAATTGATCTGAGAAATGCAAATGTAACATAACACGTCTGTCACTTAATTATCAGACATCTGAATTTCATCCGTAATTTACAAAATAAGACATATTCGAACTTATTTCTAAGTATATAGAATATGCTTCCGAAATGTCTAGCAAGAAGCGATTTACTCGCATAGGGATTTGTGAAAAAAACATTTGTAAAGATATGTAGTAAAACAGATGAAAGCATACTATATTTATAAAACAAAAAATGAACAAATTGAACGTAATCATTTTCTTTTTGAATATGTGAAATAGCCAATAATAATCCAAAAATAAACGGAAAAATTTGCTGTTATAACAAAAATATCCACAATAACGTACATACAAAATGAGAAAAACCGAAAAACTAAAGAATAGGGACAACAAAGAGAATACCGGGATTCGAACCTACACCGACAAGTCTCTACCTTTAACTTGACTCTTTAACTCGTTGATCTTAACCATGTTAACCACGCGGCTACCAATTTATACTATATGATTGTCTATTATGTATACATAAAGGTACAAGCCCTGTGTGCCCGTTGTACCAATGTGTATCATATGTTCATTTATATATATACCGGGTATAACATAGACACTTAAGTTGCAACCCATTGGTAGCCGAGAGGTTTCGTCGATGTGTTGTTCTAGTCACACATAACAGATTTCAAGAAGGGGTTCGATTTCCAGTGAAAGCATATATAAATTACAAAAATTGAAGGTAAGTTTTAAATTAATTCCATTAGTGAACAGAAATCAGTAAATTAACCAATTTAAACTTAATGAAATAAGGCACACAAAGGAAACAATTGAATATAATTTGGTGAGTCCATTTAAGCAACAGATTTAGGAAGCGTTGATTCTAGAAAAAGAATCCATGTAAATGAATAGACTGACGTCATGACAATGGTTTAAATAAAATAGATTAGTTAGTAAAACTATTTTTACGCGTACAAAACGTTGTGATAATTGTTCGGTTGTATGAATGAGGTCGCGTGCATTTCATTTGATAAATTGACGCGATGGACATGAACACGTAACGTTGCTGCACTGATACATGATGTCATTGCCTAATATTTTCGAGTATCAAGTCTTGTCCATGATCTCGAAAATATTAGACAGTAAGATAAAAGGGAAAATGTACAAATTGCCGATAATTTGATTTATGCGACACTAGAATGAATCATATTTTTGATTTCCTAACATATTTTACAGGAAATGTTGTAAGTTATATTGAGTAGTCTGACATGTCAAAATCAAAAATGCAAAGAAATTTTAAATGAGGACATAATTTTGTTTCTTTTCGTTTCAACAGTAATACGTATATAAAATTCTCGTTGTTCTTGTATACTATTTATTCTATTTCAAAATTAGTTTTTCAGTTAGATTTAAGAATAGTTTTATGATTATAAGTCGGCCATACACAATATATCTTAATGTAATCCATACGATTTCTTTCTTATTTTTATTAATAAAACATGTAGCCTCACAAGAAATTATTCAATGAATAATTCTGCGCATATCGATAAAATCATTATGTATCTTTCAAAATTGTAACATTATAAATCAGTTAAATAAAGCCATTTTTATTATGTTTCACTGATACATGCATGCATGTATTACTGTTATTTCTGATATATTCAGAGGTAAAGGAATATGTCTTTATTATTATATGACCATCGGCAGTCTTCGCGGGTCATCTCGAAGGACAATTAGATGGCGTCTGGTCTAATATACGTACGAAATGCTGAAACAATATACAAAACCCTTGCAGTGCTAATTGTTTCTTTTTGACTTTTTGAAATTTGAATATATATTTTAGTATGTTATAAATAAAAAATATGAGAATTTTGGTCAAATCGGCGAACATAAATTTGACAGCTAATGGCCTTTTAAGATTACAGAAATATTTTTTTAAAATTTTCATTGTTTAAGCTTTTTTTCATTGAAAAAATATTACATAGCCAATATCTGAAATGATTGAAATGAAAGCCAATTATCTTTTCCAAAGCAAAAGCAGATAAATTATATGGACTGAAAATATCAATATGTTATTCTGAACAAATTGATTATTTTTGTCATACATTTACTACTGAAAAGATTATTCATTTGAAAAAAAATCACATTAAGCAAATATATCATTTGAAGTACAAATGTTACATTACCTGCCACGATATCAAACACTACTAGATGTTACACATTTGATGTCACCATGAAAAAAATTCGGAATAAATTTATAACTCTAGCACTTTTGTGTACAGTATCATGGTTGATTTTAAGAATTTATAAAACAAACAATTTTGATCTTCTGGTTGGAACAAATGAATTAACATCGAACTATTACAGCCAAAGCAGAATTCCAATATTTACTGTTTCAAAAGAAATGCCAAATTCCCAAAGATTTGTACACAAGGAACTAACTAAAGGAAAAGGTATATCTAACAAAACACTATATAAAGGAATAAATATTTCTACAGAGTTTGAATACTTTTACAGGAACATATCCGAAGACAATTTGGACGATCCTTTGCTTCACAAGCATCAGTATCGAGCATTATTGAACAATGATATAAAATGTAAAGGAAAAGATGTTTTCATGTTGGTTTTTGTACATAGTTCTGAAGACAATTTTTTGGAACGCCAACTGATTCGTTCAACATATGGATCAATTTCGGATTATGAAAATGAACACATTGAATATATTTTTGTGCTCGGACAAACCCCAAACACAAGAATCCAACAGAAAATTAATGACGAACGTGACAAATATGTGGATATTGTGCAAGGTAATTTTGTAGATTCTTACAGAAATTTAACATATAAACTTGTATTTAGTTTGTTTTGGGTCAACAACTTTTGCAGTAATGCAAAATTTGTAGTTAAAGTTGACGATGACATTATTATCAATATTCCATTATTAATTCAACATCTTCGACAAAAGACAAAAGGCAATTTGTTAACGAATGTTTTAGAATGTCATATGCTTACCAAAACCAAACCCATGAGACATAAATCCAAATGGAAAACGTCTTTATTGGAGTATCCCTTTCCAACGTTTCCACCATACTGTAATGGATATTCCTCCATAATGTCCATCGATGTCATTAGAAAAATGTATGAAACAACTAAGGAAGTACCTTTTTTGTGGTTAGAAGATGTTTATGGTGGTGGATTTCTACCCTGGATTTCAAATATTGAAATGCATCAGCCATATTGTTATTGGACATATGTGGTGAATGGAAATATGCACGGAAAGGCATGTAGATTATTCTATCTGTCTTATTCGTCAAACATTATATTTCAAAAAGATATATGGGAACAAATATCAAAACAAATCAATGTATCTTGTAAATGTTGAAATAAACAGTCAGTAAATAGTATAAAAAAATATTCCGGTAAACAAAGAATATATAATATATTATTAGCTCAACTGAGTGAGCTTTTCTCATCACTTGGCGTCCGTCGTCCGTTAACTTTTACAAAAATCTCCTCTGAAACTGCTGGACCAAATTAACCAAACTTTGCGACAACCGTCATTGGGGTATCTAGTTTAAAAAATGTGTCCGATGATCCCGCCTGCCAACCAAAATGGCCGACATAGCTAAAATAGAACATAGGGGTATAATGCAAGTTTTGTTTATTATTTTAAAAATCGTTATAAATAGGGAGAATCTGACAGGACACAAATGTTTAGAATGTTGAGCTCTACCAAATGTTCTAAATACGTCAAAACTGTGAGACGTTTTCTTTTAGGAGTTATTGCCCTTAAATGACAAATTTAACTATTTTTTTTCAACTTTGTCTATTATCTTGAAATCTATAATAGATAGAAAGAAAATTTAAATTGCAAAAATGATCAGCAAGACAAGTTCTACAAATAAGTCCGGATGGTCGACTCCTTATTAGAGTTATTGCCCTTTGATGACAATTTTTTTCCAATTTTTTACATTTTTGCATTATATCTTAATAATTATAAAAGATAGATAGAAACTGAAATTAGCAAAAATGATCAGCAAGACAAGACCTACAATTAAGACAAATGGAGGAAATCGTCCGACTACTCCTTATTTGAGTTATTTCCCTTTAATGACGATTTTTATCATTTTTTTTTTTGCGTTTTGCCTTTTATGGTAAAAATTATAATAGATAAATAGACACTTTAAATAAAAAAAAAAAAAAAAATGATCAGCAAGGCATAATCTACTAACAAGTCAAATTTTGCTGATATAGTTAGTTGACTGTCACTCTTTATAGGAGTGATTGCTTAAATGAGGATGTTTTTTTATCCTGTTTTGTGTTTTGAGCAAAAACTAAAGAAGATAGAGAGAAACTAAACAGACTTAATGATCAGCATTTAAAGATCAACAAAACAGAGATTTTTGTCATGAGTCCTATTCTCATCTACAATGTTGGAGAGTGTCTTTTCCTTCGTTGAACATGCACATGGACAAGGTGAGCGACACAGACTCTTTAGAGCCTCTAGTTATAAACAGATGCTAAATATCTTTAGTTCTATTTATGTTAATTTTGAAAAGGTTCATTATGCGCTAATACTTGCCATTTAGGTAATTACTGCCCTTAGTGTAATTGTTTGTATTCGTTTCAGTGTAATAATAAACATAATTCAATTGTACACATTTATAAATATACAAAATCATGTGTGATGACATCATTTTAAAAGTGGTTCTGTACCCTTTGAATACGCATTCCTACCCAGTTTAATTAGGTCGCTATCTTCTGTGTTGACATGAACTAGTATTAAAATGGTTGTAATTATGAATTAATTGTTTAACAACCTCTGAATTTTTCATAATACTAAAGATTGTCGACACAACAATTACCTTAGATATATTTGGCAAACCTTTCGAAATGTTGAGTCCCTTTATTTAGTTGTTTAACTTTTTTGATTTTAGTGTCACTGATGAGTTTTATGTAGACAAAACGCGCTTCTATCGTACAAAATGTTAAGCCGGGTATTTATGATGAGTTTATTCACATTTTTTGTGGAAACACCTTTTGCTAATTTTTCAATTATTTTGTGACAGCTTTTTTTTTGCCTTTGTTTTTTATCTCGCGGTATTTCAGGGTAACTCATAAATTGTTAGCCGATAAACACCAAGGGTCTTTTGATTTGAGATCCATGGGCCGTTACTTGAAAATTGATTTCAGCGTCAAATATGAAGATCATGTTCGTAATTTTGGTATGTGCAGGTCATCGCACTTCCTCTGAAAATTTTAGATAAAGAAAATAAGGACTGTTGCGAATATTTCGATTATCGAGATGAACATATGGTAGATTAAGTCCTAGGCGATCATGTGATACCTAATATGAATTATTGCCCCTGAAATGTTTGAATACAACTTTATTGGTTACTAGTTTGAAAAGCAGAATCTATAAAACTCCTTGGGGTGCTTTGTAGAATATAACGAGGTATGTTACCTAACAAAAATCAACAGAGGAACCCGGAAGTAGTTATTTTGCATTTATTTCACAGAATTAGGAATAGGTGTAAAAAAAACCTATCATGTGAAACCAACAGGGGCCTGCTATACACAGGAAATAGCTAATTACCCACCTTATTTCACTAAAGGAACTTTAAAACCACCTACCTTTGGGATCGGTATAAAATAACGTTTAATATGATACAAGAAGAGACATTGTATAAATCTGAAGTAGCTAGCTATTTCCCTCAGTTCAAGTAAAAGTTCATTTTAACCATATGTTGATAACCAGAATAATGTCAGTCTTTATACACCGCCGATGTCCGACTGACTACCAATTGCTACATTAACGATATGTTCGATAGGCTATAGGGAAAAATTAGTATTACATTTACCTGGTTTTAGGTTGACCTTTCGTGTACCCAAGGTAGGCGAAGGAAGTCAACTTGAGAGCGCTGTGATTGGATGTAATGGTGCAATATATTTTTTTATTTATTTGTGAATAACTGCAGTGTGTATATTTACAATTTAAATTTCGAGACACATTGAAATATTTTCTTGAGAATTATTGGAAAATGCTTTCAAATTTGCATAAATTTGATGTAAAATGACGGTGGGCATGGATACCATAAACAAGCTCCGTTCAAAGAAGGTCATGATACCATTTGACTTCAATTTCTAAAACAGAATAATAAAATACTAATATCACACATAACTGTTTTGTCCAGGTTTGTATTGTAAAAAGTGGCAAACTTAGAAAATGTTAGTATTGTCGCCTATAAAAGAATAAATACTAACGCTTTCCCTATAGTCCGCTAGAATTTTCCAGTAACATGTTTTAATTACTAGTAAATAATCATATGACACCAGAAGTGACTCTCTGCAAACAGGAAAATAATTGTCATTTCTAATCCAATAATAAAATTGAGAATGGAAATGGGGAATATGTCAAAGAGAAAACAACCCGACCAAAGAGCAGACAACAGCCGAAGGCCACCAATGGGTCTCCAACGCAGCGAGAAAATCCCGCACCCGGAGGTGGTCCTCAGCTGGGACTAGTGTACTAGTTCAGTGAAAATGGACGTAACACTAAACTCCAAAACATATAAATGAACTAAAATAAAAAAAAAAAAAACATACAAGACTAACAAAGGACAGAGGCTCCTGACTTGGGACAGGCGCAAAAATGCGGCGGGGTTAAACATGTTTTGTGAGATCTCAACCCTCCCCCTATACCTCTAGCCAATGTAGAATAAAGAAACACATAGGAATACGCACAGTAAAACTCAGTTTAAAAGAAGTCCGAGTCCGATGTCAGAATAGGTAACAAAAGAAACTAAGCAAAATGACAATGATACATACATTAACAAAGGACTACTAGCAGTTACTGACATGCCAGCTCCAGACCACAATTAAACTGATTGAAAGATTATGTCTTCATCGTATGAAAATCAAGTACAATCCCTCCCGTTAGGGGTTTAGTATCATACAATCATAAAATATATGAGAAGAACATAACCCGTATCATGCCAACAACTGGTTTTAGAATAATAGTGTTTATTTCCGATACAAAGACCCTATGAGTGAATCAATATTAATACCAAAATATGCAATCCTTAATGACCTGACAACAGTATCGTAACTATATCCTTTCCGAATAAGTCTGTTTAAAGGTTTGGTTAGCTTTTGAGGTGAATGCCGACATTTTTGTGCTTTGTAAAGAATATTACCATAAAATGTTGGATGTGAAATACCTGAACGTATAAGATGTCTACATGTTGATTTATATTTACGAATGATGTCCTTGTACCGATGATAAAATTTAGTAAATGTTTTGACTAGTTTGTGATATCGAAAACCCTGGTGTAATAATTTTTCAGTAATACAGAGATTTCTTTCGTTGAAATCAAATACGTTGTTACAAACACGAGCGAATCGAACAAGTTGAGATATATAAACACCATAAGATGGTGACAAGGGAATGTCATCATCTAAAAATGGATAATTAACAATAGGGAATGAAAAATCATCTCTTTTATCATAAATTTTGGTATTAAGCTTCCCGTTAAAGATATAGATATCAAGATCCAGAAAAGGACAGTGTTCATTGTTAGTATTAGCTTTATTTGAAGTCAGTTCGACAGGATAAATCTCTTTAGTGTAGATACTGAAGTCGTCATTATTGAGAGCCAATATATCATCTAAATATCTAAACGCGTTATTAAATTTTTGAATCAGATGTTGTTTCGATGGGTCTTTGCTGATTTTAGTCATAAACTGTAGCTCATAACAATACAGAAACAGGTCCGCAATAAGTGGTGCACAGTTAGTCCCCATGGGAATTCCGATAACCTGACGATATACGGAATCTCCATAGCGAACAAAAATGTTATCTAGTAAAAATTCAAGGGCAGTTAAAGTATCAAAGCAGGTCCAATTGACATAGTTCTTTTGTTTGTTGTTACTAAAAAATGATCTAAAAGAGTTTGAACATATATATTCGCATTCCAACTTTTTAAATGCCCATTTAATCAGGTGTGTGAATTTTTTCTTAATAAGATTATGAGGCAACGTGGTATATAGGGTAGAAAAATCAAAACTTTGAACAGATTCGAAATCATCAATATAAGCATGCAATTTATCAAGTCCTAACGAATTTTTGATACTCCAAAAGTAATTAATTCCACTATTTTCAAAAGACTTATTTGAACAATTTATTACCAGGTTTTTGATTGTACCAAGTGTACTAGTAAGTAGAATAGATAGTTTAGAAGTGGAACAATGGCTTGAAGACGAAATAAATCTATATTTGTAAGGAGTTTTGTGCAGCTTCGGAAGCCAGTACATAGTTGGAACTTTCATTGTATTTGGTTCTGCTTGTAAAGAGGTAGCTAAAAGTTTATATTTGTTACAGATTTCATTTTCCGAAAATGGAGTCAGTTGGATTGTTGGTAAATTCGTGATTTCCTTTTGTAGAACCTCAATGTAAAATTTACGTCAAACAATAATGATATTGTTAGCAGCTTTATCAGCCGGGACAAAAACAAATTCCTTGGCGATTTTTTTTAGCTTATGTTTGATACGAGAAACTGGGCTATTATGGTTGTTGTTAGGAGTAAAATGATCTTTAAAATGTTGAATACGTATATCAATTATGTTCATTACCGAATTAAAAAAAGAATCTAATGATTTCTTGTCAGCTGTTTCTCGGTTTATCCATTTAGAGCAGTAAGTAAGGAGTGAGTCGTGGATGATGTTACGACACTCATTCCAATTAATAATTGACGGGGGACGATATTTAGGTCCTTTACTGAGGAATGGTTTCAACTCTCGGTCACGAACGATGTTAAGGTCTCCTGTTATAACATGGGAACTGGGACCATAAATGTATTCGGAATTACTGCAATTTCATGAGGTAGGTGTATTGTCACTGATATTAACATCTTTACACACTTCGCTGTAATTAAACATATATTTCCGGGTAGATTTTTTGTAAACATAACAAATAAGAGGGAGTTCAGTATTATCAAAATAGCCAGGAATTTGTTCTTTAACAGAATGATCATTAAAAATACGGGCAATATTTACAAAATCAAAACCTTTATTGACATATTTAATTTTAATAAAATGTTTTTTGTGATCTTCAGGGCGATCAATTCTGGGAAACAATTTAGAATAACAATATGCAATCATTATTTGAACGATTTCATACTTAGGACTGCAATATGAAATTGAGTTCCATTCCTCCAAAATTTGGTGTAATTTATCAACAGGCAAAGAGCAGAGCTTGGTTAATAGATAATGTCTACCGTTGTTTTTTGAAATAGAAATTAGGTCCGAAATATTTGTATTGTTATTACGAAATTTTCTTTGATTGCGATTTATTCTACGCCCATGAGAACGGTTTTTACGAACTGTTTTAGAAACTATATCCAAAATGTTAACATAATCTGTTCTAGATATATTACCAATTCCCATGATATTGTCATTAAGACTGAGAGGATAGACTGTCTGTAATTTTTTAATCCAATTTAATTCAATTATTTTTCGTGATCGTACGAATTTTGAATGAGATTCCCCAGGCTGCTTATTAACTACTTCTAAAGGTTGAATTGTTAAATATTTAAAATGATGACTGTGCTTCTTAAGGTGTTGATAAATGATACTTTTGAATTTATGGTGTCTTTTAAAACGATAAAGATGTTTTTGCGTGCGTTTAGATAAATATCGTCCAGTTACTTCAAACTTTCTAATTTTGTATGTTAGCTATCTTCTTTCTCCGGAGATGGATTTTTCAAACCGACTGTTCTTATACTTTCTTTAATTTCCTATCAAGAAATGTGAATTTACCTTCTCTGAACAATTGTTTTTTTCGTAACCCGAAAAAAAAATTCAACACACTCGGTATTCAAAATTTGTGCCATGATAAAAGTTGACCTGCGCTATAATTTGTGTCAAAATTATGGTGCAGTCCTGGTAAAAGAGAGGCGAAAGGTACCAATGGGATATTCAAACTCAAAAGTCGAAATCAAACTTACAATGCTATGGCAAAATACTAAAAACGACAAAAAGACAAACAACAGTACAAAAAACACAACAAAGAAAACTAAAAACTGAGCAACACAAACACCATCAAAAACCGGGGGTGATCTAAGGTGCTCCGGAAGGGTAAGCAGATCCTGCTTCACATGTTGCACCTGTCGTGTTTCTCATGTAAGTACAAAATCGATTATAAGTCAAATTCGGTAGATCACATTCGAAGAAAAGAGGACGGGATTGTGGTTAAGACAATTGATATATATCTGTCGTTATATGTGAAATAAACTCATTATAGATCCAGGATTGAAATTTTGTACACCAGAAGCGCGATTCGTCTAAAAAAGACCCATCAGTGACGCTCGAATCAAAACAAATTTAAAGCCAAATAAAGTACGAAGTTGAACAGATATTCCATACCGATCAACCAACTCGTGGTGGCGTTCGTAAAATTTTTGAAGGAATTTTCACCACTTGGACTTGGTTTAATAGTTTCGTTGTTAGCAGCAACCCTCTATAAAGAAAATCATGATAGGAAATGCAAGCTCTGGAATATCGTATCTACTGGAAGATAATGGTCCATATGTAGGCGCTGCCGGAATGTTGCTACATAGAAACAAAAAGTTAACAATTGGGAAGCTGAATTCTTCCTGTTTTTCGTATAGTTTTATTCTCAACCTATCCTCATTGTCAATTTCTAGATGTAAGACAAGAAATGAGGCAGCTTTATTTCAATTACAGGTAATTATTTTTATTTTTGATTAAAGTTGATTTGGTGTTACGTTGATAAAATATTGTATAGAAAGTATTTTTATTACTTTCGATAGTTATAGCTCTGATATATTATATTATAGTAAGAGATAATAAAGAAACGAAGACAAACAATCAAACACATAATAGATGTTCTGTCATTCAATTCTAAAATATCTTCTTTACTCATCATGCATTCATCATCAAAAGGTTTTAAGTGTACACTGTCAACTCTCTCTTTTAAATACAATCAGGCATTGCAACTTAGCTATTAATATTACATAATGTATTTGATATAAAGATGCCATAACGAATATATTTTGATATGAAGAAATGTTAAAAATTTTGTCTATAATATAAAAAAAAATGAGAGGTAATACACAAGTCTATACGATCAAATAACGTGCTATGGTGAGCTCGAATAGTTTCGCCAATAAATTTAGGCACAATTATTAATATAGTTATTTGAAATATTTGGAAATAGGCGCTTAGCTTTAAGTGATGAAGTTTACTTGAATTTTAGAAACAGTAATAAAACTGTCTAGTTTATGGTGAGAAAGCAATCATTTATGAAAAAAGCAACAAACACTCATCAAAGACACTAGGCTTATAATTTGGTAAACCTGACGCATGTTTTGTCTACATAATACCCATCAGTGGCACTCGATGTAAGACGGTCTACATAATACCCATCAGTGGCACTCGATGTAAGACGGTCTACATAATACCCATCAGTGGCACTCGATGTAAAATGGTCTACATAATACCCATCAGTGGCACTCGATGTAAGACGGTCTACATAATACCCATCAGTGGCGCTCGATGTAAGACGGTCTACATAATACCCATCAGTGGCACTCGATGTAAGACGGTCTACATAATACCCATCAGTGGCGCTCGATGCAAAACGGTCTGAAGGCTAAATCAAAAAAGAAGCCGACGATAATTAAAAGCCGAAAATTCCAAAAAGTTGTGCCAAATACGGCTATGGTAATCTACTATTTTGGGGGGTTGGGGGACGGAAACCTAAGTGTTTCGAATATTTCAACATTATATAAATATTAAATTTATAAAAAATGAAATTATCATTGATATTTCATGTCTGCCCAAAAGTGCTGACTACTGGGCTTGTGATACTCTAGGGGACGAAAGTCCACCAGCAGTGGTACCGACAAAGTGGTTGTAGCCACTTATCAAAGATACCAGGCTCATAATTTGGAACGCCAGACACGCGTTTTGTCTACACAAGACTCATTAGTATCAGTTTCTTGAATCAATGAATTTGCCAAATAAAAGACCTGTCTAATATCTCAAGTGATCTGTTTGAAAGGTGTGTATATTCAACATTAAAGAGGTGAGATGACACATGATTGCAAATGAGACAAATAACAATTTAAAACTGAAACGTGGGTGAACTGGCGCAGCGGTACCAATAGAAAAAAACTCTTCTTATGAATAACAAAATCAATAGTTTGTTCACGTCTATAACCTTGCTGATTAAAAGTTATTTCGAACCCATAATTGTACATTTTGAAAATGTTAACTGTTATATGAAATGAGTTTCTTGTAATTTCAATATTATCGAAATTATTGAACCAATGCATACTTCATCGTGCTGTGTAGAGGCCGTAGAAAGTTTCCCCGTGCTTGATATGTATGCTCCTCTGAATTTTTTAAGTTATGGTGTATTTATTCTTAAGATAACTTCTCTTATGAGTGCCACACCATTCTCTCAATTTTAGGACAGCTTGCATACTAAAATTTTAATAAGACGCACACCACTATTCTTGGTCCTCATTCCTATCCACGTTGAATTCTTCACTTCAAAACATTTTATGGAAGCGGGATCAATTTACCTGTATTTATACATCAGACCGTACTGCGCTGTTACCGGAATTTTGGATACACCAAACCAGGCACTTCGTACCTGAGAAACAGGCTATAGGTAGCACGGTAGTATTTGCATTCCGGAATTTAGGTTGCTCTTTTGTGTACCCTACTTAAGTCAATGTATCTGAACAGTGTGATTGGACAAAAAATACAGTATCAACTGAACATACTTTCCCAAACTGAGGGATGAATCAGGTGTAGAAAAATATGAAAGAATTGTACATACAGGTGAAAATGAATTTTTGAGAATTTTTTTAATTTTTGTATTCACTGCATGATAAAAGAGCTAAAAGCACTAGTGGCCTTAGGTTTTTAAAAATAGCAAAAAAAGGTAAACGGTCATGATACATATTCAAATTTATTTCTGATTATTATAATGAAAGTACTTCAGTTAACTGTGTATGTAGAATTTTTCGCAGTGTTAGAAAGTGGTGAAAATCCTGAAAAGGCTATCATTATCCCTTATGGGCCAGGAAATACTACCGTGCCACCTATACATGCCCTCAATTTTAGAATTCATTCATACATTTTTGTATTATTCACAATTATCAGTAGATTGTTTGTTCTACAAGGATCACCAGTCCTTCACTTTTCATCTGATACCTTAATTACTAATATATATGCTACATAATTTAAGATTTACATCTGTGCGTAGGAACTATTTTGTTTTAAATATGTAATACTTTCCAGTATGCTCTTTTTTGACCGGGCCCGATTAGGTGGTGTTACATCTTACAAAGTCTATCCAAATTATTTTTGCAAAGAATTCCGCTCAAGCCGGTGTAGGGGCCGTCTTAAACTTGCAGTGAGGTGAGAGTTTTTTTGCTCCGTGTTGAAGGCCTCACTGTGACATTGAGATGAAGAACAGCAATAAAAGCGCTGTTCCTTTGCTTTTTGTGTGTTTATTTGCTGTGCATATACTGATTTTGTGTCATGGATGGATACCTCATATCCTTTGTTTTTCTATTATATATACTAAACTAAGTCATGTTTGCACGTTTTTTTTAATATTTATTACGAATCTATAACGTATTATCGACAAATAATATTTCATTCAGTGATTGTTGATCGCGAGCTAATTAACTTTCGAGTTAGTTGCCGAAGTTTACCGGATCGTGACATTGATAAACAATCAACATAAACAATCAACACAGAGCACTGCAGCACCTGACAGATAAGTGAATTGATAGAGCCATGATGTGTTTTTTTACATTTTCCATGCGTTCCCATTTGTTGATTAAACTTTTCCTTAACAGTTGTTAAATGTTTTGTTGTATTAAATTTGTTCTTTAACCTTCAAGCGCACGTTTGTTTACATTCTTTCCTCATGATTCCCCCTCGCACTTGCGCTGTGCGGTTGTCGAAGTTTTAACGAGATGTCTCGGAGTTAATTTCACTGCATACGGTAAAGCTTCAAGTATATAAAACATATTTAACTTTTTTTTAAAGTTGAAGTTTCATATGACTATAAGTATAAATAAGAAGATGTGGTATGAGTGCCAATGAGACAACTCTCCATCCAAGTCACACTGTATAAAAGTTAACAATTATAGGTCAAAGTACGGCCTTCAACACGGAGCATCGGCTCATACCGAACAGCAAGCTATAAAGGGCCCCAAAATGACTAGTGTAAAACAATTCAAACAAAACCAACGGTCTAATATATATAAAAAACGAGAAACGAGAAACACTTATGAACCATACCAATAAACAACAACTACATATAAGGTATGTTATTTAAAATATAAAAAAGTGAGAAAAAATATCATATGCAAAACTAAAGCTTTTTTCATCCCAAACTTTCAAAGTATTACACATAATCTACCTAATTTCCACGACTAAGTTTTCGAGCACACCACTGGTACGAAAGTTTTGTCTATAAGTTCATGTAACAATTTTAAACTTGTATGTGTTGATTTTAAAAATTAAAGGAATTGTTGTAAATACATGAATGGACGGTCTTTTCGATGTTTTCTCGTTAAAAGTTTATATTAAAAAAGGTCCGTTTGAAGTTGCTTAGTGACTTAAATTCAAAAGTGTTAATCTTTGTTGCATATCAATTATTTTTGTCGAAACTGTTTGACTGAAACCTCCCTTTACTAACTGCTTATATATAATAGAGAATCTGTGTTCCCCAGAAACATTAATTGGGGATGGTAAGCGGGGAATGTACTCCCATAGCAACATTTGAAATAACTTTTTCACAAAAACCAAGTCGGGAATATGGCAGATGTTTTCACTTGTTCCGTTGATTGATAGCGTTTGATTTTGTCAGTTTTTACGGACCTCCCTTTTAGCTCACCTGGCCCGAAGGGCCAAGTGAGCTTTTCTCATCACTTGGCGTCCGTCGTCCGTCGTCGTCCGTCGTCGTCCGTCGTCGTCCGTCGTCGTTAACTTTTACAAAAATCTTCTCCTCTGAAACTACTGGGCCAAATTTAACCAAACTTGGCCACAATCATCATTAGGGTATCTAGTTTAATAATTGTGTCCGGTGACCTGCCAAATCAACCAAGATGGCCGCCATGGCTAAAAATAGAACATAGGGGTAAAATGTATATTTTGGCTTATAACTATGAAACCAAAGCATTTAGAGCAAATCTGACATGGGGTAAAATTGTTGATCAAGTCAAGATCTATCTGCCTTGAAATTTTCAGATGAATCGGACAATGGGTTGTTGGGTTGCTGCCCCTGAATTAGTAATTTTAAGGATGTTTTTCCGTTTTCGGTTATTATCTTGAAAATTATTACAGATAGAGATAAACTGTAAACAGCAATAATGTTCAGCAAAGTAAGATCTACAAATAAGTCAACATGATCAAAATGGTCAGTTGACCCATTAAGGAGTTATTGCCCTTTAAAGTAATTTTTTACCAATTTTTTGTAAATTTTTGTAATCTTTTACAAAAATCTTCTCCTCTGAAACTACTGGACCAAATTCAACCAAACTTAGCCACAATCATTAGAAGGGTATTTAGTTTAAAAAATATGTGCGATGACCCAGCCAACCAACCAAGATGGCTGCCATGGCTAAAAATAGAAGATAGGGGTAAAATGTAGATTTTGGCTTGTAACTCTGAAACCAAAGCATTTAAAGCAAATCTTACAGGGATTAACTTGTTTATCAAGTAAATATCTATCTGCCCTCAAATTTTCAGATGAATTGGACAACTGGTTGTTGGGTTGCTGCTCCTGAATTGGTAATTTTTAAGGAAATTTTGCTGTTTTTGGTTATTATCTTGAAAATTATTACAGATAGAGATAAACTGTAAACAGCAATAATGTTCAGCAAAGTAAGATCTTCAAATAAGTCAAATGACCAAAATAGTCAGTTGACCCCTTAAGGAGTTATTGCCCTCTATAGTCAATTTTTGGAAAATGACGCTATCAGCGGCATGTTTCCGATACCATTGACCAGAACTAACGGAAGTTGATTATGCCTCCGCCTACCGCACTCGATTTCATATTTACTATTTTGCCTGCTAACCCGAATAATTCAGTCCCTCCCCGTAATCGATCTCTCCTACTTCCGAGTTCTGATCCGGCCAAAACAGGATTTCGGAACGTCTCTAGGTAGTTGTTTGTACGACGCAGTTTTTATTTACTCACCATAAACAAACTGAAACGTTCAGTATGGCATATATTTTAGGTTAAAGATGGTCCCATTCATTTGAAAAGCATTTTGAAAGTAGACGATGGAATTATTTCAGGTTTGGGAACAATCTAGGTTTGGATCAGTTAGTAAATTTTCCTACCAGGAAAGATAATATTTTAGACATCTTTTGTACCAACCAACCAAATCTTATAACCAAAATTAAATCAATACCCGGTATATCGGATCACAACATAGTTTTGGTTGATGCCATTTGTAAGCCTAAAAGAGCTACGCAATGCCCCCATAAAATTTTCTTATGGAAGAAGGTAGATTTAGAAAAAATTAAAAATATTACCAAATCATTTATATATGATCTGCTAAGCCAGACCACATTAGAACTTACTATAGATCAGTGTTGGATTAAGTTTAGAGATGGAATAATAAAAATCATCAATGATAATATACCAAGTAAAATGACAAAATCTAAATATACAAATCCCTGGGCAAATAAAGAAATTGATAGTTTATGTAAAAAACAAAGACGAGCATTTAATAAAGCTAAAAAAACTGGGAAACAAATCCACAAAGATAAATACAAAAGGCTTAAAGCAACAGCTCAAAGACAAATTAGGAAAGCCCAGAGTAAATATATGGAAGAAATCATAAGTCCACAACTTGAGGAAAAACCAAAATCATTTTGGCAATACATAAAAGGGAAAAAGACTGAAACATCTGGAGTCTCACCTTTGAGAGGTAAGGATGGATTACTTTATAGTGATGAACAATTTAAAAGTGCATTTACTAAAGAAGACAAAACTTCAATGCCACATAAACCTAAAAGTCCCTACCCCACCATGCCAGATATAACCATTAATATCAATGGCATAATTAAACTCCTTAAAATATAAACCCCATAAAGCTAGTGGGCCTGATAATATCCCTGCTATTTTCCTTAATAAACTCTCGGAAGAGAAATCCCCTTCCTTGTATTCTTTTTCAAAATCCATAAATGATGGAAAAATCCCAGAAGAGTGGAAACAGGCAAATGTTGTGCCAATTTTAAAAGGGAGATAAGCATAATGCAATTAACTATAGACCGGTTTCTTCAACGGCTATATGTTGTAAGGTTTTAGAACACGTCTTAACAAGTAATATTAGAAAACATTTAGATTTAAATAATATTTTAAATGATTGCCAACATGGCTTTAGTAGTAAACGTTCCTGTGAAGCACAACTTGTTATCAGCATCCAGGACATAGCCAATTACTTGGCAGAAGGTAATCAAGTTGATGCAATACTTTTAGATTTTCTAAAGCTTTTGATAAGGTCCCCCATGAAAGATTAATAACAAAACTTAATTATTATGGTATACGTGAAAATAACTTACTTTGGATAAAAGATTTTTTGTCAAACAGGCAACAGCAAGTCCTGCTTAACGGTGTTCAATCTTCCAAATTAGCTGTTGACTCTGGTGTTCCTCAGGGCACAGTATTAGGCCCAACTTTATTTTTGTTATTCATAAACGACCTACCTGAGCATGTCTCCTGTAAGGTTCGTCTTTTTGCTGACGACTGTTTACTTTATGAAACATCAAATAATATAAATGAGTCTCAAGCACTCCAAAAAAATCTATCAAGCCTTGAAAATTGGGAATCTGAATGGCAAATGAAATTTAATCCTGAAAAATGCTATGTCATAAATATTTCTAAAAAGTCGAAAATAATTTATTTCAGTATAAATTACATAACCATGTACTTGAATCTGTCAAAGACAGCAAGTATCTAGGAGTTACAATAAGCCATGATCTTGATTGGGGGCCCCATATTAATAATATAACTTCAAAGGCAAATAAAACACTAGGATTTTACGTAGAAACATGAAAACTGTACACGTAAGGTTAAAAACCTTACGTACACATCACTTGTGCGTCCGACCGTCGAGTACTCCTCACCAGTTTGGGATCCGTACAAACAAAGCCAAATAAACCAAATTGAGCAGATACAGCGTAAGGCAGCAAGATATGTTTTTAATGACTATAGCGATAGATCACCAGGTGCTGTCACTGACATGTTAAACAAACTAAAATGGGAAAACTTGCAATCCCGTAGAACAAAAGCTAAGCTTGTCTTGATTTATAAGATTAATGGGGGGTTGGTCGAAGTCACTAATGACGTCCTGACACAATCTGACAGGCGAACTAGAGGCCTACATAAATTTCGACATATATATACAAATAAAGACTTTTTTAAATCATCTTTTTTCCCAAGTACTATTGCTGTCTGGAACGATCTCCCAGAAACAATTTGCATGTCACCCTCCTAGAATCCTTTAAAGGTGGTATCTCCACCTTAACATTTGGAGGTTCTAGTCCGGCTAATTAATTAGTGTATTTAGCCACTGTACATAATGTGAATACGTTTAACATTAAGCTACAACTAATGTTATTTTTAAATTGTAATTGAACTGTGGGAAATATTTTTATGTTATTATAACAAAATTTTCGACATCCATTTGCATGTACATAGCGCCACAGTTCCGGGATATTCCACACTCCAGCACCGGAGTCTTTCCCGTACCAGGAAGAAGAAGAAGAGTAAATTATCACAAAGTTCATTTCTTGACGACCTCATAATTTCATCATAACGATGGTACAAATCGATTTTTACTGTTTACTTTCGCTTCTCATGTTTTGTAAACGGTCTTTTATTTTTAAACCCGAACCAGGCATATGCATTCTGCAATTGCGCAAATCTTCGTTCTTTGGTCAATAGGCTTATGGATAGTTGTATCAATTTCAACTCTTACATCATGTACATTATTTTTTTTAAAAATATATTTGCATTACACATGCAATGGCAGTACCTTTCCAATTACTATTTATGTGTTGTGTCTAAATTAAAGTTGTAACACTTTATAGTGACTGGAAAGGGTAGAAAAATTCATCAGATGAGAAAAGGCTGAAGATACATGGAAACGGCACCAAATCATTAGATATTGCATCTTATAAAAAGAAACTGAGATTTGGATAGTTCCACTTCAAGGTAAAAATGTTTATCTCTTGTGAAATGAAATAAAAAAATATTGTAACACTGTAGTTAATTAATAACGATACTATTACATGTATTTATGTATTGGCCTTATATTGTTGGTCCTCGGCCAGCAGTATTGGCCTTCGGCTTCGCCTCAGACCAATACACCAAGACATGGACCAATAACAAGGACAATACTGCGCAATAATATTATAGAATGACAGTATGGTTCAATAGCGGAATCAGCCCTCAACTACTTTTACATAAATATTAACTTCTGGCTTCAACTCCTTGTTCGTCTTGTCTGGAGATCTTGTTTTAGTTCCAGTTAGGCAAGCATTTTAGAGACATATCACGTCCATCCTCTCTTGACTTGTAATTTCTGGTGATAGATTTTGCCGCTTGACGTTGTATCCTTTCAAGCTTGTTTTTTTTTGTTACCGTGTAGGGGTCCCATACTATGGCTCCATATTAAATTGTAAGATTCATTCCTAAAGGTCTAGATCATTGTTCTAATCTGACACAAATTTCAATAACTGGAATGCTACCCAAGTTGAACATATGGTGACCTACTAGAACAGCATTATCACTATTGAAATTGTGTTTAATACCATGATTGTTCAATGTCATTAACTTAAATGGAGACAGACATTTGACCTGAAAGGTGGTGTGGGAGTGCAAAATCAAAAACTAACTGACTATGATATATGGTTAAAGAATGAATATCAATTACATGGGTCAACATGGTCAAGGGCAGAGTTGTTATGAAATAACAATATGGCAGAGAAGTGGTTTCAAGTTTCATATAAAGCGACCTGACTGACATGAAATAAAAAAATCAAAGGAGTATCCCTATTTGTTTAATCTTCAAGGTGAAATAAAACTAGTAAAACAATATTATACTATTGTCTAAATCTACAGAAATATAATTTGCTTCAAGTAACAGAAATAACTAGGTCACTAGTAACTTATCTAATGAGTATGTGGGGTATAAGAGCTTGATAACAACAGGCTCTTCATAATAATTTGGTTTGAAAAGGATACAAGTAGTCTATATTCTTGATTTAGAAAAATGTAATTGCAAGACAAAAATCATATTACTTAGAATACTTTAGATCATTCAGGTCTTTATTTATATGTACATGTACAAAAGAACAGCCAGTAGTCATTGGATATTGTAGATCATTCAAATAGACTTGACCTATTTATTAGTACAAAAGAACAGCCAGTAGTCATTGGATATTGTAGATCATTCTGGTAGTCTTGACCTTTTTATTTATAGAAAAAAACAGCCAGTAGTCATTGGATACTATAGATCATTCAGGTAGTCTTGACCTATACATTTGTACTAAAAAAACAGCCAGTTGTCATCTTCACATAACACACACATATACGAATATCAATTATATGCTTACGAGACATGTTGGAATGTTAAACTAATTACGGTATGTGAAAATCAAGACTTGCATAAAAAATATCACAATATTAGAGACAGTGGCGTAATTTTTCCTCAGAGCTTTCAGCTCTTTGATTAACAATTTTCATTAATTTGGTAAAAAAAAAACACATTAATACCTGATGATGGTGTTTCTTTCTTTACATTGAAAATGATGTCACAACTATAATCCCGAACAATAGGTCGAATGTCAGATATGTTTCAGTACTTTGGCTTCATTTTCTACAGATTCCGAAGTGCAAATGATGCTTGAATTCCTACACTAATTTATACAGACTTCATCCCCTTTCACAGGTAATAAAATTGAGAATGGAAATGGGGAATGTGTCAAAGAGACAACAATGCCTGCCTCATATTATATTTAAAACAATAATAGAATATCAGAAATTTTGAGAGAAAATTAATCAACCATGCAAGATCTAAAACTTAATTAATATTGTTCAAATTATCAATTAACTATTAAAAAAAATTCTCATTAAAAATATAGTTCTTCATTTTATATTTTATCAGAAGTTTAGGGAAAAAATTGAATTTAGTTGTGTCCCTTGTTCTCATTTCCTGGGATAAATCCAATACAAATTAAAGTATTGGTATTGAATTAATATTTAAGAAATATTTCAAACCTTACCATTTTTTCACAAGAATGAAGACCATATTTTCAGTGTCATGAGTATCAGTCATCATATTTGTTGTACTTTGTTGTTTAAAAGTTGAATACAAAAAGATCAACAAAGCAATTCAAAACCACTTGAATTTTGCAACAACAAATGAGAGTTTTAACGACCTCAGCTGGCTATACAACCCTTGCACAATCAACTGAATTTTGCAGAAATCATTAATAGGAAAGATTGCCCTTAAATGATAATTTTTATTACCTTTTGTTTTTTTTTTTTTGGGGGATGTTGCGCAACAACAAAACTTCACAACAAACTTTCTCATCACTTCGCATTTCTCGTTAGATAAATTTTACAAAAATTCTCCCCTGAAACTACTGTCAAATTAAACCAAACTTGGTTTAAATCACCACTAGGATATCCAAGGACCTCTGTGTATGATGACCCTGCCTGCCAACATGGCACACATGGCTGAAATAAAACATAGGTTTCAAACGCACTTTTTAGTCTTATATCTCTGAAACTAAACGACAGTACAACAGTTGCATTTATCATGCATCAATTGTAAATAAAAATATCAGGTGAGCGACACAGGGTCCTTGGAGCCTCTAGTTTGATTTGCCTTGGAGTTCGGTATCTTTGTATAACTTTTTTTTCTCACAAAGGGTGCTGCCCTCATCGTTTGCTTTTTTCAAAGAGAAAAGATAAAATTAGATTGTAATTATGTTTTTATTTGAATATTTTTTCATGACTATTTACCGTTTTCTTGGGAACTTGTAAAAAGTAGCGTCCTCGCTTAGAACGTGTAAAATACCGAAGAGTGAAACTTCCCAATGTTTGCAGGTAGGTATGATTTGCCACTAAATTTTCCAGTACTGCAAAGGACAGATGTGAACAATCAAAGGACAGATGTGAACAATCAAAGGACAGATGTGAACAATCAAAGTTCATCGTACAGTCTTCAACCATAAGCAAAAGGGCATAAGATGACACAATGTAAAACAATTCGAAAGAGAAAATTATCGATCTGATATGTACTACAACAATAAACGAAAACCAGTAATGATAGACACAATAATGACAACAATTGTTCTACAGGCGCTCAATTCTCCCTTTACCTAAGCCAGTGGCGCAGAAACACAACATAAGAACAAACTGTTAAAATCAGTTTGAAATGGTTTGATTCATCAGATCTAAGTACAAACACAAATAACAGTAAACAAACAAGTTTGAGGTGTTTCCATCTCATAAATCACATGTGTTGAGAAGAAAATAAAGAAAATGAAGGTAAACAAATAGGAGTTGAAGTTAAAAAACTTCACAATGATTCCAAAAAATATAAAGCTTGTATTTATATTAAAAATAGGAAATAATTAGCAACTTCCGGTAAACAAAATGTCACCATCTTTGTTTTATGATTGTTTACTAAAAACTTATTCCAAAAAGTATGGTTTCTATATACTTTCTTATGAAAATAGGAGATAATTAGCTACTTCCGTATATAATATGTCACTGTCGGTGTCATTTGAGAGGTTATTTTATACTGAGGTGGCAGGTACCAGTTTTGGTGTACCAGAACATGTTTCCCACGCAGAAATATTTTCATAGTAAAGTAATGACAAATATAATTGCATCATGTGGACCGAACAAAACAAATGAATGAAAATCATAGGTTATTGTACTACATAAGTAAGTAGTTGCATAAACAGGTTGGGAATTTCCTCCACATATTAATCCAATCACAAGTCAAAAATGGGATATCCTCTCTTGATTTCATCTAATCAAAGTGTGTGTGTGTGTGTGTGTGTGTGGGGGATTTTAGTTTTATGCAAAAAATATCTTGAGATGTTAATGGAGGGATATGTGCGGACAAGGCTCTTATTCATTGAATATCATTTATCTCTTAAAATTTGCCTTAAATTCTTCCCTGACATTAGCAGGATTCTGCAGGTGAGGATCAGATTTGTATTCAGGGCATCACATTTATTTTTACCTTATTTGCAATGCATTTATAAATTTTTAAAATCTCCACGCTGGACAAACACCCAAATTTTCAGGTTTTCTATAGATTCACATTAGCATGCACGTATCTTAGTTACCCGAAACCATATATTTTATTTGCATATTAGCTTGAATGATTTTTAATGAAAATTAAATCATAAATGAATGAAATTCTAAAGATTTATGGTAAAATAACTGGTTTCTGCCACCTGACTCCAAACATACAAATGAATTAAGAGAGAACATTAGTTATTTCTAAATAAGTAAAGAAACAAATTCTAACAGACTGCTCCATGTTACTTTCGGTTGATCTGTTAAGGTCATATACCTCCTTCTATTATATTTAAGACCAGAGGGCTATATCATGCTTTGATTTTAATTAATATTCAATAAATCTTTAATTTTAAGCTGTCAGGAACAATAACGCTTATAAAATGTCAAAAGGATAGTTTCGGACCAAATGAACGAGACCTTCTTCTCGATAACTAAAAAAATAAAAATCATTTCAGCAGTTCATAATATCTTCGTTTCTACTTTCAGAGAAGATGAGATAAAAGCAAATGTTGACATTGAGAAGATGACCTTGAAATTTGATGCTGACCTCATTTTCCAAGTTGTGGCACAAGGACCTCAAAACAAATGACTCGAGGTTTTAACGGCTTACGATTTAAAAGTTATATTAAATTACCGCTAAGTAAAATAGCCAAGGGAAAATTACCCCTTTAAGATGTCATATGTTAAAATTGACCAAAAAATCTGAGGATACAGCGAATAATTTAAAGAAAATAAGTTGGTTCATTTGTATTTTGGTTATGGAGGAGATGTAATAACAAGAAAAACAGTGTAGAGTGCTCACTCTTTTAAAGAAACGTGGTCAATTAAACAGGATGAGTTTCAAAAGCGCAAGAACTGCTCGATATCATATACCTAATATCAGAAGTCCAGTTACCCTAGTAATGGACTTCTGCTAATATCTAATAACACAGACGACATTTATGAAACAAATGGTGATAGAAGAAAAGAATACAATCAAGACAAAATCAAAATGTCTTTCCATTGAAAGATCAAAAGTCATAAAAACACAAAGAACACAAAGAAACTATCTTACGAGAACTCACAGAAACAGAATGCTAGTTATGAGCCAAATTTCAACTAATAATTTAACCATGTTTTCTTGACTAAAATATTAATCAGTTTACCTCCAACAGTAATAGTGTAAAGATGTCATGAACAGTCTGAGAAAATCATAGGATTGCGCAATACCAAAATAAGTATCGACAGATTGTAGGACATAACTGTAAATAACATTAGTTATGCATAAACCTACTTTTTTTGTCTTTTCGTAATTTTTATTTTTCTGCCAGGGTATTGTCTGTTTTTAATTTTTTGCCATGGCATTGTCTTTTTCTATTGGACATTTGATTTTTGTATGCCCCGTGGTATCTGGTCTTTCTTTTTTTTATAAATATTTATTTTTGATTGTTTTAGATCATTTATTATTTTCTCGAAATACACCGGAGGAAATATTCTAAGTAGTATTTGGAAAATTAAAAAGAAAAAATGTTTCCTGCATTGTTTACTATATTAAAAAATTGTTGCTTCTTTTTTAAGTCTGTGTGTGTGTGTGTGTGTGTGTGTGTGTGTGTGTGTGTGTGTGTGTGTGTTAATTTACCTGCCAAAAGGCTCTTTTGTCGTAAAGTTATGTTCTCAACCGACCCTCATTGTCCATTTCTAGATGTAAGTCAAGATATAAGACAGACTTAACGCGTTTGTTGCTGTGTAACATATTTGTTATTGTTCATTATTTTGTACATAAATTAGGCCGTTAGTTTTCTCGTTTGAATTGTTTTACATTTGTCATTTCGGGGCTTGTTATAGCTGACTATGCGGTTATGGGCTTTGCTCATTGTTGAAGGCCGTACGGTGACATATAGTTGTTAATTTCTGTGTCATTTGGTCTCTTGTGGAGAGTTGTATCGTTGGTAATCATACTACATCTTCTTTTTATATTAACTGTATCTGTTGTACCCTTTATTTCAAGTTCGACGGGAAAATATGTTCAACATTGGAACCAAACTTTGAATTTTTTAGTGAAAGGACATCATCTCTATAACGTTAGGTTAACGGATAACGATATAGCTTCTTTTCATTTTTCCGAAGAAGCTCCGTTATGGAACTGATTGTTCGTGTACATAAAAGCCAAATCGTCATTTTTTTCTAAATAGATTCAAAGTGTTGTTCACAATAGCCGATAACTCACAACTTGATTTAAGGGAAGGTAACTTTCCTGGCCTAGTCGGGTTTTTAGAAAAAAGGTGATCAAGGAAACAGAATACTGCACAAAAACACTAAACATCACTTCATAACTTTTTAATGATTCAGTTCAGTTGAGATTTCCCGATTTGCTACGGATAAGATACGGTTGGTTCTTGCATCAACCGTACGCGTGTTTGTTTGTTTTGTTATGTGTTATTTTATTTATTTATTTTTTTTGGTTGGTTAGGGGTTGGGGGTGTTGATGGGTGGGTATTAAAGGTTTCCCAATTTGGTACGGAGCAGGTATCTCAACTGTACGTGTGGCTTTGGAGATATTTTAAGGTAATCAATCCAGGCATATTGGAGTTAGTTCGCGACATGTAAAAAATGCCTTAATTCAGATGATCAAAGTCCGGTTACTCTGGAACGGCAAAACCGAAAATTACGAAACATCGGAAGTGAGTTTTCTACCGTCAATATTTATGCTGTGTTAAAGTAACATGAGAGTTGCTTACAACAAATAAAGGGTTATCGTACGAAGTGTTGACGGACGAATAGACGGAGGGACATTGGTGTAGCATAAAACGTCCCATCAGCAACGGTCCTGTATAATGACATCATCGGACCATGATGCTTTTTACATCATTTACAAAAGCGGTTCCTTCAATTTTGAACCATTTCTTTGGTCCCGTACATGGCAATACTATAATTTAGAAACAAAAACCGATCATTTTTGCAAGCTACATTTACATTTCGTTCAACCTATAGTTATCTTTCCATAAACTGTGTTCAGTTTAAAGAGAAATTCAGCCAAATTCAAGGTTAAATCCGACAACCGAAAATATCAAAATGTGCATTTTTTCTACAAATTCATACAAAATACTCAGTAGTGTCGTTTGATGGTCCGTCACTGTACAGGAAATAAGATACATATGTATGAATCGAAACAATATTTGCTGTTTCAATTTGAACACAGTGTAGTTTGAAAAGATTGATCATGGTACCATTTGTTTAGGAGGAAAAAGACTCTTCTTTCTATAACATGTACATACATGGCACTTTTTGTTGCTGACAAGTAGTTCTTTGATAGTCTCTAAATAATTAATTCACAATCTTTTTACAATGTTTCAGACAAGATTTAGGGCTAGGTATATTGTTTAGCCATCTGTCTATTGGGTATTGTTGCAGACCATATGTTGACGTACTCGTAATTGACCTAAGATCATTTCAATAACTTTCAAATTTTGCTTTTGTAAGAGAAACACATACAGAGGAAAGTGCCAGTGGTGATCGATATAATTTTTATTTTGATCAATGATTTCTGATAAATGACAAAATCAACACACAAATGTAACATTAATTTTTCGCTTGTACATGTAAACAAAGACATACTTGAACACCAAACACAAAAGTATCGGTGAAAAAATTTCGGGTTTCACCGTTCTGTCTTTGGTCTCGTTTCCAACCATCTTTTGATTTTCGGAACAGCTTTGATTCTTTCGTGATGTTTGTTGAATTCTTCTGGAAAATTCAGTTTTTCGTGTTTCCAAACGGCTAAAACCTCTTGTGTGAAGTCAAATACGGCTAGATCTGCCCAAGTTAACTAAAATAAAAAAAAAAAAAAAAAAAAAAACCGATATACATTGTATTTAATTCAAATGTAGACTGCTTATAACATAAACTATTAAAGGGGCATTAGCTGTCAAATTTATGATTACCAATTTGACTCAAATTCTCATATTTGATTTATAACATACTGAAACGTATATCCAAAGTACAATAAGTCTGAAATAAACAATTATCAATGCATAGACTCGATAATATATATCAGCATTTCGTGTGTATTTTAGTCTAGACGCCATCTAATTAACCATCGAGATGACCTCCGAAGACTGCCGACGGTCACATAAACCGATATAAACATAAACATAAATATAAATAGATAGCGACCTCGTGCAATAGGACTTTTCTGAGTTTGTTTGTTTTCATGTTATAGGTTAAAAAAATAAGTTAATCATCGTTTTACCTGTATAAGAATGATTTTTTGTGGATCGAATCAGTCAACGAAATGGTTCACCTTTGTTTCACTTTCAATGTTGACATTCTTTTCCTTTTAATGGCTGAACACGACTAATACATGCGAAACCAATCTCTAGCTAATGGGTTAAATTGAAGGTCACATGATTATGGATTCAATTAGGTCGAATTATTCACTTGCAAGTGAATTATTCTTCAGCAATGTTTCTTAAGCTTATTTTGACAAAATTGAACTAAACTGGCTGCTAAAAGCGAATTATTATTTCACTATTTCACTTTCATTATCTCGTAGCTAATGCTCATTTAAAAAAATATATAGGCTGTCAGGTGAATATATGACACTTCTTTCAAAATAGTTGCATTCTTTTTCAGTTTGTGAAATTTAAGCGTCTTTTTTGACAAACATCTTCTAAATATTAAGCCAAATATCACAAAACAAAAAATACACATATAAAATGATTTTGGCTTCCTAAACGTCAAATGTGCAATATAAGAAGTATAGATTTGATATTCAAATTCATATTTTCAATTCATTCTTTATTTTTTGTCACCTAGAATATGCATGAAATATTGGCGGTTGGATATTAAGCGAACAACAAGCAATCAATCATTCAACTTCATATCAATTAGTAATAACACAGTGATATTAACAAATGAAGTAACAAATATAAAAATAAGAAGATGTGGTATGATTGCCAATGAGACAACTCTCCACAAGAGACCAAATGACACAGAAATTAACAACTATAGGTCACCGTACGGCCTTCAATAATGAACAAAGTCCATACCGCATAGTCAGCTATAAAAGGCTCCGAAATGACAAATGTAAAACAATTCAAACGAGAAAACTAACGGCCTGTACAAAATAAAGAACGAAAAACAAATATGTTACACAACAACAAACAAGTTTACTTTATGTTTATTTTCATGTTAATTTGGGTTTGAGTAAAGTTAATAAAACATATTTGAAGAACAAAATTAATTGTTACTTACATCATTTCCAACAAGATAATCTCCTCCATTATCTTTTAACGTCTTCTCGATAAATAACATAAATTTGTGCAATACCTCCTCAGCTAGATGTTTGCTCATGTCTGCCTGAAATATTTTCAACATTCCTCAAGTTCATAAAAGAGGGACGAAAGATACCAGATGGATAGTCAAACTCATAGATCGAAAACAAACCGACAACGCCATGGCCAAAAATAAAAAGACAAACAGACAAATAATAGTACAGATGACACAACATAGAAAACTAAAGACTAAGCAACACGAACCCCACCAAGAACTTGGGTTGATCTCAGGTTCTCCGGTAGGGTAAGCAGATCCTGCTCCACATGTGGCACCCGTCGTGTTGCTTATGTTATTACAAATAAAATTGTAAATAGTCTAATTCGGTAAGTCACATTCGTGAAAAGGGAAAGGTATTGTAGTTACGACATAAGGAACATATCCGATATCATCTGTGAAACGGTTATTCTATAACGGTCAACCAACTCGTGATGGCGTCCGTAAAATTTACGAAGGGAAAATATGTTACAAATTGTAAACACAGACCTTAAATCACATATATGTAATTGATTTGTTTTTGAAAAATTGAAACATAAACTAAATACCTATAGCTATATATGTACAGTTATGAGAACTCATGATCCTACATCCTGTCGATACTGTTTATTTATATATGGCATTGCACAAAGTCATGCGTTTCTCAGACTATTTATGACACCTTTACACTTAATCCGATGGAAGTGTACTAGTGATACTCTACTTTGGGAAAACATGATTTATTCATTATATAGTTGTAATTGGCTTTGAACTAACTTTCAGTTAGTGCGACTACTCTTATTTCGGTGCTTTGTGTATATTGTTTTTATGTTAGTTGGTATTTTGCCTCGTTTCGGTCTTTTGAGTTTCAAGCCAATTGCGACTGATTTTTACAGTTATGTTTGTGCTGTTACACCAAAGTCCCAGGTTAGGGGAGGGTTGAACGCTCACACACATGTTTAACCCGCCACAATCTTTATGTGCCTATTCCAAGTCAGAAGCCTGTAGTTCAGTGGATGTCGTTGGTTCTTGTCTGTCATATTTGTTTTTCGTAAATTGTTTTGTTATAAATTTAGCGGTTAGTTTTCTCGTTTGAATTGTTGTACATTTTTCATGTTGGGGCCTTAAATAGACGACTATACGGTATGTTTTTTTTTTTATTGTTGAAGGACGAACAGAGGTCTATAATTTCTTACTATCACTTCATTTCAACTCTGGTTGATAGTGGTCTAATTGGCAATCATGCCACATCTCCTCATTTTCATATAGAAATTTTCTATGAAAAAGAATTAGCAAATTTATATTATCTTTTATCAAATACACATAGAATAATGTCATTTCATCAAAAAAATGTTTATAATTTTAAATATTTTCCCCAATTAACTGTTATTACCTTTTTAGCATCATCCTTTTCAAAAATGTACTTTCGAAGTTCTGGTCTAACATCACAATGAATTGTATCTATGATAATATCACACATTGTATTTTCCATATTAGTCTTCCCATATAAACCTGAAATAAATCGATAGTGTAAAATCATCCAAAAATCAGATCGGATCTGTTTGATACGGAAGCGTATTAGGGCCATCCTTTTTTCTTTTTTTTCAAATTGTCGACTTTAATCTTGGAATTATCAACTTAAATCTTGGAATTTCCCACTTTAATATTGGAATTATCAACTTTAATCTTGGAATTATCAACTTTAATCTTGGAATTTCCAACTTTAATCTTGGAATTATCAACTTTAATCTTGGGTTTGTCAACTTTAAACTTGGAATTTCCAACTTTAAACTTGGAATTATCAACTTTAATCTTGGAAATGACTGATATTTAATTCTAGCCCATAGTTTATTGTGTTTCTCCGTATACTTAATCTACTTATAATTATATTCGCCGCTAATTTTTTTGTAAAATATTAAAGAAAAATAGGCGTGTATCGAAAGTCTTGTATATCTTCACGTAGCCTAATATCCACGAAAGGAGGGGGCGTAACTTCCTATTAATGGGTAAACGTGGATATGCCAAAAATATGACACTTCTTGTTAATGACATTCTATATTGATATGCATTGTATTTTCATAACTTTATATTGATTTGGGGTATATTCCACATATATATCTTATATAAATATGTTATTTTAGAAATCTTATATTAATGGCCAATTGTGGTAATAGAATCAATCAGGGACTTTATAGTTTCATAAATATAAAGTCCCTGAATCTATGCATTTTAAAATTAAAATATTGTATATAAGTAAAGATTATTCTTTATATATATGTTGTTTGTGCTGTATTTAGACCCCTCTAACAAGAAATTTGTTTTGCATGCACACGTATAAAAAATGCGGTTTTTATCCAACGCAATCATAGGTTTGAACCTTGTTTTCAATTTAGACTTGTTTATATTATTTCGTTTGGGCTTGCATTATATTTGCCTTCGGGTTTACATGATCCGTTCATCCTATTTTGACTCCTCAAAATTCAAGAGTCTATCCTAAATTGAGGTAAATTGTATGGCTTTCCAAATACCGTTTCGATTCCTAACATCACTGAAGAGACATTAATTGTCGAAATCCGGATATGGTGTACAAAAATCTTTGCACCTTTTGTTTGCGGTATATCATCTTTTCCGCAAGTTTATTGTTTTCTGTTAAGTATTAAATTTTAATTAAGATCCATTTATTACATCGGTGATCCGTTTATTTGGCAAACGCCAATGGCAGTCAGCAGGGTTTAAGAACATTTGTTGTTCGACCTGTTAGTCAAATGTGTTTTGTTAAAATATACTTTTTCACTTTTTTAGGTCTTTTGAAATATATTGTTTGTGCTGTATTTAGACACCTATAACAAGAAATTTGTTTTGCATGCACACGTATAAAAATTGCGGATTTTATGCAACGCAATCATAGGTTTGAACGTTGTTTTCAATTTAGACTTGTTTATATTATTTCGTTTGGGCTTGCATTATATTTGCCTTCGGGTTTATATGATCCGTTCATCCTATTTTGACTCCTCAAAATTCAAGAGTCTATCCTAAATTGAGGTAAATTGTATGGCTTTCCAAATACCGTTTCGATCCCTAACATCACTGAGGAGACATTAATTGTCGAAATCCGGATATGGTGTACAAAAACCTTTGCACCTTTTGTTTGCGGTATATCAACTTTTCCGCAAGTTTATTGTTTTCTGTTTCCATTTATTACATCAGTGATCCGTTTATTTGGCAATCGCCAATGGCAGTCAGCAGGGTTTAAGAACATTTGTTGTTCGACCTGTTAGTCAAATGCGTTTTGTTAAAATATACTTTTTCACTTTTTTGGTCTTTTGGAAAATGTTGTTTGTGCTGTATTTAGACCCCTCTAACCAGAAATTTGTTTTGCATGCACACGTATAAAAATTGCGGTTTTTATCCAAAGCAATCATAGGTTTGAACGTTGTTTTCAATTTAGACTTGTTACAAGTCTTAATTGAAAACAACGTTCAAACCTATGATTGCGTTGGATAAAAATATATATATAAACAAGTCTAAATTGAAAACAACGTTCAAACCTATGATTGCGTTGGATAAAAACCGCAATTTTTATATATATATAAACAAGCAGTGCCATTGGCGATTGCCAAATAAACGGATCACAAGGTGTAATAAATGGATCTATAAATTTAATACCAAACAGAAAACAATGCACTTGCGGCGAAGATGGTATACCGCAAACAAAGGTGCAAAGATTTTTTATGCACCATATCCGGATTTCGACAATTAATGTCTCTTCAGTGATGTTAGGAATCGAAACGGTTATTGGAAGGCCATATAATTTACCTATAATTTGAAGAGTCAAAATAGGATGAATATATATATATAGTGTCTAAAAATAGCAACAATCAACATTCAATCTATCTAGGTGTGGATCAGTTTGTAAATAAACTGATGCAGTTACTACATTAAATTATATAAGTGCTTAAGAATGTAACTTTAACACGCTAATGAGTGTTATAAAATTAGTTGTTATATTTTATATTATTCACGCAATATTTCGCTAAACAAATTAGCCGGATGAAGGTACCAACTATTAGTGAATGTTATATAAAAATGGATACATTTTAGGCAAAAATGGCACACCCCTACCAAAATTTTTGAAGTCACCCCCACCCCCCAACTACCACTACCGTTGCTAATGTCAAAATTTAAATATCCATTTTTAATAATGTATGCATTACATACATTTATTATTTTATATTGCTGAATAGGCGGATGTGCATCGATGTTTACAATAGCAATCACCAAAAAGTAAAGTAAAGCACATCAAGATGAAATGCACTGTTTGACCGTGGCGAGAGTCCAGTAAGCTAAAATTCACGATGTCATCAATTCAGAGATTCACTCGATTAATGAAAGTCAGAAAAATCGGTGTCGGACTAATGAGGGTCGGAAGATTAAAGTTGGAATTTATAAGTTAATGTTGATAATTCCAAGATAAATGTTGATAATTCCAAGATTAAAGTTGGAAATTCCAAGATTAAAGTTGGAAATTCCAAGATTAAAGTTCATAATTCCAAGATTAAAGTCGACAATTTGAAAAAAATAAATAAAAAAAGGATGGCCCTAATACGCTTCCGTAGTTTGATTTGTTTGTTTCTTAGCTTTGAGCATGGTAATTTTAATTTTGTTTTGCTTTGTTTTTTGTTTATTTCCAAAGAATATTAAAAATAGGATCTGCCTTTTAATTTTTTACCAAATGACATTTAATTAAGACCCAAGTGATAAACATTTCGGTAATCAAAACATATACGGTTGGACTAAAAATGAATTCTACAGTTGAGCCAAGATTAAATAAATATATGTTATAACATATTTAATTATCTTTTTGATTTCATACCTCTTCCCTTCGTAATTGTAACTTGCTTGCCAAAGGGGATTGAAGCAGGAAATAAGTGTGGTTTTAAAAGTGTTTAAGAACAAATACTGAAATCAAGTCAAAAGTACTCAAACTATGTACATGTCTTTCTGAAAAAAGTAAAATCACAAAAATACCGAACTCCGAAGAAAATTCTAAAAGGAAAGTCCCTTATCAAATGGCAAAATCAAAAGCTCAAACACATCAAACGAATGGATAACAACTGTCATATTCCTGACTTGGTACAGGAATTTTCTAATTTAGAAAATGGTGGATTAAACCTGGTTTTTAGGCTAGCTAAAACTCTAACTTGTATGACAGTCGCATTAAATTCTATTATATTAACAATGATGTGTGAACAAAACAAACAGACACAATAGGTAAACATGTCACAAATAGAGGTACAACAGCAACACGAACCACACCAAAAACTGGGGGTTATCTCAGGCGCTCCGGAAGGGCAAGCAGACCCTGCTCCACATGTGGCACCCGTCGTGTCGCCCATGCTATTACAAAGCCGGCAAATAGTCCAATTCGGTAGGTCACACTCGCAAAAAGGAAACGGGACTGTAGTCACGACATAAGGAACACGAAGTGGTGATTTCAACTTCACCATCTGGAACTCTTGGTTTTTCAAAATTGGAAGGGTCACAAATGGGTCTTTTGTCGTAAAGTTTTGTTTTCAACCGACCCTCATTGTCAATTTCTAGATGTAAGTCAAGATATGAGGCAGACTTAACTGTATTGTATCCTTTATCTCTCAAAATAAAGGCAACAGTAGTAAAACGGAAAGTCCCTAATCAAATGGCAAAATCAAAAGCTCAAACACATCAAACGAATGTATAACAACTGTCATATTCCTGACTTGGTACAGGCATTTTCTTATGTAGAAAATGGTGGATTGAACCTGGGTTTATAGCTAGCTAAACCTCTCACTTGTATGACAGTCGCATCAAATTCCATTATATTGACAACGACGCGTGAACAAAACAAACAGACACAATAGGTAAAAATGTTAAAAATAGGGGTACAGCAGTCAACATTGTGTTATCATCTTAAAATCACTATAAAACAAACAAATTTAACAAAGAAGCAGAAAAAGGCATACATCAAATTTAACAACCTCATTTTGCTTTTTATTATTCGATTTTATTTATATATGTAAAATCCACCCATAAATGATTGAAAGATTTTAAATGCTGGGACCGAATCCTTACCCTGACAGACACATGGTTAGATTAACATTAACTTTGACGTAGAATCGCGCGTTTGACGTCACACAGGTAGATATAAAATAATTTTGTCGTTCAATGTATGATGGGATGCATAAGTATAGAGTCACATCAAATGGATATCACAAAAACAGACTTAGTAGTAAAAGTAAAAAGATAAAAATCATATTTAACAACCTCATTTTGCTTTTTTATTATACGATTATACGAAATTCCCCGTTGGTAAATTAAGGAATTATTTTAAGAGGTTAAAGTTCAAACTCCAACAGGCAAAGTTCACCTTATGTGAACTGCGTTTTTTTGGACCCCTCGGAGAGTTGTTTGAACTTGCAAGAGTTTTTAAACTGGCAGAGAGCGTGGTACTTACTCTTTACGGGAAAGCATATTAGAAAAGTTATGGGGTTTGTTCGAAAGTGTTAGCGAAAGTGTATGGCGGGCTATTGTAAAGCAAGATGTCTATCCTATCCAACATACCCCCTTTTTAATATAGTCTGAAACGTGCATGGCATATTTGCGACTGGACTTAAAGCAAAATACTATTAAATCAAAGTCCATCATAGCATGTAGATATTACATCTATGATCATACTAACAAAATATTTGTTAAATTATCACCAATCAGTAACTTATCTTGAACTGTCGATATTTTTAAAAATGTTAAGAAACTAGATACGTAAACTTAAACTATAGCGGTCTATATGGTAGAAGTCAGAAAAGGCCATGGCCCAAGAGATGAACATTCTTTGTATAAGCCATCTCCGGATGGGAAAAATAACACAGATTCAAGACTCCTTTAGGGTTTAGTGTGTGAATACTTTGTGTCAGTATTTTGACACTATAAATTATATGATACAATAATACTTTACATATAATTTCATACACAACAATCAATATATTTTGAGGTTTGGTCGGTGATTTGTTTAGTTATTATTACCAAATTCTCTGGCGAGATACCTCTCGATAGCTCTTGATTGAGGAATCAACTTCCCATTTACTGATAAAATCGGGACTTGTCCTAGTGGTGTAGCTAAAATGAAAAATGAATACGTCATGTTATGTTTAACTATATTTAGTATTATATATTTTCCATCAGATGCCCAAAATTAAAAAAAAATTTGTTATCTTTTCTTGATACGGATATTCATTAACTATTTGACGATATTAAGATAGTGTTTAGCTTAAATGAGAGAATGTTTTAAAGAGCAATGCATCCTTAAAGTTGTCGGCTGAGTTGAAGTTTCCACTTTCTCGTGATAGCTATAGTGTGTTCCAATTGTTATAATTTTTATCTTAATGTTTTGTAAATATTGAACTCTGGTTAATTTGGACTTATAACTGTTTATTTGTGTACAGAGAAAAAATAATGACGCAAGGCTAATTTGACAAGTGGCTAGTTTAATAGAACTGTCGGATGTAATAAGACAAGTAACGACGTCTTGAGATGTAGGGTAATACAAGTTAGCTATACCTATTTGTCTTGTCTCGAGTGAAAATAATTAAACATTCTGATAAAGGACAGTTGGTCAAGAAACAGGCAGATTGTGTATTTGTGTATCAGCTGTGATTCTGTAAGGATGTGATTTTCCTTGAAGTCTTGAATTAGTTTAGATTGTTGAGGACTTGTGTATATATTTTAACTTTGTAAGTTAATTTTGTCATTAAGTCTGAATCAAAGAAAAATTAAGATATATCTCAGACGATACATACATCGACTATATCTAACATATACTTTTAATCATAGAAATCCATAAAGTCTTTTACAGGCAGTGATACAATTTACTTTATACCTAAGTTGAAAGTTAAACTCTCGGAAAGAATTCAATAAATGAAAAAAAGATAATGTCCCTTATCTATAAGAATGCCGGTTCACTTGACAAACGTTAACTACTGTGAAAGTACTTTAATTCGTGGGTATCAATTTTCGTGGTTTGAGCAATATTTACATGTTCGTGGGTTTTAAATTCGTGGATTTTAGTTTTCTAAAAAAAATAATTGAAAATAAAAGCCTTTAGAAACGAATGTTACAAATAGTCTGGATTGAAGGAAATTGCAAAGTAAACATTGACCCGTGTAAATCGCAGTGATAACACTAATTAACCCATGATAAAGTGATCATCAGATTATAGACCATCAAAGGTGTTAATTAGGCCATAAACATGTCACCTTAAGAAAACAGTAACATAAACAAATGCTATAAACGTATCTTGAATTGTCAAATAATTCTTATCAAAATAAAGCCCAGCATGAAATTATTATTTCATATGTACGAGAACTATGAGGATATAAAATGAACACTTTATCATACTAGCATATCAATACCGGAAATCTGACTTTCATCGATCAAAAATATTTTTTATGAGAATTAAAAGATCAAAAGTTGTACAATTTAGGTTATTAAGGATAAAATGGGTATAATCATGTATGCGGTTGAAGTTCTGTGACTGCTATTAAAGTATTCTCAGAATGAGCGTTATTCAATGTATTATCTAGATCATATATCAGTAGTCAAACCTACCGATGGGGATCTTTCCATTTCTTGATTTGGACAATGGTTGTTTTATTTCGTTGGACTCTTAAATTCGTGGATAAAGTCATCCACGAAAACCACGAAAATTGGTACCCACGAATAAAAGTACTTTCACAGTATGTAGATGTTATTTTTCTAGGTTAATATATAGGTGTTATGATAAAACTAATTTGTAAATCAACAATTGTAATTAAAAATACAATGTGCACAGTAAACGATATGTGTACGTTTCTTTACAATGGAGACTGTATAATATGGAGTGAGATGCCAATTAAGTAGTTACACGGACATTTTAAGTACAATTACACTTAAACATTACGCAAATAATCAAGGTAAATTATACATGTTAAATCTAAATCTTACTAGGTTTAATTGAAGGCCATTCTTCAAAGGTAATTCTGCAGTCTTCATATGCTTGATCAGCCGCAGCAAATAGCAGTCTTGACACTTCCCCGCGTGCTCGTAGGTTAAAGTAGGTTAGTTTATACACTGCCATTTTTACGAGTCAGTCGCTAAAACATGTACTATCGGTTTTATCTATCATACATGTGTGGCACTTAGTAGATGTTAAATGTTTACACATTTTCACCTGGTATAAACATCGTGTGCATAAGTAGAGGTTATGATAAATCTTAATTTAAGAATTGAATGCCTCTTTTTATAATTTTATTTGGGTGTAAAAGCTTTGACCGAGGCACATTTTGTTTGAAGCGCGTGCAGTTACAGCTGTTGTATTTTATACGGAAATAATTACATTGCTTGTATGTTTCACTATGATACGTTATTTTGATTGGCTAACAGCAATCTCGCGTCCTTCTGAAATTAACATTCATAACACAATGAAATGTAACATTTATGATGACACGAGGTCCCACAATAAAGTGCACAGGTAAATTAAAGAAAAACTTGATAGAAATCGTGTTTTCATGATCCTAGCTATGAAATGTAATTATAAGTATTGAATGCTTCTTTTTGTAATTTCATAGGGTTGTAAAAGCGTTGACCGTGCGCACATTTTTAGAATGAAGCGCTTCCGCGCTTCATACAAAATGTACTTCGGTCAACGCTTTTACACTCCAATGAATTTACAAAAAAGAAGCATTCAATTCTTAAATAATTACGATATATGTATGTTTCATTAGAATCCGTAATTTTGATTGGCTTGACAACAATCGCAAGGCAATCCAATATCATATTTTATTTCCGTATACAGCTATGATGGCACAAGTTCTTCAATAAAATATGATATTGGAGTGCCTCGTGATTTGCTGTCAGCCAATCTTTAAACTGTCTAAGTATAAGGATTCTATTGAAACATGCATCTAATGTATCCTCGTCTCATGGGTTTTCGTGCTATGAAGAATGCATTGTGACGTCACAATTTCCATTGAAAAAGCATGCATAGTACGAATGCATATGACGTACGAAAACATATGATCTGACCATAATTATGTAATGGTGCGAGCAAAGGTATCTCGCTTGTATTCTAAGCTACCGTATAGTTTGACAACGAATCATGATACCTGAAAGACAAATATAGGCTTATTTTCGTTAACGTTTGCGTATAATCATGATGAATACGTCTTAACTCCAGCGAGACAAAACGAAATATCCATGCAAAAAATTGATTTTTATGCCCCACCTACGAAAGTAGAGGGCATTACGTTTTTCGGTCTGTACTCCGTTCGTCCGGCCGTCCGTCCGTCCGTCCGTCCGTCCGTATGTCCCGCTTCAGGTTAAAATTTTTGGTCAAGGTAGTTTTTGATGAAGTTGAAATCCAATCAACTTGAAACTTAGTACTCATGTTCCCTATCATATGATCTTTCTAATTTTAATGCCAAATTAGAGTTTTGACCCAATTTCACGGTCTACTGAACATAGAAAATGATGGTGCGAGTTGGGCATTCGTGCACTATAGACACATTCTTGTTTAGTCATTAAATAACAACGCATCGTATGTACTTTGCTACCAGCTCACGATAATGAAAACACTTAAAATGGTGTTTCTTATTTGTATCAGTCACATAAATATGACTGTGTTGGGTAATTGTCTTGTCATGTGAATGTTATCCCTCAATCTACCGATGTTGTTCAATTCATTACATTAAAAAATGATGCTGCAATTTGCACAAAACAAAGATCAATCAAGTTAAATGCATCATACAAACGTCTGTAGTTATTGAATAATGTGAAAAGAAGAAAGAAAGCAATTTACAAACAAATTAAACAAACATGATTAAATTTTGAAAGAAAACAAAATATGATGACATTCTACTACAGGACCAAACGAAAAACAAACAGAACACAAACAAAACAAGGACGAAATTTCTATTTATTTTTAAATAAAAAAAAATATTAAGATTTGTTCCGCCAAGCAGTCGTGCTTACCGCATTGTATCATTTATTTTGCACTCGAACGAATTATTAACTTCAAAATATTCTCAGGGTCGGAAAGCATCTATCGCTATCTACCACTGAGTAGGCATCAAACTTCTGCGGCAGTAATATACAATTCTCAATTTACAATTTCAACAAATATCATGGAAACACGGGTAAAACCTTTTGAAAAGATGACAAAAAGTTACAGGAACAGTTTACTACTATGAACCGCTTTGTACGTAAAACGAACTTAGTATTGAGAAAAAAAATCTGGTCAGTTTTCTTTGGACATTGAAAACTATCTTAAAACTGTTTTATAAATTTAGAACCTTTTCCGTGGATGATATGTTAGACTCAGATCCGGTATCTAATTCTAATCGACGTCTGAATTCTGATGTTACAATCTCAAATCGAAGTCCAAATTATTTATCCTCTTATAGACATAAACTTTAAATGTATTATAAAAATAAGGAGATGTTGCCAATGAGACAACTATCCACCAAAGTTCAAATGAAGTGGATGTAAGTAATCATAGGCAACCGTATGGCCTTCTACAATGAGAAATACCCATACCGTATAGTCGGCTATACAAGACACATAAAGAATGTGGCGGGGTTAAACATGTTTGAAGGCGCCAACCATCCCCTTACCTAACAATACAACATAAGAACAAACGAAAAAAATCAGTTGAAAAGGGCTTAACTCATCAGATCGATACAAAGCAGAAAAACAGCAAACAACTAGATGTGTCGGAACGACACGAATGGTCCCGCTCGCAAAAAAAAGCTTAAAGCCATTTTAGGAGTCGAAATTTTCAAAGTCCAAAGCCCGTAATTTCGGCAAAAATCAGCAGAGCGGAACCAAACATAAACTCGATCTGTAACTGATCATAGTAGACTAACATACTAAAAGTCAGCTCAATATGTGAAAGCGTTTAGAAAAAAGTCTGTATAACTGTTATTTTCATGAAATTTTCAAAGTCCAAAACCCGTAATTTCGGCAAAAATCAGCGGAGCGGAACCAAACATAAACTCGATCTGTAACTCATCATAGTAGAATAACATACTAAAATTCAGCTCAATATGTGAGAGCGTTTAGAAAAAAGTCTGTATAACTGTATAACGCTTTGAGCCGGCGGGGCAATAAAAACACAGACCGGGCACTCTAATTTGATACTCCTCTAATCGTCGACCAATATTATTTAAATATTTGTTTCCGGTTCTGTAGTGATCGTCTTCGTTTTATTCAGTTATGTATACAGAACAAAGGTAACAAATTAGGGATTTTGCTTTAATACTAGCGCTTTCAAATGGATGGATATGGGATAAATGACAACGAAGCGACATCTTATATGGACAATAGAAATGTTCACACAGAAAGCGCTGATCAAATCTTTCTTTATTGTCCTAGTTATTTCATTCATGTTCAGTTTTGTTGCATTTTAAAGGGTTTCATCTTCTGTTACTGTATTTAGAATAATGATGATCTCAAATTGTCTTAATTCATGATTTTGTCAACTGTCAAGTTCGTTTTGCTGCGTCTCCGCCAAACACACGGTATTTAGGAGTAAGAGCATAGACTAGATGGCTCGGGTTATAATAATGTGTCTGTATCTTTTTGTGGACTATTAAAATGTGAGGTAGCACACATTTTGAACAAGTACATTTATCATTCGCAGTTTAATAGCGGGCTTGCAGGGCGACCAAAGACGATCGACCTCTAAATTTTCAGGTTCTAGTATAAGGTGCAAATGTTTTAGAGTAACACACATTCTGGTCTTCGTTTGGTACTTGTTGGCATAAGAAATAATGCAGCATACATAAGAAAACATTTCATAAGCGTTAATCTCATAAAATCGGTATTGCCCCTCACTAACAAAACTTCTATAGTGCACATGGTAACTCTGACCTTGTGCACAATGCATAAATGTAGAGAATCTCGGAGTAGCAAGGACCTAGAGATGAAGTGTGTGGACCAATCGGCATGTGGATATGCCTTAGCGCTTATTAACCTTGTCCAATTACGGGTTAATAGCCGGATAGATAAAGGTCGTTAGTTTGGGAGGTAATTCATCTAAGTGAAGAATACATTGATTAAAATGCGGGTAGTTTGACTAGTCAGTCTTTGTCGGCACTAAACTAAAGGAAAGAAACATAGAGGCTTTCCAGGTTGGGTATTGAGCGAACAACCTATCCTCATAAATATAACCAAAATTACAGAAACGCGAACAGGAAGAAAGGCCTTTCCGATGGTAACAACCGAGGTTCGACCGGAAAATAGACTGCAGTTGGCAGAATCAATGAATGAAGTCAGCAAAACCAAGAACCAATTGGAAGCAAACACCAAAGAGAGTTTCTTTGATTCACCCAAGAAAACTAGAACAAACAGCAGGGGGTAACTGAAATGAACAAATATAGAATTTTGTAGGTGCAAAGGATGTGCGGTCTTGAAGATGGATATTCCTAAATTCCATTGAAATACCATTTCAAAGAAAGATAAAAAAAATGATCTGATAAAAGCATCAATTTATATTCTGACACAGGAAATATCGTTCAGTGACTAAACACCCTAGACGACAGACTCTTTTTAATCCTGAAAATGAATAAATTCAAAACATTTTCAATTGTTTGCATGTTATCTACGATTATTATTCTTCAATTGTTTCCAAAATTTGTTCTTGTAGATTTTTATTGAACCTTCGAAAATGCATCAATGAGACGACGATTTAAATAGTATCGTGGAATATATGAAATGGTGCTTAGTAGTAGCATTAAACAGTAGTACTTTGTCATTCTGAAATGTGAATGAAATAAACGGTTTTCAAGAGCTTTCATTACAGTAATCTCTACATTAACGTTGACTAGAAATCTCTCTGAGAAAAGAAAAAACAAACCTCACAATGCTTTGTAGTTTATGTATACGATTGACTCTTTGTGTGTAATGTTTACAGTTTTCAATTGTGAATCAGATGTTGATAATAAAACATTCCAAAGATCCAAAGATCCGTTACAGTACATACAATCTATGTCTCTTTCCTCTGGCAATAGTATAAAAAATATTTGACTTTTCTACTCTTTACACAAGTAATCACTATTTCATTATTGATAAAGAATACAACAGATATAGATAAATATGCTTCATATCTTGACTTACATCTAGAAATTGACAATGAGGGTCGGTTGAGAACAAAACTTAACGACAAAAAGAGATAATTTCAAATTCACAATTGTGAACTTTCCATATCTATGTAGCAACATTACAGCAGCGCATGAATATAAATGGAGTTGATCCGATATTCCAGAGCTTGCATTTCTTGTAATGATTTCCTTGATAGAAGAGTGTTACTTACAATGAATCTATTAAAAATAAGGGTTGCAAGTGATGAAGTTGAAGTATTTCTTCCCAAACTTTTACGAACGCCATCACTAGTTGATTGACCGTTATTGATAACCTGTCTCACAGATGACGAAGGATATGTTCCAATTGTCGTTACTACAATCCTGTCCTCTTTTCCTCGAATGTAAATGACGTTGTCAGTTTGTCTTCGACTTATGAGTTTGGTATCTACCGCCTCTCTTTTCATGTAGACAAGTACGAAAATGCAATCTTTCGTCATAAATGTAATGATCTTGACCTCTTAAAAGTTAAAATATATACAACAGCATCGGATGGGAATGTCCTGATAAAAATGCAGGATCGATAAGATCATTGGAGAAAAATATTCTTTAATTTTAAGATTTGTTAAGAAAAGAAATATTTGAGAAAGGAAAATGTCACAAGGGAAGAGAATTTGAAAAAAAAAAAAAAACTCAAAAGGGAAGAACATTTGAGGCAAAGTAGCTGATTGATACTTTATAAAATAAAAAACACATAACAAGAAAAGTGCTCTAACTAATTAATGGGAAAAACTGTGACAGATAATGAAGCAAAAAATCAGTCTGAAAGTGTAGTAAAGGCGCTGGGTTCTTAACTGTTAGATTTGGATGAACAGAGGCATGACCTGGATGAATTTAGGAAAATATTTAAGAGAGTTGCTGACAAAACAGAATGAAAAAAATTATGGACTTAAACGAAAGGTACTGATGGTATACGAAACGCGCGTCTGGCGTACAAAATTATAAGCCTGGTATCTTTGATGATTTTTTTCCCAGCACGACCGTTTCCTCTCCCCTCCCGGTTACACGTCAATTAAATATGATAAGCTAAAAAAAAGAAAATCAATTTTTCAAATCCGAAAAAAAATGTGCTTCGGACGCATAAAACAATAAAGCGTTGTTTTCATTCTTTAAAAACAAATGAAAACAACACTTTATAAGTTTCGTGCGTCCGAAGCCCTTTTCTTGATTTACCTTCATCAGGAACCCCCAAAGCCGAATATGTGAAAGCCAAGGATGTATAAGAACCGAAACAGTTGAAGGGATATTAAAAGATGTCAACTGATTGAAGAGGATTTCGGAATTAAAAGTTTAGAAACTAAATCTAAAGAAGGAGAAATAGTATTTCGATTCCATATTCGGTTATTGATAGAACTGACCGATCTGGTTGTAGTATGAAAAGACCTGTACGATTACCACCGGGTTTGTACTTACATGAGGAACACGACGGTTGCCACATGTGGATCAGGATCTGCTCACGCTTCCGGCGCACCTGAGATTACCCCCGATTTTTGGGGTGTTCGTGTTGCTCAGTCTCTTGTTTTCTGTGTTGTGCTTTGTACACTGTTTGTCTTTAGATCGTTTTTTGCTATGACATTGTCATTTTTGATTTCGACTATATATATATATTGAGTTTTAATATCTCTTTTGTAACTTTCGCAACTCCTTTTAAAAGAAGTTTATTACTAAGAAAGTAGTTATTTTTAAAATTTGAGCTCCAGAAAAGGGATTGTTTTACGGGGGGATCTACACGGAATACGTAAGAGATGATTACAATTATTTAGCGGTATATGGAAGTAATTGGCGAAAATGTAACAGTCAGCAGTAGCAGGAAAAAAGGTTAGAAAACAAGTCAGACAGATCAACCAGCCAAAACATCGGCTTATGGAGCTGAAAGTAAATTCTATCTGCCATTAACAAAATCATATCGCTTGAGATTTTCCTGATAACATAAACAGATAAAGAATATCATCTGGTGCATACTTTCGGAAACCCAATTTGAGATAATTCACCGGATTCATCGGACATTTGGACAAAGCATAATTGGAAATCCAAAAATAATAAGGGATAGGGAAAAAATAAACAGCCTTATTTCAATCCATGGAGTGAGAATAAATCCTTAAATAGTCAATGACAATAACTGTAAGTAAATGGGAAGAGTTACCTGCCACAAGTGGAATATATTCGATTCGTGTATAGTCCAAGAAAGATTATAGGATTTCGGTAGCTAATGTAAAATAAAATTACCATTAAATAACAACGCCATTTAAGAATAAAATTACACTGCTTATATGCGTTTTAAATGATTGAACCATCAGGCGATTCCATATTGCGATGATAGATAACAACAAATGGTATTACAGTTGTCAGTATGGAGAAACCTTATTTAATTACACTATCCTGGTGGAAGACCAACTAAAGACGAACCATGGTTAAGGCCTCAATTGATGTTGTGTAAGGTTCAGCAATTATATAATTAGCCCAGTAGCCAGTACTTCGGTACTAGCATGAACATTATACGGATATTGCTTTATTTTAATTTGCCGCTATACAATTTCGGAATCATTTTAAATAAAGGAATGTATCTCCCTCATTCATATAAAGCTTAATTGCTTGTCCGGGTTTGGCTTTACTTTTGAACCTTTTTTGTTTGTTTCATTAGCTCTTCAATTTACATTGGAGTTCGGTATTCGATAAGGCACAAAATAGCCATTATTTGTAGCTAATATTTCAAACATGAAATTAATGGCCATTTTTGAAATATCAAAACACGGTCAACGACCCAAAGATTATTTTTTATCATTGGAGCGGAAATTTTGTTATCTAGCAAACGCATATCAATTTTGAAAGAAACATTTATGGTGATTTGCTTTAGTGATATAGTTATTTTCGGATAAATCGAGAAACTGTTTGGCTGATTTTAAACGTATTCGGTACGAATCTACATGTATTTCAAGAATAAGTATTCAATAATATTAAAAAAAAATATATAAGAGATTTTAATTTTGTTTAGTTCCGAAGTGCCGAAGTTGTATCTTTTAAAAATCTGTAACATTAGCAATTTGGTATAACTTTTATATATTCTTAAAATTATACTAAGGATGTCTGGATTAATTTACAAAAGCACTGCATGCATCAGTGCTCAATGTGTAGAAATAAGTTCTTGTATTTACCTTATGATCATGTTCAAATAAAAGAGGCGGCAGATAATAGGTGGACATTCAGAACTCTTAAGTCAAGATAACTTGACAACGCCATGGCACAAAATAAAAGGCGACAAACAGACAGAAATAACAATACATAGAAAACTTAAAATTGAGCAATACGAACTGAAGTGATCTTAGGTGCTCTGGGAGATAATTTAAATCTTGCGCTAAAAGTGAGACCCGTCGTACTACTCTCATAACAAGAAGCAAAATGTAACTGGTAACTACCATGTGATGATTGGGTTGCACCAGATGCGCAATTCGCATGTCTCTTCAGTAATTCAATTCCTCGCCCCTCAATTCTCAGAAAGTTTAAGTTATTTTTTAAAATTTGTTTTCTCGTTCCTGAAAATAGAAATGTTGTAGATTTTTTTTTACATAGCCATCCCTTAACCAAATACCAGGCATCGCTTGCTAATATATCTATTTTGAAATTATTTTTTTTCATATTCCACTAGCTCAAATTTGTGTACCTAAAAGTCGAAAGAATAAGTATTTAATTGGAGTGGCCTAATGGTAAGCTTTTTATTTAGTTATTATAAATAGCTAAAGTATGATAAAAATGAGCCACACAAAAGCAAACAATCTGCAGTATATTTTGTGAGTCTTTTCCAAAACTTAGCTACAACAATTTTCAAACCAATATGCCTTTATCAAAAACAAATTATATATGTTAAATGAATAAAAGATTCAAATTAAAAATTCAAATTAAAAGATTCAAAACAGTTCATGAAAAGATTAATTACTATCAATCAAGGATACATTTGTGATCCCCTTGAAGATTTATGATAAATGACCACAACAGAATTCACACGTGGACTGCAACGTCATTAAAAATAGAAACCTGGTTGTTGTCTCTTTGACGTATACCCGACATTTCCTTTTATACATATTATCGACAGATAGGGACTGGGTCAGATCTTCTTCTAAACCGTATTCCAATGTCCATCCGTAAACTTTTGCATCAAAACAAAATATTTATATTATTAATTTATTTTCAGAGCAACCTACTGACAGACAACTGAGCTGTGTTGCAAAGGAGATAGCTGTCGACAATACATATGTATACCTTGCTGTCATGTCATTGAGAGACATTAAGATCATCAAGGAGATGTTAAAAGAATTTCACTTGAGACACTGGTGAAATGGATGGAATTGAAAGCCACAAAAGCAACAGTGTATGAACTTCTTCAAGGTCTTTTTCTTAGACATGATGTAATTGGAAACTATTACAAGCAACTTGGTAATACCTGAATTGTAAAATCTGATCAATGATGTAAAGTCAACCCAGGCTCTGCGATTAATTTCACGAGATATGATTCAAAACCACTACTCCGAGATTATAACTTGCGCATTCGGTTGAAATCCATGTGTTTTGTACATTTCATTTTGACCAATTACAGACGAATGCAAATACTGATGCATCAGTCAGAAATATTTAATGGGCAAATGTTGTAACATGAAATAAAAAAGAAAAAGAAATTAAAAGATTAAAAACAATGAAAATAAATAAAATAACATTTATACTTTGAAGACAAGTTCAAGTAAAAAAAAAAATATTCCTTTTCCTATCAGAACCTCATAAATAATTGTAAGTACCAAGAATAGGCGTCACGGAATGTTTTATATAAGCCAAAAGCAATTAAAAATATTGATTTGTATTAGAATATTTCTTTTATTTTATGTTAAACATTTTGACGGCCAAAGTAATAAAAATTTTGTGAGAAAAGACAATGAAAGTCATGTAGGTATTTGCTGTTGCCTTCATATCAAAGCAGAAAGTAAAAATAGGACTTTGTACCACAAGTTAATTGATTGAGGACGCAAACGTATTCAAAAGGAGGAATGTATACATATTTAATACACATCATTACCAAACATTAACTATGTTTATACTCAATATTTTTTTAATTTGCGACTTAAGCCCAAGTGCTGTGTTAAAACTCCTACGACTCATAGAGTATACAATGTCTCACGATTCAAAAGTTTAAAAACTGCTGAACATTTACAAAGTTTAACCGGGTTCAAAATGACTATCATAGGTGGCATCGCGTGTGAACCGACAACAGAATACAGACTATGTGGATACAGTTATCGAGGTTTTTTTTTCTCGTGACAGATTTTTCCATTTTGATACATTTAATTTCAAGAAATGTAAAGAATCCCAGTTTTTTATTTTAAAGTTGTTTAACTTTTTTGTTATATCATTCATTTATCTTCAGGTTATTCATTATGACTGTCTTGTTATTTTGACTTAAAACATGCAGAATAAATATAATGCCAATCACTAAATATGTAAAAAAACATAAAAGTAAAATTTACGAAAAGTTTAAGTTGTACTCCTTAAAAACCCTAAAGAAGGACGTCGTTTCACAAGTTCCAACTAAATTTTACTTATCAATTTGTACGAGTATGACCTCCATGTCACTGGAATTTAACAGCAAGTATTTCCTTTAGGATCTACTTTGATTAGAAGAAAAAGACCTTAAGTAGTTAAGAAAACTATTTGAACCACATATTACATAGTGTGAGTGGCAATATTATTTTAACAGTCAATATCTGTTTTCGCCATTGCTCTTCGGACATTGAAATAATACTATTTTCTATAGCATATGGAATAAACCGTTTCAAATGATGATTGTAGAGAGAAATTTAAGCTCTCTGAAATAAATTCTAGAAATGGGGATCTTTTTTTATATATGCACAGTATATTCGCATTTCTTTTACAGCACTTTCATTTTGGTCTGATCTTGCAAATACATTTTGGAGTACACTCAAATTTGATGTCTGAACGACTGTCATTTATTTTTCGTATTCAGTCGCCGTTTTCTTTTTTTCATTCTTGAAACGAAATTAGACTGATAAGTTGATTTATCCGAACATCGAAATACTTTTGTCCGTTTTACGACCTCTTCCCACTGTAACTCAAATCAATTTTGCTAGTTACGAAGGTTTACACGATGTGTTGTTTGTAGAATATAAAGACAAGCTCTCGTTTGTTTATAACAATTTGCAGATTTTATTATTTTTTAGTTCTGACACTTGAATTGTATAAAATCTAAACAATGCAAAGACTCTCTTCATGATTTTAACGATCACTTTCAGATTCGACTATTGACTTAAATGTGTAAGTAGCCTCAGTAATTGATCTTTAATTTTCAAAAGCTAGTATTTGAAATTGAGAGCAAAGCTCATTATCTTAATGGATTTAATGCATTTTGTACATATTTAGATTATAAGAAAGCTACTCTTCAATTTTGAAAATCATCAGATTTATTGTTTCCCAAAAATTAAGGCTACGTGAGGATCTATAAGGGGGCATACAAAGGAAACTTGATAATTGACAAAATTGTTGATATATTCACAAATAATTTTTCATCAAATTGATTTATAAAAATTAAAATTAACTTAGCGAAAAAGAATATTTTAACTACATCGACATCTTTGATGTAAAAATACCTTGTTTGTTTTATAAAAAGGCCGTCGTACAGAAATAAATAAATACAACTGATCGAGAGTCTGAAAATTGGAAAGGGAAGTTATAAGAATCTGAAAATAAAATACAGAAAATATTATCTTGGTCAGAATGCTGTGGAGGATCAGGTTAAGTTCTTATTGGAGTGTTCTTGTCTTCATAATGTGAGAAATGATCAGGAAAACATGCAAAAAACTGATTTCATTTGTCTTCTAATATAATAACATGTAATAAGTTTAAGTGAAAATATAAAATACATTATTTTAATTATGTTGCATGTTATAAGCTTTATTCGATAAGCGATAATAGATATTAAAAGATTAGTGCTTTTTATTGAACATAACCGATATCGTCTGTGGCGCAAGGTAAAAAGATACAGAAGGAGTAATCATAATAATCTATCACATCACCTTCCAGGAAAGTTGCTTCTAGAAAACCACATATACCTTTCATTGTATTTTTGCATTGGTCGTAATAACAACACAATTTATTTTTGAAGTGAAGCCTCATTTTATTTTATTGCTCATTGAGATATTGTCTGGTTTGGTGGAAAAAAGAGCTATGACCAATTTCCCTTGAATCTGTAACACTTGCACGGTCAAATTCAAAAAGGTTTTGAAACCTAGACGTCCAAAAGACATCCGTCAGATATCAGTACTTTAATTTTGAATTTTTTCTTACACGCACGTGTAAATTCAGGGAAAACCTCTTTCAGTTTATAAGTCATTGTAGTCATTGTATGTCACGTATGATACATTTATTTAATAAAAGCTCATCTGAGATACTAAGCTGATAATTTGCTACCCAAGACGCATGATTCGGGAACACAAGACTTGTCAGTGGCGCACGGATATAAACAGTTGTATGGGCCAATCAATAACGACGTTGAATTAAGAGCATTGAAAAAAAAAAATCAACAAAAAATGTGCCAATCTGCCTTAGATCATCTATGCCTATGAGTAAAATAACTTTAGGGTGTCGTATTATTATAACATTTTACTTACAGTATTTAAACAAAAATTACCGCATCAGTGTTATTCATGCAAGCACAGGAGTGCGGACCACCGGACCCTCAGTGACGAAACGTCCACCATCCAGTTGTTGTAAAAACTCATTTAAGATACCAGGATTTTACATAAATAAAATATGTATACATGTAGAACATATAGGCAAGTTATTTAAATAACTAATTTTATGCAAACGACGAAAACCATTAATTTGTTTCTAAATTTACATTATTTTCCTAACCCTTTGGGGAATCCCTGCATTACGATCTTTTGGCTTGATGACCATTGGTCATTTTTTTACATAATGTATCTTATTATTACACATTATTGTTTTGTAAACAAGATTTTTATTTTGGGATTTTATAAATTTTCCCACCCTCCATCCCCTTAAGCTTTTTATTATGTTCATATATACTTTTTGTCCATTGCAAATGTATTTTTGTAGTTATGTCCATTTTTGAATGCTTATGTTGCATGTGTTACACTTTGCATTTAAATATCTTTATATGGCTTAGTTGACTCCTTCCTAGGCCAAGCTATTGTATTATTGTATTATTGTATTCTGTATTATTTTATTAACGCTTTATGTTTTGCATTCATTATGATCTTGTTGGACAAATGCATATATGTTCTTCATGTATTGTGTTAGATGTCCTTGTTGTCATAGAAGTATGAAGTGAAAAGTACAGGTTCCAGCCCGGGCGGGGAGGAAGTAAAGAATCAGATCTACTCTAACATTGTCAGGTTGATTTTCTAGGCACTTTATATATAAATATATATATATATCGACCCACTTTCTTGTTTCTCTTTCATTTATGCATTGCCCCAATGGCTCAATAGAATATTAGATACGTGAGCTACTCGTTGATTCATTCAAGTGAATGTTCAACCTCTGATTATTTGTTTGGGTTGAAGGAGGAAAGCATAAATACTCATATTATCTATTGCCTTTCATTCTGGACTGACAAAATATACATAGAACAAACATATAGCGAAAATAAATGATGAAAATAAACAAAATTTACAAATTTCCAGCAAGAAAAAAACCAACGGAAAAAAAAGCACATTGCTTAATGAATACGTGCAAATAAATACATATATCTAACCTGTCATTAATTCTTTGAAAGTGTGTACACCAGGAAAGGAGTTTAATAACTATTGCATGTTGGTTCCATTTGGAAATCAAAATTGTGCAACGTCTACAGTAGGTGTTAAATTCATTAAAATGCCGATCTTTAGTTGGTTTTGAATTTGTCAACACTGAAATGATAATTGAATAAAGACGGCTTTCTGCAAAATACAAAATATGAGTACTGCACAATTTGTCAAAATGTCTGAACAATTCAACTAAATCCAGATACAACTTCATACAAATTTAAGATCAAAGATAAACATGTGTATGAAAGCAACCAACGATCAGAGCAGTATTAGCTCCGCTCATGTAAAAATCAACACTATATTTGCATATTGTTCGTGTGCTTCGTGCAAACGGTTGTGTTAAAAAAATCACAATTTTAGTAATTTGAAAAAGAGATTGACATTATTATCACACCCGTAACTGCTTATAGATATGACCATCCATTGACCCCATTGTGGCCACCAATTGGATGGGTCAGATCGGGTAAACGTTTGTCAAAGGTTTCTCAAAACATATAAAACAATAAATCGAAAAAATAGTAAATAATATAGTAATTTTATTTTATTATAGTGTCACATATTGATTGAAATAATAAAATGCACAACATACATCATCACTGCCACGGTTAAAACAATAAATCAATACTTGGTCATAAAATTGACTTGTGGGAGACTCGTAAAGAAAAATACAACAGGAGTAAACCTTGTTTTTGATTATCATTGAATTCACGAACTTTCTTTACTAATCTGGGACAATTATACTAATATATTATGTCCAAGTTTTGATTTACAAAATATATATGTTTGCGTAAAATCTTTGTCATCGAAGGCCGTTAGTTTTCTCGTTTGAATTGTTTTACATTTGTCATTTCGGGGAATTTTATATCTGACTATGCAGTATGGGTTTTGCTAATTGTTGTAGGCCGTACGGTGACCTATAGTTGCTAATTTCTATGTCATTTGGTCTCTTGTGGAGAGTTGTCTCATTGGCAATCATACCACATCTTCTTATTTTTTAATTAAAGAAACCTGTAAATGGTTCGGTATTATTAACACAATTTTATCGAAGCTGTTTTCTACGGAAGCGTATTAGCGCCACACATTTTTTTTTTTCCTATCTTTGCGTTATAACGCAAACCTTTTGCGTTATAACGCAAATATTTGCGAAATAACGCAAACCTTTGCGTTAAACGCAAACATTTGCGATATAACGCAGACCTTTGCGTTACAACGCAAACCTTTGCGTTATAACGCAAACCTTTTGCGTTATAACGCAAACATTTGCGAAATAACGCAAACCTTTGCGTTACAACGCAAACCTTTGCGATATAACGCAAACCTTTGCGTTTAACGCAAACCTTTGCGTTATAACGCAAACCTTTGCGATATAACGCAAACATTTGTTTCATCTTATTTCTTATTTAAGATTCAAAGGAAGCAGCAGTTATTAATGGAGGAGGAGGCTGCATATATTAAAATTTATCTTCTTTGTACTCATTGCAAAGTAAAATGCTTTACTATTTAACTAATAATGAGAAGGATAATAGATATAAGAAGATGTGGTATGAGTGCCGATGAGAAAACTCTCCATCTAAGTCATTATTTGTAAAAGTAAAACATTATAGTTCAAAGTACAGTCTTCAACACGGAGCATTGGCTCACACCGAACATCAAGCTATAAAGTGCCCCCAAAATGATATACATGATAATACATGTACATATATTACAATGAACATTGAGTAGATTAAAGTTATACCGAAGATAAAAAACCAACCCTGCTAATATAGCTATAGCCGAATATAAATATACTTCCAAAGTAAGCTCTCGTTTGAGGATTGTGTAAAGTTGGCTAACTACCCTTTTGCAATAAATGAATAAAATGAAGATGTTTTATTAATAAAATTATGTTCTCTCCATTTAAATTGCTACCAAGTTACCACTCTAGATTGAAAATTTCATGACTTTTTATCAAAGAATCTTTAAAGGTTTGCGTTATAACGCAAAAGGTTTGCGTTACAACGCAAAGGTTTGCGTTATTTCGCAAATGTTTGTGTTATAACGCAAAGGTTTGCATTATAACGCAAAAGGTTTGCGTTTTAACGCAAAGGTTTGCGTTATAACGCAAAAGGTTTGCGTTTAACGCAAAGGTTTGCGTTTAACGCAAAGGTTTGCGTTGTAACGCAAAGGTTTGCGTTATATCGCAAAGGTTTGCGTTATAACGCAGAGATAGGAAGAAAATATATAAAAAAAAATGTGTGGCGCTAATACGCTTCCGTAGTTTTCCCTCTTTTTTCAATTGTCATTAAATGATTCTTTTTTGGGGGCTTTTTTGGGGGCGGCACATTGATTGCATAAACAGCAAATATGAAATATAAATTAACAAATAGTAAAACAAGTAAAAACAAAATATCAGAAAACATACATATCTGTTGTCTTCTGTGATATTTATAGATTATCGCTATTTTTACCTAAGACGACGTTGTCAATTTCATGTCAATTTCATTAGCAACGCCACGTGCCTCCTTAGTTTCTAGCGATAATTTTCCATCTCAAGCGAGTAGCATGATATGAAAAATTATCACAAAAAAGATCAAAGGAAAAATGCACAAAATAGCGATAAATATGTATATTCAGTGACGGGCAATACATTCTCAGGATCCCTAACCAGAATATATGCTGCCGAAATATTTAAAAAGAAAGTTCTCTACACGAAAATTTCTTTTTTGTTGTTGTAATATTGAATGTTCAACAACTCTCGATATTTCAAAGTGTAGGCCAAGGTAAAAAGCAGACTCATCTGTGTCTGTCATATCCTTGATTTCAAGTTTAAAGGCAAGCAAAGTCACCAAACTCTGAATTGTTAAAAAAAACGTAATTTGTATAAAAGAATGTGAAATTAAATTATTTATTAACTTCATTAGTTGGAAAGATTCCTTGCATAAAGTCTACACGGAGAGAGATATTTTGATCGTATGTATTCTATCACAAGTTCTGGTATCAAGCACATTGAAGGAAGACCAAGTTCTTCATCGTCAATGAAATGTGAAAGGAACACCCTAGGAATGTCCCAATCATCTCATTTTAGAGAGTGTCTTGGTGGATGTAAGTTCGGTTACCTAACGAATTTTCAAGTTTTGATTCCTTTAAAAAGCAGTCTATATAATGTGATCAACAGGCAAACGAATGATATTACTTGTAGGATCACCTATATGGACTTAGCTTGCTGTTTGGTGTGAGCCAAGGCTCCGTGTTGAAGGCCGTACTTTGACCTATAATTGTTAACTTTTTATACATTGTGACTTGGATGGAGAGTTGTCTTATTGGCACCCATACCACATCTTATTTATATTGATTGTCTCCGGGGAAAGACTGATGGAAAGGAGGAGCATTTTAGAAATATTAGTTGTCGATGGTATTATCCCCTTATATATTGACTATCATTATTTGGCACTAACATGTTCATGCAGAAAGAAAATTAACAAATTATATGCAAATTATTCATTTATTCAATTATTCATTCTGACTTTAGAATGACGATTTCTCTTTAGTGTTTATGTCACTTTATAGTCTTAGATGATAAATGTGTAAAATAAATTCAGTACATATTAGTTCATACACACTTAATAAATATTTCGAGTATGTGTATGGATTAACTATCACGAAATGTAATATACCCTGTTTGAATAAGATTAAAGTAAGACAAACATACAAAGCTATAAGGTCCAATAAGATAATTTTTATCTGTACGATATTACTATTAATCACTAATTTATTGAATTAAAACTTTTGGTCGGAGAAATATCTTTTTTTTAAAGTCAAATAATTGAATTAGCGAAAAAAAAAAAAAAAAACCCGAAAACATGTCGACTTATAAAATTAGTTACTTCAACTTGATGGGACGAGCGGAGCTGTCTCGTATTATGCTGTCTGCAGCCGATAAAGAATTTGAAGACGACAGGTTTGAAAAAGAGGAATGGCCTGAGCGAAAACCAAGTAAGTACCACAGTATTGAGTGGCAAAATACCACACTTCCTTTTAGAGAGAAATTATGGTATCTATCAAAATGGAATATTTGATAGTTGTAAAACCAACATCAACACTACAAACCAATCCTTTCTACAATTAACTTCTTGTATTTAAAAATGTCAAATTGAGACTTTTTGTTAAGCAGTTTCTATTTTCTAGATACTTGAGTTAATGTTATGTTGAAGCATCCAACAACAAACGTTTGGACACAGTATCGTAAAAATGTAACGCTACGCTTTACGCTAAACAATACTACGTTTGGTTGAACACAACAGGAATGGTATGATTATTAAAAAAACAAAAAGCTACGTGGATCAGTGTATTCTTGTGTTCAATCGTTTACAGATTTGCGTTTGTGGGACCGTTTATCATCTGATTAAAAACTTTCATAATGACATTTAGAAATAAGAAGATGAGGCATGCTTGCCAATGAAACAACTCTCCACCAGAGACCAAAATGACGTAAAAGTTATTAACTATAGGTCACCGTACGACCTTCAACAATGAACAAAACCCATACCAAATAATAAGCTATAAAAGGCCCCGAAATGGCAAACAAAAAACAAATCAAACGAGAAAACTATTATTTATGAACAAAACAATTAACGAAAAACAATTATGATATATACCAACAAGCGACAACCACTGAATAACAGGTTCCAGACTTGGGACATGTGTACATACATAATGTGACGGGGTTAAACACGTTTGCTGTCGCCAAACCCTCCCATAACCTGGGACAGTGGTGTAACAGTACAACATCAGAACAAACTGTAAATACATCAGTTGAAAAGAGCTTAACTCATCCGATCGATACAACGCACAAAAAAAAAAAAAAAAACTAACAAAAACACAAAAGACACAGAGTACAGATCTGAGAGTACTGGCAGTGATTGGAAGCTGGTTTAAAGCCAATAACAACTAATACAAAAATCATGTATCTAAGACTTAAACATAAATAGGACACATCAAACATCCAATGTATTAAGTGTAAAGACGTCATTAACAGTCAGAGAAAAACATGACATTGTGCAATGCCAAAATATTCGTATCGGCAGACATGCATTGCATTTTTGTCAAGTAAAATAGTTTCAGTCTTCCGTGAGATACAAGAGAGAACAATACATACCATACGATTAAAGCATCATCTCCCCTCATCTTGTGTCTCCTGCTTCTTCGTCAAAAAAAAAAAAAAAAAAAAACTGAAACCAAGCGTTACGCGTATCAGAAAGCAAGCTTTACCGACGATTGAATCGGAGAGCTGTGGTTCTGAATATACACCGCGATGAAGCGTTGTTTTTTTTTAATATATACATTATACCTTTTCAATGTATAACACAGATGTTAAAACTCAGACGCTCTTCATACAAAATGTGTTTTGGTCAACGCTTTTACACCCAAATAAAATTACAACAAGAAGCATTTCATTCTTGAATAAACAGTATAGTCAGAATTTCAAAAGAGAGGCGAAAGATACCAAAGGGACATTCAAACCCATAAGTCGAAAATAAACTGACAACGCCATTACAAAAAAAAAAGAGAAAAGACCAGAAGAAAAACAACAATATACAAAACACAGCATATAAAACTAAAGACTGAGCAACCCGAACCCCACCAAAAACCGTGGGTGATCTCAGGTGCTCCGCAAAGGTAAGCAGATCCTGCTCCACATGTGGCACCCGTCGTGTTGCTCATGTAAGTACAAACCCGGTTGTAAGTCTAATTTGGTAGGTCTCATCGCGGAAAAGGAGGACGGAATTGAGGTTACGACGATTGGAACATATCCGTTGTCATTTGTGAAACAGATATTCAATATAGCGGTCAACCAACTCGTGATGGCGTCCGTTAAATTTTCAAAGGGATGATTTTAACTTTATCACCTGGAACTCTTGGTTTAAAAGCTTCCTTGTGAGCAGCAACCCTCTACCAAGTAAATCATGATAGGAAACGCAACCCAGGAATATCGTATCAACTGGGAGATATATACTCCATATACAGGCGCTAGCGCTGCTGGAATGTTGCTACATAGATGGATGGTTCACACTCGGGAAACTGAAATTTCTTAAGATGTAGCTTTCGTTTTGCTATAAATCAGTTTCATTTCTTCTTAATAGAATTGCTATCATATTGTTGAATAACACAACAGGTCATATCAGCAAAATAAAAAAATTCTGTAACAATAATAAAATAAGAGTTCTTTGCATTGAATCGACTTTTGTTAAAATTCGTTTGACCTTTAAAGCGAGCCATATATTCGAAATATGACCACATAACGTAAACACAACTGAGGTAGACTAAGCAATGACATTTTTATTTGTTTGCATCAGTAAAAACATATTTCATTGTTTAATCTCTCTACCATTTTGGTGGATTTAAAAGAAGATGTATACCGTAATTAATTATGAAACTCCTCGACTTTTGCAGATACACCTTGTGGACAGGTTCCTGTACTTACACATGGAGACAAACAGATACCTCAGTCTATGGCAATCGCAAGATATTTAGCTAGAGATCTCGGTAATTTGACTATAAAACCTTCAAAATATTCAAATCTATGAAATGTCTTTATACCTTTAAACACCATAGAATAAGTTGTAACTGTACAACATCAGACTATTTAGTTTTCGTTGTCTTTTCTTTCTTCCAGGCAATTGGTTATTTGGAATTGATACAATATTTGTAGAGTCCGATTATTTTAGTTAAGCAGGTTAACTTAACAATTATCATATCACATTACTATGCAAATACCATGCCATATAAATGTAGCGATAATGAGTCAGTTGTTTTTGTCCTATTAAAAAAATCTCCCGAAGAAGCAAGATTTTGTTTTCGAAAATTTGAACAAGCTCCAAGTGATACTCAATTGCATTTCACATTCTAGATTTATACGGAAAAGATAATATGGAGAATACAATGTGTGATGTTGTATTAGAATGTATTAATGACGTGATCACAGAAACCGTAAAATTATTTTTTGAACAGGATGAAACTAAAAAGGTAAGCCTAAATAAGCGACCAACCAGACAACTGTGGAGATCCTTCTTATTGAGTTTTTTTTTTATGCTAATTTATTTTCAATTTATAAATTAATAGGCGCACATTTCAAAATTCTGAAAATAAGAATATATTCATAAATAATAGGAAAAAAATTTAGTACGATAATTGAATAAAGTATAACAATCAAACAAAACAAAAACAAACCAACAAACCAAAGAAAAAATACAAATTTATATCACTAAAAAGTAAGGAGCAACAATGACCGCTAAAAAAGGTCGGTAAAAAAAGAGAATAAAGTATTTTAAAGTATCACCGCAAAAAGGGAAAACAATAAAAGAATCAGTGTCACGAACAGAATCAAAATGCAGTTGCTCCAGCAACCTGAGCAATTACTCTTACAGATGTCGCATTTGAAAAACACAACTGTGCTTTCCACAGTATATGGAAACGTAACAAAAAAAAAAAAAAAAAAATACGGCGTTGTATTTCTCATATTTTTATGGCAACATTGTTTTAAAGCCAACCAATTTAAGAATTGTCCTTCAGATCTGTGTCATTGGCGTAATATACTTATTGATAAATGTTATAATTATACAGTTGTTATTCAATCACTGCGTCTCGTATATTTGGGATAAATGTAAATTCGCTAATTTACAGTTTATAGCAATATCAAAATTTTTCTTTTGTTTTTTTCTGTATATTTTGTGTTTTGGCATTGCACACGATCATGTCTTCCTGTGACTGTTTAATATGATGTTGTTGAATGAAATCTTCTATAAAGTACAGCAACCGATATTCATCCGAGGACGGCATGATTTCTTATCAGCAAATTAAGCACTTTAAGCTTGCTGTTAATGAGACTTCGAGCATTCTCAAATATGGTATAATTTGTTATTCATTTTGTCTTTTTGTTGTCTATTATACCGTTATTTTAAGTAATTTTTCTATACTATATAGATATAAGAAGATGTGGTATGAGTGCCAATGAGACAACTCTCCATCCAAGTCAAAATTTTTAAATGTAAACCATTATAGGTCAAAGTACGGTCTTCAACACGGAGCCTAGGCTCACACCGAACAGTAAGCTATAAAGGGCCCCAAAAATTACTAGTGTAAAACCATTCAAACGGGAAAACCAACGGTCTAATCTATATAAAAACGAGAAACGAGAAACACTTATGAACCACATCAACAAACGACAACTACTGAACATCAGATTCCTGACTTAGGACAGGTGCAAACAAATGCAGCGGGTTTAAACGTTTTAATGGTACCAAACCTTCACCCTTTTTCTGAAACAACAGTGTAACATCACAACATAGAAAGACACACTATAAAATATCAATAGTTTGTATTGTATGTTCCGTTATGTGCGATTTGTTAATCTGCTGATGGAAATAAAAAAGGGGGAGGGTTGATAATTTAAAAAAAAAAAGTTTATTAATAATCCCACCACATTTGTGTGCGCCAGTCCGATGTCATGAACCTCGTCAAAAGTTGTCGTATGTCAAATCTTAATGTTTTTCGTTATTTGAAGAATTAGATGTAAATGGCAGATCTTTGATTGTTTCTGTTAAAATTGTTCACAAATTTTAAAGAATCTGGACGATTAAGTGCTTGATAAAATTCTATAGACACAATCCTATTGTTGTTATCCAGATGTGTTTGGGCTATGTGTGTCTTTTGGATTGTTGTCTCATTAATGGTTACCCGACATCTCGTTAATACATAATATGGAAATATGAAAATTCTTGTTTCTATTGTCTTTATTTGTTATGTTTTAAAACTTTACAGCTCTTTAAATGTTAATTCACAAGTAATCCTAAAAGCACAAAACCCAAATAAGGGCTGTTGTGGTGTCCTTACTATACATAATATCTGCGATCTAAAGAGTTAAGCCCTTTTCATCTGATTTTTATAGTGTGTTCTTATGTTATACTATTACACTATTGTCCCAGGTTAGGGGAGGGTTTGGCTCCAGCAAACTAGTTACACCCCGCCACATGCTATATGTGCCTGTAGAAATTTACAAGTTCATAAGTAGGTATAAATAAGAAGGTGTGGTATGAGTGCCATTGAGACAACTATCTATCCAAGTCACAATGTGTAAAAAGTAAACAATTATAGGTCAAAGTACGGCCTTCAACACGGAGCCTTGGCTTACACCGAACAGCAAGCTATAAAGGGCCCCGAAATGACTAGTGTAAAACAATTCGAACAGGAAAACCAACGGTCTAATCTATATAAAAAACGAGAAACGAAAAACTATTATGAACCACACCAACAAACAACAACCACTGAACAACAGGCTTTGTTTCAGATAAGTCTTAGAATTACATGTCGAGATACCTGAAAATTAACATTCAAAGGCAGAGATATATACATTTGTACTGATATGGATGAGGTCGAAATAGTTATACGTTTTCCTTTTATTATTATAATTAGGTCTTTCCACTTTTCTGTGGAAAAGCCTATTGGTTTTCTTCTGATTATTAGTTCTTTCCACTTTTCTGTGGAAAGACCTATTGTATTTGTTCTGATATTCCATATGAGAGTTATTTTCCCTTATGCATTTGATATAAGTGATATGCATTTCTGTCTTGTAAACCATAAGTGATAGAGACCTAGGATCTTTTGATTTGAGGTCCTTGATCCAAAAATAAGAAAATTAGGTCAAGGTCAGAGGTCAAGGTCATATTTTAAATTTTTTGATTTTGGCTTATTTTCAATTCTTTTCAAGATATCGACAACATATTTTTACTAAATTGTAAGTTGCGACATGTAATAACACATAAATTTTGGTTAAAAGGGTACGCTAACATTAAATTGGAGTTTTCTCCCCTCTTTTATTAAAAGTTAGTGATATAACTCATTAACCATATATAATTAAGACCTATAGTCTTTTGATTCGAAGCCCTTGGTTTATGACCTTGAAATTGAGCTCAAGGTCATAGGTAAATTGACGTTCTAGATTTTGACCTTTGTTTTTACCTCATATGTATACATGATAAAGCCATGGGACTTTTTGCATTAAGTGGCAAGCCACTTGACCACTGAAAAGCCAACCGGAAGTGACCTGGTGTAAACCGGAAGTAGCTATTTTTTGTACTTATTTGATGTTAAAGTATATTGAACCATATATTTTTGGAATCAGTATCAAGTAAACTATCAAATAAAACCGGAAGTGACATTTTTTAAACCGGAAGTAACAATTTATCTCCCTTATTTAGAAAAAAATGTATAGAAACCATATATTTTTGAAATCAGTGTCAATAAGCTATCATTTGACGCTGGATATGATATATCTAACTGAGTTTTAATATTTCAATATCAAAATTGATCTTTATGGGTGGAAACTGGAAAGACCTTCAATTGTCGCTTAGATGTTTCGTATATGATATCGAACAGTTTATGCGCCTTTGAAATTGACCCTGCTTAACCGAATACTTTTCTTTGTAGGAATTATCTCCCGAACACTGTTTTCCTTGTGAGTGCATCTCCTCCTTAACCGTAAAAGAAAGCGACAAATTTATTTTACCAAATTGCTCGTTATATCCTCAGGATGTTTTGTCCAATTTTGACCGAAGCAATACGTAAACTCCATATGAGAGTTATTTCCCCTTCTGTATTTGACATAAGGGATATATAAATGTATAGCATGAATGGTAAGTGATAGAGACCTAAGGTATATTGATTTGAGTTCCTTGGTTCATTTAAATGGAATTGAGGCCAAGGTCAAAGGTCAAGGTCATATTCTAAATTTTGACTTTTCCTTGTTATTTGATCTCCTCTGTCACTTTTAAAGATACAAATTAAAGAATTAGTGCAAAATGATTGCTTAATTGTGATTAATATATGATACATTTGGTCTGAAACAATCCAATGATATCTTATAGGAGTTATTGTCCCTGAAATGATTCAATTTAAGGTTAATTGATTATTACTCCAACTTGGTACATGAAAAAGCCATAGGGTCGTTTTCAAACTGTTGGTTGACATATGACCTTGAAAAAAGTAAACCGGAAGTGACCTTGAGTGAACCGGAAGTAGTATTTTTTGCACTTATTTCATGGAAAAGTGTTATGTCAGAAAATCGCCTTTTAATTGTAGCCAACAAAAGACACAAATCAATAATAAAATTTAACAAGATTTATTATACAATAGTTTACAAAAAGTATTACACAAAAAGAAATGTCAACTTAACTGTCAAAATATGAGTCCAATCTTTTATCTTTTCTTTATCCGGAAATCTTCACGGGAATCCACAGAATATTATATCCAATTGGTCACAATCTAGTATGATGTAGTTTGAAAATAAAAGTGTCAATCCAACTGTTGATGTCTATCGATGTCTAAGTCTATCTATGTCTATGTCCAAATCTCTATATTTAACTAACTTTTGGGTCTGCATTTAAATACTCAAACGGAAATTTCTAGACAACTCTAGAAATATAAATTACGCATCTTTTGTTATGATCATTCTGGAAACGTTATGTAAGTGAAATAGAAAGTTCTAATCATTCCATTAGTATCAATGATTGTTCCAGTGATTTCTAAACTGCATAGTTGTAACACAATGTATTTTATTTTGTACACAATGTATATAAAACAATGTAAACATTCTTAGGCCACACAAAACAAATTAGGCCAACTAAATAAATATAATAGTTACAATATCATAACACCTCCCCTTAAAAAAGTTTGAGTGTAACAAAACTTTTCATGAATAATATGTACAAAAATACATAGTATATATACAGTGTTTTAATAAGTTCTAGATAAAGCATCTGCTATTACATTATCTTTACCTTTAATATGTTTTACAATAACATCATATTCCTGTAACAATAAACTCCATTTAGTCAATCTCTGGTTTTGTTTCTCATTTTATGTATGAAGGTGACAGGATTATGATCAGTATAAACAAGAATAGGATGCACAGAGGATTTAAATATACATCAAAATGTTGAAGTGCAGACAACAGTGCAAAACACTCTTTTCAATAGTTGAATAATTTTTCTGATGTTTATCTAATTTCTTAGAAAAATATGATATAGGTTTTCAACATTATCATCTGTTTCCTGATATAAAACAGCTCCAACTCCTACATCGCTTGCATCAACGGCAAGTTTAAATTGTTTTCAAAGTCTGGAGTGATCAGAACTGGACTATTAATTAAAAGTGATTTCCTATTTTCAAAAGCGTTTTGACAATTTTCACTCCAGATGAATTTAGAATCTTTCCGTAAAAGATGAGTCAATGGTTGAACAACAGTAGCAAAATTTGAACAAAATTTTCTGTAAAAACCAATCATGCCTAAATATCTCATAAGTTGTTTTTTATTTGTAGGAGGAGGAAATTTGGTAATTGCATCCACTTTAGCCGTAATAGGTTTCACTTGACCTTGGCCAACTGTATGCCCTAAATAATCAACAGTGGTCTGGCAAAATTCACTTTTACCAAGATTTACAGTCAAATTTGATTGTGACAATCTATCAAAAGTATCATATAAATGTGTTAAATGTTCTTTCCAGCTATCACTACATACAATAAGATCATCAATATAAGCATAACAACAGTCTAAATCTTTTATAACATTATTGATCATTCTTTGAAATGTAGCTGGAGCACTTTTCATGCCAAACGGCATTACAGTATATTGAAATAAGCCGTCTGGTGTGACAAAAGCTGATATTTCTCGAGCTCTCTGTGTCAATGGGACTTGCCAGTAACCTTTCAATAAATCAAATTTGCTCACAAATTTTGCTTGTCCAATGTTATCAATGCAGTCGTCTATCCTTGGAATCGGATAGGAATCAGATTTTGAAACAGAATTTACTTTTCTGAAATCAGTTACGAAACGAAAGGTTTTATCTGGTTTGGGCACAAGGAGACAAGGAGAGCTCCATTCACTGTTACTCGGCTCAATAATATCATTGTCAAGCATATATTTAATTTCTTGTCTCATAAATTCAAGTTTGAGTGGATTGAGCCGGTAAGGATGTTGCTTAATTGGAGAAGCATCACCAACATCGACATCATGACAAACAGCAGTGGTTTTGTTTGGCACATCTGGAAAAAGATTTTTAAAAGAAAATACCAAAGCTTTTAATTTTTCTCTACAATCAAAAGACAGATGTGCAAGTTTTGAATCTAAATTTGACAAAATTTCTGAATTTTTCAATCTAACTGTCTCTTCCATAGTTTTAGAACTAAAAGGTGGTTCAATTACATCTGGTTTGTCATGATTGTTCTCCAATTTAACCATGGCTAAAGTGGCAACTGGTTTACTCTCACCTTCATTAGTACGCTCAAAATATGGTTTTAACATATTAATGTGACACACTCTATTTTGTTTACGCCGACCTGGTGTTTTTACAATATAATTCAAATCATTGATTTTACTCTCTATGGTATAAGGACCACAATATTTAGCTTGTAATGGATGTCCAGGGACTGGCAAAATACAAGTACCTTATCACCAGGCTCAAAAATCTGTCCCTGGCATCTTTATCATACCATATTTTCATCTTATTCTGAACAGTTTTAAATTGTTCTGAGCAATTTGACAAGCAGTATACAATTTTTCTTTAAATCTAGATACATAGTCTAGAAGATTCAAGTCAGTGTGTTCAGTAAGCCACTTTTCCTTTATCAATTTTAAAGGTCCCTTACAGTATGACCAAATACCAACTCAAAGGGACTAAAACCAAGGATTCTTGAACAGCCTCTCGGACCGCAAAAGTAAAAGTGAACACCATCATCCCAATCCCTGTCAAATTGAAGACAAAAAGTTCTGATCATGTTCTTCAATGTTTGATGAAAACGTTCTAAGGCATCTTGAGATTCTGGATGATAAGCACTTGATCTATACTGAGCAATCCCTAACTGGTACACGACTTGCTGAAATAAACCTGACATGAAATTTGAACCCTGGTCGGACTGTATAGACTTTGGAAGTCCTACTAGCGTGAAAAATTTGATCAGATCTTTGACAATAGTAGGTGTCTTGATATTCCTTAACGGAATAGCCTCAGGAAAACGAGTGGAGGTACACATGATCGTCAGTAAATACGCATTTCCGGTCTTGGTCTTCGGTAAAGGTCCAACGCAATCAATGAGTACTCGGCTGAAAGGTTCTTCAAAGGCTGGAATAGGCAGAAGTGGTGCTGGTGGTATTTTCTGGTTAGGCTTACCAACAACCTGGCATATATGGCATGATTTGCAGTATTCTGCGACATCATTTCTAAGTCTTGGCCAGTAAAAATGCTGCAAGATCTTAAGGCAAGTCTTCCTTATACCTAAGTGTCCAGCCAAGGGGGTGTCATGGGCAAGACCAATAATTTCTTGCCTATAAATTTTCGGCACCACCACTTGGTATACCACTCTCCATTCCTCCTCTGGGGTAGCATCAGGGGGCCTCCACTTTCTCATTAAAATGCTGTCTTGATGGTAATAGCATTCGGCCACTTTGTATGCTTCCTCCTGTGGTTGAGCCCTCTTGCTGAGCTGAAGAACTTCAGGGTCTTTATTTTGTTCTTCGACAAATTTCCTTCGGTCTAATCAATGGCTGTTTACGTCTGGCCATGGCATAATTACATTCTTGCTAATACTAGGTGGTCTTATTACGGCCTTATCTGAGCTACCGGGACCTTCAATGTCGGCTAGAAAGGTGTCAGAAAGGTCCATGTAATCAAACTGGTCTTCTTGCAAATCCTCATTTTGTTGTTTTCTAGCCATCGCCCTAGTAACGACACAAGCTGGATATAGTTCAGCATCATCTTCAGGTGATTTAACATCCACCACCGGTTTACTGGTAACAATTGGTTCAGCAACCACTTTGTTCCTAGCTAGATCATTTCCTAGCAATAATGAAACACCCTCAACAGGGAGATTAGGACGAACACCCACAACAACTGGTCCAGTTATCAAATCTGACTTCAGATAAATACGATGGAGGAACATCTATACAACCTAACTCCACACCTTGTAACAAAACGGAGGCACCAACAGAAGTCTCCTCGGACAAAGGCAACACACCTTCTAACAATAAAGACTGAGAAGCTCCAGTGTCCCGTAAAATCTTAATAGGCTGAGGAGTAGTATTATCAACAATAGAAACAAACCCATCAGACATAAAGGGTTTATAATCCTCCATGTAATCACAAAAACTGGACTTAAAAGCCTGACTTGCAGGACATTCCAACGTATTGGTAACACGGGTGTCGTACAAGCACTGGTCTTGGGCTTATTATCTCTTTCATTCTTCTTCTGGAGTCTGAAACAATCAGCCATCAGGTGACCATTCTTCTTACAATAAGCACAAGTCAGTGACTTCTTCTCAAAAGTATCAAATTTCGGACTAGACATATTATAACTAGACTGACTCTTATTCTGTGCAACAGGCTTACTAACAGTACGCTCAGTGCTTTGATTCTTGTAATTTCCACTGAAGTATTAAAATTGTGACCTTTGAAACTTCTTTTATGTGAAAGGGTATAATTATCGGAAATAACAGCTGCATCTTGTAATGTCTCAACAGTTTTGTCATCTAAATGTGTTTTAAAGTCTAAATGAACACATTGCTTGAACTCTTCTAATAACATCAGTTGTCTTAGGTTCTTAAAATTGTTATCTATTTTCTTTGACGTAAGCCATTTATCAAATAGGTCTTCTTTTTCCTAGCAAATTCAACATAGGTTTGTGAATCAAACTTTTATAAGATCTAAACTTCTGTCTATATGCTTCTGGCACTAGCTCATAAGCTTTCAAAACTTCCTTTTTAACCGTGTCATAATCAGAACTTTGTTCGGATGAAAGTGCTGAGTAAATTTCAGCGGCCTTGCCCTCAAAAACACTTTGCAGCATTGTAGTCCAAAAAGGCTTCGGCCATTTCAAATTATGAGCAATTTTCTCAAACTGTGGAAAATATTTATCGACTGTTTTTTCACAAAATCTGGGAACCAAACGTATATTTTTTGCTGCATCAAAATGTTCTGATTTCGACTGTACATTAGTGTTACTTTCTCCTTTGACCATTTCAATTTTTATTTTCTCCATCTCGAACCTTTCTTTCATTTGAAGTTCTGCCTGTCTTTCTTCTTTTTCCAATTGTTTTATTTTGAGTTCATGTTCTAATTCAAGCTGTTTTAATTTGATAGCGTCAACGTTTTCGACCTTAAGATCAAGAGCCTCTTCACCTAAAATTTCTGCGTCAACTAATTTGTCTATTACCAAATTTTTTATAATTTGTTTTCTCATAGATACTCTAAAGTCTAATTTCAGATGTTTAGCAAGCAACACTAATTCCTCTTTCTTTAAATTATCAAACTTCTCCAGGTCTGGCGTTTTCAAAAATTTACCGGCTTCAAATGCCATTTTGTAGAATTTTGTTGGCTATTTCTAATAAAAATACTGAACAAATTTTTTTTTTTAAAATAAGATATTAACGTTATCCCGGACTTGAGCCCCCAATTTCTGTTATGTCAGAAAATCGCCTTTTAATTGTAGCCAACAAAAGACACAAATCAATAATAAAATTTAACAAGATTTATTATACACTAGTTTACAAAAAGTATTACACAAAAAGAAATGTCAACTTAACTGTCAAAATATGAGTCCAATCGTTTATCTTTTCTTTATCCGGAAATCTTCACGGGAATCCACAGAATATTATATCCAATTGGTCACAATCTAGTATGATGTAGTTTGAAAATATAAGTGTCAATCCAACTGTTGATGTCTATCGATGTCTATGTCCATGTCCAAATCTCTATATTTAACTAACTTTTGGGTCTGCATTTAAATACTCAAACGGAAATTTCTAGACAACTCTAGAAATATAAATTACGCATCTTTTGTTATGATCATTCTGGAAACGTTATGTAAGTAAATAGAAAGTTCTAATCATTCCATTAGTATCAATGATTGTTCCAGTGATTTCTAAACTGCATAGTTGTAACACAATGTATTTTATTTTGTACACAATGTATATAAAACAATGTAAACATTCTTAGGCCACACAAAACAAATTAGGCCAACTAAATAAATATAATAGTTACAATATCATAACAAAAGTACCTAGAAACCATATATTTTTTGAATGATCATAGGTTAACCTATCATTTGAGACCGGAAGTGACATTTTATAAACCGAAAGTAGCATATTATCTTCCTTATTACAGGCATAAGTATATACAAACTATATATTGTTGGAATCAGTGTGAATAAAGCTATCATATGAGACCGGAAGCGACATTTTGTAAACCGGAAGTTGGCAATTATTTCCCTTATTTCAGGCAAAAGTATATAGAAACCATTTATTTATTGAATCAGTTTGAAGAAATCTATACTTGACGCTATTAATAACTTTGAGTAAACCAGAAGTAGATTCCTATCAATTATTTAGAAAATTGATGTGGAAAGACCTTGAATTGTTCTTTGAACAATTGGTTTTTAATTTTTTATTTGTTTCGTTTTAAAACTTAGCAAAAGTTAATAACTTATATGAGTAATGGCATTCAGGTCTATGAATTTAAGCTAAGACCAATACATGTTTATTGTTTTATTATTTAGCCTGATATAGAGAAAAACTTAATGGAAGTTATTTATCCACGATTCCTTGGACATCTGGAGAAGTTGCTAGACAAAAACAACGGAGAATGGTTGGTTGGTGATAAGGTATGCATTTGCTGTTAGATATGAAATGGTGATTAGTTATTTTTAGTTTCTGGTTAATTTGTTCACAACTTTTGTTAGACTTGAGATAGTGCAGAGCTTGATATAACAAACAACTATGTACGAGCATTGCACCATGAAACTAACATTATATAATTTCGGTTCCGAAACGCTTTTCTGAATTTATTTTCAGCAAGAACGCTCAAATCCCAAGAGCTATATGATCAAAAGGGACATAAAAAGAATATACAATTGAAATCCACTTAAGGTCAACTTTGCTTGAGGGAGTAGGAACCTTAGTTTTTGAAAAATTTCTTAATTTATCACCGGAAAATTTATGATGAAAGTTATGTTATAAATCGTGTCAGTAACGAACAATAACTACTGAGCTGATGATACCATCGAGGACTAGTAGTTATCCAGCAGCGGTATCGACCCAGTGCTAAAAAATGAAAACAATAAATATAATTTTGGTGCGTGGATTTACCTTCATTTTTGTCTTCTTTGTAGTTTAGAGCCTACCTACGGTTTCTGTCTTCGTTGTAGGCTGTATTGTCGAAATAAAGCTGAACCCTACGGGTTATGTCGTCGTGGTAGGTTGCACTGTGATACTTTTGATTACTTGGTATAGTATTACTAAGTATTATTTCTTTGTAGACAGTTACCCATGTATTTTTTTTATTATAGCTATCTGTAGCAGATTTGGCATTCTTTGATTTAATGAACAGACTAACAGCAAAGAAAGGCGTTTCTGTATTTGAATCTTCACCGAAAATGAAAAAACATTTGGAAAAAGTAACAAACATTCCAGGGGTACAAAAGTGGCTTGAGAAGCGTCCAGTAACGGACATGTAATCTGATACTTAACTCTTATATATTATAACTGACATACAATTGCTTTATTTTCATTTTTTATGGCCCCGCAACAAAGTTGTCGGATCCATATAGTTTTACCCTTATCCGTCATTCCGTCATTCTGTCATTCCGTCTTTCCGCAACGAACAGTTATACGGACTTTTTTTTCTGAACGCCTTCACATATTGAGCTGATTTTTAGTATGTGAGTCTACTATGATGAGTTACAGATTGAGTTTACGTTTGCTTTCGCTCCGCTGATTTTTGCCGATACTTTGGGCTTTGGACTTTGGACTTTGAAAATTTTGTAAAATAGCAGTTATACGGACTTTTTTCTAACCGTCTTCAAATATTGAGCTGATTGTTGGTATGTGAGTCTACTATGTGAGTTACAGATTGAGTTTACGTTTGGTTACGCTCCATTGATTTTTGCTGAAATAACGGGCTTTTGACTTTGAACATTTTGTGAAAATAACAGTAATACCGACTTTTTTCTAAACGCCTTCACATATTGAGCAGATTTTTAGTATGTGAGTCTACTATGATGAGTTACAGATTGAGTTTACGTTTGTTTCCGGTCCACTGATGTGTGCCGAAATTACGGCCTTTGGACTTTGAAAATTTCGTGAAAATAACAGTTATATATAGACTTTCATTCCCAAATTTACAGGGGCGCATTAGTCTCGTTCCGACACATCTACACAGGCAAAATTTGCTCACGTGAAATTCACATGCATCTCACGTGAAATTCACATGCATCTCACATGAAATTCACGTGAAAATGTTCACGTGAGATTCACCTCAAACGAGCTTATACATGAAACTCACGTGAAAATTTTCATGTGAATTTCACATGAATTGAGATTCACATGAATCTCACATGAAATTTTTCACATGAATTTCATGTGAACTTTACAAAAAAAATATTGGTATTTTTCATGATTTTAATTAAATTCAAAAATTTAGATTTTATTTGAATTACGTTATTTTAAAAATTCACATGAGATTCACGTGACAATCACATGAACTGATTTCACGTGAGTTTCATGTATAAGCTTGTTTGAGTTGATTCACATGAATTTAAATTCACGTGAAATTGATGTGAGTGAAATTTACCTGTGTAGTTTACTTTTAATCTTATCGTACTTCTCTCCGTAGAATTTTTGTACATAATACTTCCCAACTTCAACAAATTTCCAACAAATTTTCTTCATTTAATCAACGTCCCGTGATAATTTTGGAGAACCAGTATGACTCACTTGTTTTATGCCTGCTTAGTATTTATATGGTCTGATATGTACTTATCTCCACTTTAAGCAATATGCTTCTTGGTCATATTATCCAATTACACTAGAGAGTTAACAGCGCGCGCACATGTTGAATAGAATCAAACAAAACACATTTATAAATACAGAATATAGTTGTAATAAAAGTCTTGACTATATCTTTTATTGCAAGTCCTTGAAATTGCTGCGTTTAGTGAAGAATCGCTGACTGTTTATTGATGCCACCTTATATCGTGTTTTTCTATGAGCTAGTTTGAAACAGACTGAATTACCTTTTATGTCTGCCGTCAAATCAGATTCTCAACCCCTATAATAAATTGAGGAATGGCGTAAGTCTAATTTCGCCGTTGCCTGCATGTGTTGAGATGAATTTTCATTGATATGGCTATAATTATAAATCAGCTGTTAACTAAACGTTGAATTTTCCGATATGCCAAGTATTTTCTAACCCAGGAATAGATCACCTTAGCGGTATTTGGCAAAACCTTTCGGAATTTTGAGTCCTCAATTGCTCTTCAACTTCGTACTTTGTTTGGCCTTTTAACTTTTTTATTCGAGCGTCCCTGATGAGTCTTTTGTAGACGAAACGCGCGTCTGGCGTACAAAATTTTAAGCTTGGTATCTACGATGAGTTTATATGTACGGTACTTCAATAATCGCAAGATATAAATTATACATTATGTCTGTAGTTTATCTGTTCTTTGTTATTCGCGGCGAATGTATGTTAAATGATTTTCGATGATGGGGACGGAGAAAGCCCACAAAGGAGAAATTAATTTGCAGTCCATATAGTAACCATTCCATTGAATAATCGTATTATACGTAAAAATGTGTACAATATCCATTTTATTGACAAAGTAAGGTCTAAAATAATATTACGTATTCTCTTCTCTATTCAATAAAAAGTCTTTCGGGATGTTTATTATTCGGAAGTTGATAACAAAGTATACAATTTGTACTTGTTAATTTGGTTTCAATGAAAACAGGAATCACGTATCCATATATATATATATAAGTACGTCTGAGCCAGTGACAACTCTACAACAGATTGATCCATCGGATCACCAGCAGTGATGGTGATACATGGCTGTGTACATTATGTATATACAACTCGTCTAAACATCAACCCAACAATGTTAGATCTGTAAATTTGCTTTGGCAAATTTTTTGTTCTTCCCTCGCCGGGAAGTCGTGACACCAAATCGCCTGTATATATATATGAAGAAATTGAACATATAAACAGACGTAAAAGGCGTACAAATGTTCCATGACACAAAGATTTATCAATTACATGTAAATAGAATTCACTTTTTGACCCCATTCTTATATATAGCTGATCTGAATGGTGGTCACTTAGTCGACCGGCACCGGAGTACGTATCAAGTTTATAACAAAAAAGTACACGTAAAATAAGCATGCACATACAGGTCACGATAGCTTTCAGATTCTGATGTTGTTACCTTTCAAAATTTTGCGACGAATTTATTTTGAAATGGATGGCCATCGCTCCCCTTTCCGTGCTGAACAACTCAACGGAGTTGCCACTCACCTTATTGGAAGAAGGGTACTACGTTATTTTTGGTCGTGTCATCTTATAATTAAGAATTAGTAAGAACTTATTAAAATCATTTAACATAAATCTTACAGGTTTTCAGTGTTGAAAGATCACACGTCTGTAATTTGAAATTGATACATAGTAGATCACAATGATGGAAGAAATACTCTATCTGAATACTTACCGTAAGTTGCTTTCTAGGTGTTGTGATTTTTTTTTTGTGGGGTCGGGTTGTTTTCTCATTGAGGCACACCTTTTTTATTTTATTTTTACTTCTACTATATACCGATAGGTTAACGGCGAACTCAACTTCCTGTGATATGGCTCTAATCTTCCATCGGTATAAGGACCCGGGCTCAAAATTCGTGGGCTTCAGCCCCTAAGGAACTGTGGAGCCGTGTTTTTACTCTGTCGTCTTACAGTCTAAAAAAGATAAATATGCAAACTCAATTAACATACTTTAAAAAAAAAAAAAGGTCTTGAAAAACAAAATTCAATACAAAAATACCATTTGTGTTGCAAGATCAAAATTCTTACTGGAAAAAGGTAAATGATTAACGAAAATATGAAAACGATACAAGAAATACTCAGACCAAATACTCACAATGACGCATGATTAACGGATAAATAAGGGTGCCAGACCACCAATTCAAAATCCCTATCTATTCAACCATTTTTATGCCCCACCTACGATAGTAGAGGGGCATTATGTTTTCTGGTCTGTGCATCCGTCCGTCCGTTCGTCCCGCTTCAGGTTTAAGTTTTTGGTCGAGGTAGTTTTTGATGAAGTTGAAGTCCAATCAACTTGAAACTTAGAATACATGTTCCCTATGATATGATCTTTCTAATTTTAATGCCAAATTAGAGATTTTCCCCCATTTTCACGGTCCACTGAACATAGAAAATGATAGTGCGAGTGGGGCATCCGTGTACTATGGACACATTCTTGTTTTTTTCAATTTTAACAGCTTTCTAAATATTTTACCTTAAGTTTAACTTTATAGAAACCAAGTATATCCTCAATTGTACATTTATTACCTTTCTTCGTGCCAATTTTCAACCAATGTTTAAAGTCTTGTAATGAAATACTTCCGTTCGGAAGGAAACTACTACTAAAAATAACCCATGTTTTTCTGGAAATCTTAAATAAGTATACTATGGCGCCCATTAATCCTCAATTTTTAATGCAAACTCATGGACAAGTAAAGTTTTGCTCAAAAGGTCTAAATGTATTTCTCTTTCACCAAAATTTTGATTTCTGATGGAGGAAAGATGCCATTAACATGAATAACAAAGTATCAATCCTGACAGTAGAACTTGCTCAACAGAATGTAGATAAATAAGGTACCAAGTATTAAATCAGTGATTATTAATGTTTTTGAAACACTCTAAATAAAAACATTGCAAGAGATGTCAAAGGACACAACCGATGTACAATTATTTTACCGTGAATATAAAAATGAACTGTGGTATGATTGCCAATGTAAAAACTATAAGCCAGAGTTAAAATTAATGAAGTGGTGGTAAGCAATTAGAGTTTACAGTACGTATACACCTTACACGTCAGTTTGAAGGAGATTGAATGTACTGTCATCATTTTACACCTTCTGTAAATTAAAAAAAAAAAAAAAAAAAAAAAATACTGCTTGCATTTTTCATTGTGATTGTTAGTGCATGATAATTAATTGAATTTCACAAAATGCTTCATATAGATATTGCGAGAAGAATCTGAAATGTCATTTCTAAATGAATGCAATCGTACTGGTCATATTGTATATTACGGAATACTAAAATCACTACTGAAATTTGTGAATTTGCAACATCTATATTATTCATTGTCCAGTTTAAACGTTTAATTTTTTCAAGTATATTTGAACCGGTGTACATTTGACGGGCTGCACAACCACTTTAAGAGCTCTTAAGTGCTTCTCTCTTGATAATAATTTATTTGGATTTGAAAAGAAGATTTTTACTTTATATACAGCAGTGATCATTTTAGGAATCACTGCCAATTTTTTTTAACAATTTGAATTAAGAGTTAATTTAAATGTTTTCCTCATATAACTTACGTCATGTCGCTCTTTTTTTTTACAAAACCAACTAGCAACACCACTGTGTATCATCGCGGAGAGAAATGGAAAAAAAAGTAAACAAGGTAAGAATTCATTCAATTTAAAGCATTTCTACTGATTTGACGAGGGTACCGCTTAAGAAATGATTTTCTGATATATAATTCTTTAAATTATTAGGCCGATAAGTACAAAATTAAGACAAGATTTTGTGTTATACTCAAGAACTTGCCACTTAGTACCTGAAAATTTCGAGGTCGATCGTCCTCTGTCGCCCCATTGGCAAGATATTCAACTGTTTTTCATTATTTTTCCAGACACTTTTTTAGATTATTATAGTGTGGCATCAAATTTACTGAAATTTGTTGTCAAAATGATGGATTTTAAAGAATATAGACCATAAAAAATTAAGTCTAGGGTACGGCAACTTGCTCATGTTGACAAATTTACTGTATGGCAACTTGCTAATTTCAAAATATTTATTTGCCGTCTTTTTAAAGAAAATATTAGGTTCAAATATCTAATTATGCATTTGGTAAAAATACAATTCGCTTGACACCATTTAAGATGTATACACAATATAAGGCTTGAACACAGTCCTATTACATCTTTTACATACCTGATGTATACAATATGAATACGGCATATACAAAAGCTGGCAAATGTTGTAACTTTCGGAAAGGCATGTCACTGTTTTACTGACCTGTTGTTATGCCCCTGACGTAGCGTTAAATGTTACCCATGTCCGTCCGACCCGTCTCTCCCGTCCGTCCAGAAAGTCCCAAAAATTGGTTTCCGTTCTCCAACTTTAGTATGCCTTAACCAAATGTTTTAAAACTTACACGAAATGCTTATCACCACAAAACACAGATCAAGTTATAAATTGGGTAGCGTCACTGTTACCGTTCTTGATTTATGCCCCTTTATAAATGAAAAAAAGCTAAAGCTGTCGTTTCTGTTCCCAAACTTTAGATTGCCTCAACCAAATGTTTTAACTATACAACATTAGTCAGCATTTGCATATAAGTGATGAACATTTCGGGGATGGGTTGTGGGTGGAGGGAAGGAAGGAGGTAAGGGCAGGAGAATTTTCCGCATTGAATATTTAGAACCATTAAGTGAATGAATTCTCTTTCAACTTTCAGATAAAATGAAATATAAATGAATTATTATTCTCTGCAAAAAAAAAAAAAATGTTGTATTGCTACACCACGGCACCATGTTAAGGGAGGTTTGAGTGCTCACAAACATGTTTAACCCCGCCTCATTATGTATGTGTCTGTCCCTGGTTAGGGACATGTAATATAGCGGCTGTCGTAAGTTGCTGCCTGACATATTTGTTTATGATTTTGTCATAAATCAGGCAGTTTTGATACGGTATGGGTTTTGTTCATTGTGAAGTGTATAGTGACCAAGAGTTGGTCAAATCTATTTCATTTGTCATTGTTTGAAAGTCCTCTCATTGAAAACCATTCCACGTCTCCTTTTTCAATTAATGTTATTGTCTTATATGTAAATAAAAAGGCAGATACAGCCAATATATTAGAATAAAGAACATTAATTTTCTAAAAAAAAAACTTCATCTCTATATAGTAAGAAATGAACAAGCTCGGTGGCTAACACTGTTTGAATTTTGAAAAAATATTAACCATAGATTAATCATTTTTGGAAAGAATGAAAGAAGAATCCGATACAAAGGATACAAATCCAGCTGTGGCTACGGCATAAACTATTTATATAAACTTTCTACTTGAGAATAAAGATGACCTTGTATGAAGTTTTTTTGGTTGTCATCTTAATATTATATACTTATTAATACAATTCACAAAAGCTAGCATCTTCGACTTGTAAGTTTAAAGAATTATAATGAAATAACATCTAATAAGGACAGGTTAAAATATGTCTGAATCCTGATGGTGCATACTCATAAATTCTTTTGGAAAAATCCACGTAAATTTAAATGTTGATTTGATAGCGTTCATTTATTTATTTGCCCTCGAAAGCAGTTTGTTAAAATACCAAAATCGGTAAATTCTTATCGTGAAAGAATAAGTCGGGTACACCTTTTTACATTCAGGCGTGCTTAAGTTGCACTTTTTTCTTCTTATTAAGAAAAATGATTTTAATTTTAGCATCTATCTAAAGATTAGATTATTTACACACACACAAAAATAGGGCTAACTGTTTGTTATATCTTTTATGGCAAATGCAAGTCTTACTTGTATTAATTATATAATTTTAAATGGCACAATATCACATTAAAATTTACTGAGAAATATTATACATAGTAATCATGAAAATGTACTACTGTAACAATGAAAATTCGGACGAATACACTCCTTTTACTACCCCTCCATCTACTCATTTAAGTTTAGGCCAAACAGCCTTAGCAACAGTCTTTTATTATTTTTTCCCTGTAAATAAAAAGATTGATTGAATTTATTTAAACTAAAAAAAAAAAAGAATACAATCTTATTTTCAATAAGAAACAAGAAAATTAATTCGAAACACAATTCATGATTTATTTCTCCTAATTTTCAATGAAAACAAAGTATTTTATTATTCATTTCAGAAATTAAAAATATAAACAATAAACAATGTTGAAGACCGTACCTTGACCTATAATGGTTTACTTTTATAAATTGTGACTTGGATGGAGAGTTGTCTCATTGGCACCCATACCACATCTTCCTACATCTATTTAACCCAACACATTCTTTATGTGTCTGTCCGAAGTCACGAGCCTGTAGTTCGGTGGTTGTCGTTGGTTCATCTCTATCATATTTGTTATTTTTCGTAAATTGTTTTGTTATGAGTTAGGCCGTTAGTTTTCTTGTTGAATCCTTCTACAATTTTCATGTCGGGGCTTTTTATAGCCGACTATAAGGTACGATTTTTCGTTGTTGAAGGCCAAACGATAGCATATAATGGCTTACAAAAACTTTATTTGACCCCGATGGATAATTATCTTATTTGCAATCATACAACATCTGCACTGTTTATATTAAAAAAAAAGACAGCACTAACAAAAGATGAATGGTCGTTTTTTTTTTTTATTGAACTTACAAAATTTCACCCTGACAACAAATAAGACAACAGTCGTTAGTATTATAACGATATATGAATGTATTTAGGATAATATGGTTGAAAAAAACCTTTTTGTCTTTAAAAACACAAAGTCAAATAGAGGTACGTAACGACGACTTCTGAACGAAATTAACGGCATATATTTTATAATATTTGATAAGTAGTTTATTTTGTATATTTGTAAGTCGGTAAAGCTTTGATACAGCCAAAATATCGTCACTTGATATTATCTAAACAGTGATTAATTTCATCTTTAAATTACAATATATTGCAAGACGCCGTACAGACAAAAGTTGTTATTTTGCAATTCGCCGTACAACGTCCTGCAATTCGCCGTACAATAAAAAAACAATGTTTTGGTCCATATTCTTTAAAAACATCTTTATGACAACAAATTTCAGTCAATATGATGTCACATTATCATAATCTAAAAACGTGTCTGGAAAAATAATGAAAAACAGTTGAATATCTTGCCAACGGGGCGGCAGAGGACAATCGACCTCGAAATTTTCAGGTACTAAGTGGTAAGCTTTGGAGTATAACACAAAATATTGTCTTAATTTTGTACTTATCGGCCTAATAATTTAAAGAATTATATATCAGAAAATCATTTCTTAAGCGGTACTCTCGTCAAATCAGTAGAAATGCTTTAAATTGAATGAATTCTTACCTTGTTTACTTTTTTTTCCATTTCTCTCCGCTTCGTTAGTACCCAATTTCCGGTGGCGATGATACACAGTGAACACGTTATACTTGTAGATCATACATAGTCAATCATTCAAACCCCGTCTCATCAGTTATTCTGTTTTTGTTAAAATAACCAATCAATATGACACCATATTCACACAAAAACCAAGTACTCGTGTGAATTTTATTGTTCAAAGCTAATTGCTAAGTGAATCAGTTGACTGAACAACAACGGTTTGTTTCTTTCAAGTGACTGACCTCAGATAACTATATAAAGTCCAACAAATGGAAGTTTTTAACGACCTTGACTGGCTATACAGCCCTTGCACGGTCGGTGATATAAAGTCCAAACAAACGCGAACGGTTTATCTTTATTAAACTCATTTCCTGCGATGTCAGTTGATGTTGGTGCCTGAGCCTGCGGACAACGGCTTTTAAAAAAACGCGGAGTGTTTTAATTATTTTTTTTTATCAGAAAGATGGAGGAGGCATATATAATATGCAACAATTACGCATAATTGCACATGATTTAATGCTTAAAAAAATAATGGGCTAAATGAATCAGGCACGGTAGGTAATCTCGGAGGTCATTACTGGCGGAAGATACCAAGGGGACATTCAAGACTCGGATGAAAGAAGAGAAACTGACAATGCTAACGTCATATACCTCATAAAACGAAAGACGACGAAACGACAATTTAATCCACACACTACATAGAAAATAAAAGATTGAGCAACACGAACCCCATCAAAAACCGGGGTGATCTCATATATGCCCCCGATAGGTATAAACAGATCCTGCTCCGCTAGTGACACCCCGTCATGGTACTGAAATATACAAATCCGGTGATAACTAACATGTCCTAACATGACTAACTTGGTTAGGGTTCAGCAGTACATAGAGCTATCCGACTTTCGTCTCCGATGGCAGTCGGCATTTCTGTTGACATGAAATGTCATTGATATGTTCCTTTTCTGCGAATATACTGCTTATAAAATGTTTAATTATTCGAAACACTTAGTCGGATTATCTATCTCAAGACTTATTTACACCTTAAATTTGAGTATTTAGCTGAATTGTCTCCGAATGACCATAGATTTGTCTCAGAATAACCTTCTGACGTCATGCAATAATCACTTTTCAATTAGACATTAGCTATACGGTTACCCGAAAATAATTATTGTTACTTCCGAGACTAATTGCCGAGATGTATTTCTGGATAGGGATACGATTTCATTCGGAAATTGCAGGTGTCAATAATTTAATTTTATTGTTACATGCAGTTATTGTTACCAGCAAAATATATAAAACAATGTTTGATTTGCGAGCAATCTGTGAAATAAATTTAAACAATTATATTTTGATTTAAAATAAAAAAATAATTAAATTTCCAGATACCGGTATATTGACCAATATGACGTTCATTAAGTATGAATACAACAGCAAAATATCTGGGGATAACCATCAGCTCAAACCTTAAATGGGATGTGCATATTAACAACATATGCAAGAAGGCAAATATAGCACACTAGGCTTTCTAAGGAGGAACCTGAATATTAGCCCAACATCCATTAAAGAGCAGGCATACAGGTCCCTAGGAAGACCATCACTAGAGTTTGCTTGCTCTGTTTGGGACCCTTACTTACAACAAGACATAGATGGCATTGAAAAAGTTCAAAGGGGGTCCGTTTTGTTACCAACAAATACAGAAACACCTCAAGCCGGTTTGTAACATGTTACAACACCTTGAATGGCGCAGCCTCTCTGACAAAAGAAAAGATGCACGATTGGCAATGCTATATAAAATAGAAAACGAAAAGGTTGCAATACCAACAAATGGTGAATTGATTCCACAAAAGAGACAACTTGACAAGACATTCAATTTCGACCAGTTTCCTAATTCCAGTACAGAAAAGAATCTATTTTCCCCAAGAACAATAATCGACTGGAACAAACTACCAGATATCATCATAAATTGCACATCAGTAGACTCTTTCAAAGCTTCAATTTCAACACATCAATATTAAAGTTAACTATTCACATCAACTAGTTGTACATTTGTAATTTTCATTTTTTTGCTATTTTTAATTTATATATATATTAATCTATGTCTTATTGTAAGTTATCCTCCTGTGACGTACTCTTCAATTTGTTGAAAGCGGTCACCATGGTCACTATATGGTAGAAGTAGAAGTAGAAGATTTAAATGAGCAAGATGTCCTATTTGTGGTCGGTGAAAAGATTATCTTTTCAAAATTTTTATGATAAACTTGAACGATTAAATGCAAATTTTGTCCAATTATATCAAGGATTTGTATAGTGAGACAAATCCTTGATTATATATAGAAAAGTTATTGTAAAATAGGAGCACCGTCCAAAGCAAAAAAAGAGATCAAAGGTAAAGATTTAATTCATTCTGAATTGAAATATTCATGCATTCATTGTGGCTGAAATTTTCCTTCCAAATCGGAAGGATCCCGTCCAAATCAGACCTATGTAAACATTTGTTACATTTTTACGTCTTCTGAACATCCATGCATTCAATCACATCGTGTTATGGAATACCAATTTCATTAGGAGTAATGGATCAACCATTTTTTCCATGGAAAATCCTAAAAGAAACAGATATCGCAGAAGAAGGACATAACAGAGTAGAACGGCTTATATAGTGTGTGGTATTGGCGTTCATATATATGAATATATTATAGTTTGCAACGGATGTCTGGAGTGGTACAGGGGCGGATCCAGCCATTTAAAAAAGGGGGGGGGGGGTTCCCAACCCAGGATAAAGGGGGGTTCCAACTATATGTCCACATTCAAATGCATTGATCGTCCAAAAAAAAGGGGGGTTCCAACCCCCGGAACCCCCCTCTGGATCCGCCACTGTGGTACCACCTAAAATGTGTTGGCCTCAAAATGTCACATAAGGCTACATACTGGATGTGCAGGAAGTGCCACCAGAGACATATAATACATGTCTCTGGTGTCACCAATTGAAATTAAATAGCTATAATACTTCTTATTATGTATAAATGTTTAAATTATGATTGCTATGTTCATCAAATAATTATCTATTCATACACATTTTTTTTAATGTAAACCGAAGTATACGGGGCAATGACACGAAGACAGTACAAAGTATCCCCTTCGTATCGCAGTCAGTGCATGCCCCTCCCCTTATGAAAATTTATGGATCCGCCACCTGTACTCTGTATAGAGTTTGGGGTAACCGTAGTCACTGCTTATCATGACGTTTTTTTTTTTAAATTGTGATGCATGAACTTCATGTTATTTTAAACTAGACGATTCGCGCGTCTGATGTAACTTATAATAAGCCTGGTATGTTTGATGAGTTTTTTTCCCCGGCACACCCGAGAGGTGAAACGTTCAGTAAGCTCGTCAGCTGCTTACACGGCTTCAATTACTACAAACTACTAAGAAAGTTGTTTATAAGGTCATATAACTACGCACTTATGTGGTATAGTGCTCGAAAAACTGCTGATTTTAACTCCGTTTGACTTATGAAATAATCTTTTACGTACTTTTTAGTCGCTTTCGCCATTATGGTTTTTGGTCATATTTTATTCGGTAATAACCCCCCTTACTTCAATACACGTGGAGATGGCGGGAGTTTGTCAAAATTTGACAGTAGCTTGAAGAAGTGATAAAGATACTTTTGATGTGTAATTGATAGTCAGATTTGTTTGAATTTGAGCTTATACCAGATTTTCTTTTAGGCAAACATGATTTCAAGTGTTGACAATAGCACAGTGGTCTAAAATGAATAGTTACGTACTGAACTGAGTAAGCACAGACACTTGTTTCTATATATATTTATTCTTCTTCTTTCTTCTTTCGGTTTTCAGTAGTCCTTCATTATCTGAAGATTATATACTGTTTTGCACTGCGTGGCCTTTATATATATATATATATATATATATATATATGACAAATATTTCGGCTTAACAAATAGCCTTCTTCGGTGTCAATGATTTTAACAATACTGATTGTAGGTTAAAATAGATCAATAATACAGGTAAGTTTTAGTCTATTGATTTTAATCCATAATCTCGAACATCATAATATAAACAAAACTCGATACTCTAATATAGGTGACTGTGTATATTTACATTCCAAAATGAATGAAAAACAAAACTTAGTATTTCTTATTGATGCCGTTTGGATGATGTACATTTAGTTCCTTTATCCGAAAGCTTTCCCGAACCTGTCGCTGGGCATCACTCCAGTGAATGTTCTGTTCAATCACTAGGATTTTCATGCGATTAAAGTCATCAAGTTTGTGACCTGATTGTCTGAAATGCTGAGAAACTGGGAGAAGTGGCTTCTTAGAGATATCACTCCTATGGCCATTGAGGCCAACATATTGGAGGCCACAAACCGAACATTCCAGTATGTAAATAACGTTCATACTTTTGCAAGTAACATTGCAAAATATCTTATAGTTATTTTCAGTTGCCTTATCCTCCAATATGTTGGTGAGTCAAAGCAGCCTTTCCACAAACGCCTCAATGGCCATAGGGTGATATCTCTAGAAGCCACTTCTCCCAGTTTCTCAGCATTTCAGACAATCAGGTCACAAACTTGATGACTTTAATCGCATGAAAATCCTAGTGATTGAACAGAACATTCACTGGAGTGATGCCCAGCGACAGGTTCGGAAAGCTTTGGATAAAGGAACTAAATGTACATCATCCAAACGGCATCAATAAGAAATACTAAGTTTTGTTTTCACTCATTTTGGAATGTAAATATACACAGTCACGTATATTAGAGTATCGAGTTTTGTTTATATTATGATGTTCGAGATTATGGATTAAAATCAATAGACTAAAACTTACCTGTATTATTGATCTATTTTAACCCACAATCAGTATTGTTAAAATCATTGACACCAAAGAAGGCTATTTGTTAAGCGAAATATTTGTCAACACGATTTAATAACAACATCTTCGTATAATACCATCTTATATTAGTATCGTTGTGCAAATTTTTAGACTTATATAATTTTTCCTTATCTGCACAGTATCGTCTATTCTAGACGATCCAGTACATAGTAAATTTGCTGGTTGGTCCTTTTTATAGACTTCTATATATATATACAAACACAAAAATAATTGGTTAAAAGTATTACTTTTATTATCAATGTTGTCAATTTTTATGGCGCATGCCCACTCTGACGTATATTCATACGCCAACATGTGTGTACGTTGTTATTGTTAATATAAATAATATAGAAAGTTCTTTGAGCCTTATTTTTGATAGAAATTTATTTATAATGAATGGCAATAATTTATTTTGAATTTATTGAACCATAAAATAAATTTTTGACTCTTTCACATTTTACATAATCCGCTAGCGGATTATTCAATGTGAAGAGTCAAAAATTAATTTTATGGTTCAATAAATCAAAATAAATAATAGCCATTCATTAAATAATGAGTTAAATGAATTTGTGGAGAACAGTTGGTGTAAGCTGTTCTCTGAAAGTGTCGACTGTGGTTACAGCGACTGTGTGGACTGGTAATAAATTCCACTGACTAATGGTGTATGGAAAAAATGAAAATTTATATGTATCTTTTTTGGTAGAAATGTGTCTGAAAGTGAAACTATGATTTTTGCGGGTTCTACTGTCTGATGGTATGAGAATAGCAGATGGGATTGCTACGATTTGATGTACTATTTTGTAGAACATTATCAATCTTGTGCGTAATCTTCTTTCTTGTAGTGTGGGCCAGTTTAGTGAGTTTATCATGTCTGTAGGACTACTGATGTTATGGTACCTGTTACAGACATATCTGGCAGCTCGTCTTTGGACCATCTCAATTTTAGAGGTTTGTTCAGCTGTGTGAGGGTCCCATACTGAACATGAATATTCAAGCTTAGGACGAACTAGTGCCAGATATGCCTGGGTTTTGATGTTCTGACATGATGTTTTTAAATTTCTTTTTAAGAAGCCCAAAGATTTGTTTCCATTAGCTATGATGTTGCCTGTATGTTTTGACCATTTTAAGTTTGCTTGTAGTGTAATGCCCAGATATTTAGCTGAACAGACTTTCATTTGTATTGTTAATTTTCCATTTTATCGACCGCGATGTGCCTTTGGCTCCATCATACGGTGTTTATATATCCCAACTCGTTCGGTATGCCCGTGTGTGTTCTGATGTTTTCATGACTCTAACTTTAGTTTAAGTGAATGGAATCAATGAAATCACTACCATAAGGTTATATGTCAAAAGGAAAGTTGGGATTGATTTTGGGGTAAATTACAGTTAAAACTTTTACTAAATTAGCTTTCATAGATACAACATAATTTGATTAGTAAATCTCTGACTTTGTAGGTTCCATATCACAAAGGAAATGCTGGGATTGATTTTGGGGTAATTGCCTAAAATTTTAGGAATTAGGGGCCAAAGGGCAAAAACAAGCATTTTTCTAGTTTCATGACAATAACTTGTGTGTAAGTGTATGGATCTTTCTGAAATTGTACTACAAGGTTCCATATCACAAAGGAAGCTGGAATTGAGTTTGGGGTAAACTGAAACGTTTAGGAATTAGGGCCAAAAGCCAAAATAGGGTTATCTAGTTTCAGACAATATTGTAATTAGATCTCTGAATATAGTTTACCATTGGCACTAATATCGAGTTTTTGTCATTAGGGGTTCAAAAATTTGGGGGATTTTTTTTTTCCTTTTTCCTTTTTTTTAAAACATAACTAAGTTGGTTATTTCTTATATTTAAAGCAAATAATAATGGATGTTTAGAGATACACACAAACAGGATGTTAAATTATTATCTAATAAGTAGCTCAAGAAATTTTCAATTGCACTATTCCTACAAGAAATCTTCAACCAGTATTGCTAATACATCCAATAGCACAATATTTTTGTCAATTGCACAAGAAATATTCATCCACAGTATTGCACAATTGCTGACTGTTCATGCACGTTAAAATACTAAAATTTCTTGACCAATTGGGATGTGTTTTAGTTGAATTTTAGTCTCTGATGCATGATTTTTATCATTAATTGTTTTGGGGCTTTTAAACTAGCATTGTCAGTAACTTTGTTTGAGTACATCAAAATCGAATTACTTTCTTGTTAATCTCGTGTATTTAGACCTGTTGATACTATTTTTAAGGGTAATTTTTGTTATTTTATATTGAATCTTGGATCTTGTCTGAATACCAGCTTTGATTATTTGGAATATCTACTAATTTCCAAATTCTTCCAAAATTACATTTGTATTAACATCAAGATTATTCTCCTTTAATCTGTACAGGAAGTTTTATTGTTGATATTTACCCTTATGTATCTAGTGTTAAATTAGGTATTTCATCATGACAGACCTTTCTTGGTATTCTGAATTATTGGAAGATTTTGATATAGACAAGTTGGTCCAAAAGTATACCTAAACTTAGCGATTGTAAGTTATTTGAACTTACCTGTATATATGAATCTAAACCGATTTTTGATTAAAGTGATTATTTTCTAAGGGTTTAATATTTCAACAAAATTGTTTTGCCATCTTTTATTTGGACTTGTTTGTTTGCTTTTGGCCTTGAATGTTTGTCCCTAATATTTTATTAACTATGTATTTGTTTCAGGTATCAAAATTGAATTTATTCGTTCATATGTGTCTAAACACGTATTTTGATTGAGATTATGGGCCCAGTTTTCAATTGATGTTTTATCGTGTGTTTTCTATGTTGTGATGTTATACTATTGTTTCAGAAAAAGAAGGTTTGGTACCATTAAACGTTTAATCCGCTGCAAATGATCTACACCTGTCCTAAGTCAGGAATCTGATGTACAGTAGTTGTCGTTTGTTTATAAACATAATTTATCGTGATTTGGGCCCAGTTTTCGTTTCCAAATCGGGTTTATATATACTAGACCGTTGATTTTACAAAATTGAATGGTTTTACTGAACTAGTACTTTTGGGGCCCTTTATAGCTTGTTGTCAAAAGGGTCCAAAATTAGCCAAGGCTCAAAATTGAACTCTTGGGGTTCTTTGATATGCTGAATTGACCTATAATGGTTTACTAATTTATAAATTGTTATTTGGATGGATTCAGTTGTCTCATTGGCAAATATTTAATCACAACATCTTCCTATATCTAGTTTAAGTTTGTGATTGTGAAGGATATAGTCATGTTTAAACTGTTTTTTCTTTTGTGATACTGTAGGGACTGTGCATTTGTCTGGATGGAAAGCCATCAACCAGTCTTGCTCCCACCTAGCAGCTGCATCTAAATCTAACTGGAGTTCATCACAGTCACTTTGAGATTTGATGGTTTTGTAGATGATACTGTCATCTGCAAACAGTCTGAGCTTACTGGATTGTAAGTATTCTGGTAGGTCGTTGATGTATACCAAGAATAATACTGGGCCCAGAACTGTGCCTTGAGGGACACCTGAGGTGACTGGAGCCAGGTCAGATGACTCTCCATCCAGGACAACTGTTTGTGTTCTGTCATTTAAGAAGGCAGAGACCCAGTTTAGTGTTTCATTTTGAATACCATAATAGTTCAGTTTATAGAGAAGTCTTTTATGAGGGACTTTGTCAAATGATTTGGCAAAGTCCATTATAATTAAGTCTGTTTGTGTGTTGTTGTTGTTATTTGCTGCAAGCTCTTGGATGAATGAAATGAGTTGTGGGTTTCACGTGATCGTGACTGACGGAAGCCATGCTGGAGGTCATACAGTATATTGTTCTTTTCAAGGTGGTTGATGATGTGTTTGGTGATGATATGCTCCATAAGTTTACAGGAAATACATGGCAATGATATTGGGCGGTAATTTTCTGGCTTGTATTTTTCCCCTTTTTTAAATACTGGTGCCACATTGGCGTGTTTCCAGTCTGTTGGTGTTATGCCAGTTTCAAGTGATGTTTTAAAAATTAGTGTAAGAATTGGAGCTGTTTGATCTTTGAGTTCTTTTAGTATTCTGCCACTGATGTTATCTGGGCCAGTTGCCTTATGTGGGTTTATGTTGTGTAGAAGTTTCTTGACACCTGGTAGTGATATTTCTAGTGGTGTTATTGTGGGATGTGAGCTTGGACCTTTGTCTGGAATGCTGATATTTGATTCGGTTGTAAACACTGATTGGAACTGTGTGTTGAGGATGTCTGCCTTTTGTTTTGTGTCTGCTATTAACTGTCCTTCTTTTTTCAGAGGAGCTACACCAGTGTTACATGTATCTGTGCGCAGTGATTTTATAAAGGAAAACAGTTTTTTAGGTTTTGACTGATTGTTACATGGTTGGGCCGGTTCATTTATGGGTAGATCAAATATCATTTTTTCAATATAACCCCAATATGCTACCCTTTGTTCTTTTTGTACTTGTTTTTTCAGATGTTTGTACTTGTCTGCATACTTGATGTTTTGTTTCATTTTATAATATAATTTAATTTTTTCTATTTATCATTTCCTGAGGTTGTTATATATATGAATCCAAGGTAGTCTGTTTTTGTATGTTAGGAACTTGTGTGGGATGTTGTTTTCCACTGATTGTGTAAGATTCAAGATAAAAGGCATGAATTTGACAGACACAAATAAATTAAAATGACATATAGATATAGCACTAGACATGAATAGTTACAAACACTAAAATGATTGACATGTCATGCATGTGTACTAAATATAATTTAAAAAATAAAATTATGAAAATTGTCATGAAATTTTGATTATAGACTAGATTATAATGAGTGAATTATATAGACTAGATTATCACTGCAGCCTAATACCCTAGGATGGCCCACAAAAGTTACTGAAACTTATTTCCGGTGGGGTCCTATCAAATAATTTATGGGAAGGTCGACTATCAATGTATAATAGACAGAAAAAAGTGACAGTCATGCCAGTGAGTGTGGGTAAAAGTCCTCACGACATCGGCCATAGCTATGGATCTGTAACTCTAATGGTTCTAAGATAAGACTAGACAAGTTTATTTTGATTCGGACTGAATATGCAACATCTTTGTTTGGATCTCCTGGGGGCCTGTTTTTTTGTTCTTCGGTAGTGAGCCAGAAGAGGTCCATTTCGGATTTTTTTGCATTGGGAAGATCATCTGTTTCTCTTCTACCTCTTCCTTTTAAATATGTAGTTTAGACGGCAGAGGTACATAACAAACTATGAAGAAGGAGCACACCCGAATACAAGGAGGTCTTTTGAAAGATTGGACAGGATATATTTTGTTTGTGACATCATAGAACAAAATAAGAATCATATTCTATACTTTTCTATTTGAAATATTTTTGCTTTATAGCTACCAGTTATCAAAAAAATGCGAGGCTGTGTTTCCATTCCATCAGATAACAATTGCCATTATAACATTTTATGACCATTTTAAGAAACATTTATCCGTGTTAAGCTTGAAAAAAAAAATGCATTTCATAGACCCAAACCATCAAAAAATTTGTCCAAATATACAAAACATATAACTATATTAAAACAGTAGCACATACAAACAAAATACTTTAAAAACTTCCTTAAATGCACTTATTATTAATCAGCTTATTTGGCAATATATATATAGCCTAGCATGATTGCAAGATTCTAGTGCCATTGTTAGGATATTTTTGTGCCCCCGTCGTAGCCGAGGGGTAATTAAGTTTTACCCTTGTTCGTCTGTACGTACGTCAGTACATGTATGTCCAGAAATTGGTTTCCGTTCTCTAATAAAATTGAGAATGGAAATGGGGAATGTGTCAAAGAGACAACAACCCGACCACAGGACAGACAACAACAGAAGGTTACCAATAGGTCTTCATTGCAGCGAGAAATTCCCTCACGGAGGCGTCCTTCAGCTGGCCCCTAAACAAATATATATACTAGTTCAGTGATAATGGACGTCATACTAAACTCCAAATTATACACAAGAAACTAAAAGTAAAAATAATACAAGACTAACAAAGGCCAGAGGCTCCTGACTTGGGACAGACACAAAAATGCAAAAATGTAACTTTAGTTTGCATCAACCAACTGTTATGAAACTTATACACAATTCTTATTACCACAAAATACAGATCAAGTTTGAATTTTGGTTGCGTCACTTTTACCGTTCTAGAGTTATGCCCCTTTACAAATGGAAAAATTGCTGAATTTTTCGTTTCCGTTCTCTACCTTAAGTTTGCCTCAACCAAATGTTATGAAACTTATACACAATGCTTATTACCACAAAACACAGATCAAGTTTTAATTTTGGTGGCGTTACTTTTACCATTCTAGAGTTATGCCCCTTTACAAATTGAAGAATTGCTGAATTTTTCGTTTTTATACCCCACGCAACGAAGTTGTGGAGGGTATAATGTTTTTGACCTGTCTGTCCGTCTGTCCGTCCGTCAGTCCTGTTTCTTGTCATCACAACTCCTCTCAAACCACACAACAGAATTTCATGAAACCTTTTTAGATAATAAGGACATACTATGTTGATGTGCATATCGACAGGAAATTACGATTCAACTTTTTTTTCTAGGAGTTACGCCCCTTTGAACTTATTTGCTTCAATATACTACTGCAACAGTTTGTCATCGCAACTCCTCTGAAACCACACAACAGAATTTCATGAAACTGTAGATAATAAGGACATACTATGTAGATGTGTATATCGACAGGAAATTATGATTCAGTTTTTTTTCTAGGAGTTACGCCCCTTTGAACTTATTTGCTTCAATATACCTCTGCAACAGTTTGTCATCGCAACTCCTCTGAAACCACACCATAGAATTTCATGAAACTTTGTAGATAATAAGGACATACTATGTAGATGTGCATATCAACAGGAAATTAAGATTCAATTTTTTTTTCTTATACAATTTTTTTTCTTACAGTTATTTTATTTCTCCAGTGACATTGTGGGGACGTGGGGTATGTGAACGCGCTCACTAAGGTTCTTTAAATGTTCTCTAACTTAAGTTTGCCTCAACCAAATGTTATGAAACTTGTACAGAATGCTTATTACCACAAAACACAGATCATGTTTGAATTTTGGTGGCGTCACTTTTACCATTCTAGAGTAATGCCCCTTTACAAATTAAAGAATTGCTGAATTTTTCGTTCCGTTCTCTTTAAGCTTGCCTCAACTAAATGTTATGAAACTTATACACAATGCTTATTACCACAAAACACAGATCAAGTTTGAATTTTGGTGGCGTCACTTTTACCATTCTAGAGTTATGCCCCTTTAAAAATTGAAGAATTGCTGAATATTTCGTTCTATTCTCTTAAGTTTGCCCCAACCAAATGTTTTGAAACTTATACAGAATGCTAATTACCACAAAACTCAGATCAATTACGAATTTGGGTAGCGTCACTTTTACCGTTCTTGAGTTATGTCCCTTTATAACGTTATATGCAAGGGGGAGCATCATCTATGTCCCAGGGACACATTCCCCATTTATTTGGTTATAGGGAATGGTCTATACTTTGTCAACAAAAAATATTACAAAGACCATTAGAGTTACAGTTTCATAGCTATACAGAACAATATGTTACAGTAAAAAGACTTACATGTAGGCCTGGAAATTTTGTCTGACAGTCCTTCTGTCTGACATGTCAGTTTAATATTGGTTTGACCATCTTTCAAAGTGTTTCTGACAAAATGTCTAACAAATATGATCACAAAACTGCCAGTGATTATATAAGCAGCCTGATGTTCTTTGGCTAAGAGGGACCAGCTTTTCTTGGATGCAGTTTAACGAAACACACTATTTGGGAGTTTGCATATTGCTAGTTACTCTTATCGTTTAGTTTCTATATAACAGGTATTGTAGTACATGAATGGTATAAATACAATAGGTTAATCGTTAACACCAAAAATCTACCACTAAGGGTAACTAGCCTCAGGGTTTAACATACTCTCTAAAAATTATTCCTTTTGGGATTCTGCCTCGAGCAATTTTCTGATTTCCCACCCCCCACTTAATCCCTTATTAGAGCCACAAAAAATAGTGGAAAATTTAAACAAGTCTTGAACCAATGCATTTTACATAGACAGTAATACCCTAAACAGATAAGCACTGAAAAGAAAATACATATTTTCTTCCAAAATCTGTTAAATGAAAAAAAAAAAAAAACACCTTTAACAGTATTTGTAGATCCATTTTATACACATAGAAGATATTTTTGGTTTGAGTTTAGACATATTGTTTTCTCTCTGGTCTGCTTTCTTGCTAGGGTGTAATGATTGTTGCTGTCTGTTTATTGGTTTAATAATATTTCCGCTGAGGGGGGTATACAGAATAACCTCAATCTGTCTCATTAAAAATGTCTTTCTAACTCTTAAGGAACTCTAAATAAACTTTCTGAAATATGGTATCAAGCTTCATGTGAGAATGCTTTACAGTATGACATGTTTTCACAGCCATTGCTCATCAACTTTCTATTTACCATGTTGAGAATGCTTTACAGTATGACGTGTTTTCACAGCCATTGCTCATCAACTTTCTATTTACCATGTTGAGAATGCTTCACAGTATGTTGGTTTTCACAGCCATTGCTCATCAACTTTCTATTTACCATGTTGAGAATGCCTTACAGTATGACTTGTTTTCACAACCATTGCTCATCAACTTTCTATTTACCATGTTGAGAATGCTTTACAGTATGACGTGTTTTCACAGCCATTGCTCATCAACTTTCTATTTACCATGTTGAGAATGCTTTACAGTATGAGGTGTTTTCACAGCCATTGCTCATCAACTTTCCATTTACCATGTTGAGAATGCTTTACAGTATGACGTGTTTTCACAGCCATTGCTCATCAACTTTCTATTTACCATGTTGAGAATGTTTTACAGTATGACGTGTTTCATAACCATTGCTCATCAACTTTCTATTTACCATGGTTACCAAATGTTTTACATATTCTTACACATAGTGGTCACCCATTTTTCTCAAGAGCTACGAGTCAGATATGTCTGAAATTTGGTATCAACCTTCATATGAGCATGCTGTGTTAAAAAATGTATATTGCAAAAATAAATCAGCACATTAAGATCTATCTACCCTGAACATTTTAATGAAATTGGTCAAACCAGTGTTGAGTTATTGCCCCTGAAATACTGTTTTTTCTCTCCAATTTTCACAATTTTTTGCAAACCTCAAAGACTATAGGTTTCTTAAAAGGGTAATTCCAAAAAAAAAAATCAGCATCACAGGTGAACCTCTTGTTTTAATTGTTACTCTTTCAGTGAATCATGTTAATGGGCATTGTATAGTGTATTATATTTTATTAGTTCAGCTAATTGTTGAAGACCATACATTGACCTGAAGTTGAAACTTGCTTGATTGTTGTCTCATTGGTAATCTTAACACATCTGCTTATTTTTAAACATACTGTCAGAATGATTTAACTAATGGTCATGTTTGCTTATACTTAAAATTGAATATGACCAGATTTCCATTCATTTATAAGTTTGTCTTCTCCTAAGAGAGATAAACAAATAAGGATATCTGGATGTAATCTTGGAACTGATTCATTAATATAAAAATCAATTTTGTATATCTTGTTATTGGTTTTCAAATTTTTAAAGAAATTAAAGGTGATTATAATTCTGTCATTTAAAAGAATATATCAATATACTGGATCAAATAGTAGAGATTGTAATTTATTTATATCTATTTATTTTTGTCATTCAGTATAACTGGGTAGATCTATACAGAACAACTAAAATGTCATCTAAGAAAATCATTAGTCTACAAAAAAAAGTGCGGGAGAAAAAAAACAGTATCCATGAACAGAGAAATATCTTCATGGCTTTGGTGGATAGCTTTGTTTCTGAGGTATAGCTGATATTGTACAGATTTGTATATAATTACTGGTTAAAAGCTTAAGACTATTTACATCTGTAGAATTCAGGGTTCCCTCTAAAGAATTTAAAGTCACCATACAGGGGTTGAAAAAATTCTAAATATTCTAAAGCCAGAGGTCTGGGCTCTCCTGTAAATGAATTGGGGCTGCTATATAATTAGTAAGTTAGACTTGCTAGTCATTAATAAAAAGAAAAAATACTAAAAGTTTTACTTCAAATTTTTTCTGCTTAAATTGGCCTTCAATGAAATAAAGAGTGAAGTGTTGGCTAAGTTGTTTGTCATATTACAATACATATTCTTTTCATGAATAATCAAATTCAAGGTCACTTTCAAATCTATTTAATGTGAAGTTATGAACACTTTACAGTAGAAACTATTTATACAAAGTCGAGCGTCATCACAATAAAATGATAAATTATGTGTCCTTGTGATCTCAAATCGACTTTTCTAAATTTATGCATGTGTTTACTGTCTCACGATGAAAAGAAATAGGGTCTGTAGGCTTAGATAGATATGATAAAAAATTGTGTAGATAGGATTGTTAAATGTACACAAGAAATTAAAGAGGGATGCATGAAAAATGCCAATCAGGGACAACGACCTTGTCAGTTAAAGAATGCAGGAATGCAGTTTGCCTAAAAAAACATTCAGATGACATCAGAAGTCAGTGTACAGTAAAAAAGTTCTTTTGTTATGAAAATGATATGAATCAAATGTATTGGAAGTCAGCAAAAAAGTTGTTCATATCAAGTACATTGGACTTTATGTAAGTCATTTTTATGCCCCACCTAGGGGCATTATGTTTTTCGGTCTGTGCATCTGTTCGTCCGTCCGTTCATCCGTCAGTCCCGCTTCAGGTTAAAGCTATTGGTCGAGGTAGTTTTTGATGAAGTTGAAGTCCAATCAACTTGAAACTTAGTACACATGTTCCCTATGATATGATCTTTCTAATTTTAATGCCAAATTAGAGTTATGACACAATTTCACGGTCCAATGAACATAGAAAATGATCGTGCGAGTAGGGCATCCGTGTACTATGGACACATTCTTGTTTTTCATAGCCTACTGAGGAAGTTTTTTTTCTGTGTTGATTATACCCCTCAAATAAGCTTAAACTGATGTAGACAATTAATTCCTTTTGTAAAAAAGATTTGAAATTTCAAATACATTGAGCCTTACATCGGGTGAGGTAGACATAATGTAAAGAGGGGAAGATGATATTATGTTCAATGTCACATGGGATATTCTAAACCAATAAAATGTTTATTTAACTATCAGTATTAACATAAAGTGAAATTAAAAATATAAAATAACCAATTGACATAATTGATCAAAGAATCAAATCATGATTGATTCCTGTAACTCCTTAAAATCAGTGCAGTTTGATCTCTTGCATTCCATATTTATGTTATACGGACCTGTGTGATTTTGACCAATGAAAAAACAACCCTAACTTTCAAATCCCCTGCAAATGACTGAATTTGTGTGAAAATTATAAAAGCACACACAATGTTTTTATAAGATAGAGTTCTTGATCTGTGTAAAATAAGACTAAAATTCTAAGACAAATTATCCTTAATAGGACTTGCACAAAGTTTGCTGAGAATATTTTTTTCATCACATTTAGGCTGATGAGCAAGCGGAAAGGCTTTTGGCAGAGAAGGACAGTGGCCGGTTTATGCAGCATTATTTAGATGTAATGAAGATTTTAGACCAGTCTTATAATTCATGTGTCATGTTAACAGCAGAAGCAGAGAGTTTATGTGGTAAGACATGACATTTGTACCTGATATTTCTTGTCTAGGTTAAGGTACTGTGTATTCATTTATTTTCATGGGTACCAATTTTTTTGGAATAAGGGAAAATTGCAATCTTGTGGATAATTGATTTTATGTTTTTTCAAAAGTATCTACAAGCCGACAGAAATTTATACTTTATTAGTTAAACATTTAAGTTTGTGGTGCATCTGTACCCATGAAATCCACGAAAACTGGTATCCCACGAATGATAATGAATCCACAGTAATTCCATATTATCCACTGATCAAACTTAAGGGAAAAAGTCAATTTATGATCTTCATTTGGGATTATGTCATTGAGGATTGATATATCTGTACTTATTTGCCATCAAACATGGCCTCCAGTTTGACTAAAAATGATGGTCAAAAGAACAGGAGGGTGTTATACACAAACCAGTGGTCATTTTTCTACTAAGCCTTCTTGGACAAGTATGTTTTTAATGGCTCAATTATTCTCTCTTGAAATCATGATAGCCCATCAATATTCCAGTGAAACATTTTTATTAGAGAGTCAGAGTTTTGCAGGAAAGTGAGCAATACAGTCCCCTTGAATCCTCTTTTTAGAATTATGATGAATATTTTTTTTGGCTAACATGTTTCCAACCAGGAAAACATTTTACGTAAGACTAAATGATAAAATATCAAAATCAAGATTTTTGTGTATAGAATTAAAAGTACCCTTAACAAACTACTGTGTCATTCCTATGTGGCTGGTGGTGTATTATTTTCCTCTAGTTAAATATTTATCTTTTTACAAAGTTTTAACGTCTCCTATCAGATAAACCACATGTCTGTTATATTTATTTCTTTTAAAGCAGTCCAGGTTAGGGGTTCAAGATCCCTGGAGTCTCTAGTTTGGTTTGTATCCAGTGATAAACAAAATACAAATAGTCCATATATAGTCAGTGTTAGGCACAGGTGAGTGATAAAGGGTCAAGGAGCAAGAACGTGAAATATAGGGATGGGCACAATTACAGTCAAATGTAATAGATAACTCTGGTTTTTGTGTGTAATCACAAAAGTAATTACATTACTTTTTAATTACTGTCAGTTACATGTTACAAAATAAAAAAATAACTAAAGAAAGTTGAAGACAATTGTACTGTTGAATATATTGATAAGTATCACTTTTTTCAATGAATTTACTGTAAAATATTTCTTAATGTAGACAGTGTAGACTTGACAGCTACGGAGATGCTGACACAAGAAGAATCGGATGATGAAGAGCTGACTAGTTTAAAAGGAGCCACAGCAGCTCCATATTATAACAAAGCTCTGATGATGAACAAGACATCCAGTTCTTGTGATATTCAAGAACCAGACATTATTGCAGGATCAACATCTGATCATATGTTAAATTCTGGAAAAAGTTTGTCTCCTGTAAAGTTCCAAAACATACCAGATTACAGTGGTTATGATCAGAAAAGTGCTAATGTTGATAACTTGACACAAAACTATACAAAACATACTGTTATTAAGTCTATGATGAAGAGCATTGGCGTTGATACTAAGAAAGATGCTGACAATTTGGAAATGGGTGAGTTTAGTGTTTGGAAAAATGCATTACCATAAAATTGAGAATGGAAATGGGGAATGTGACAAAGAGACAACAACCCGACTGAAAGTTTGAAAGTGAATTTTGTTCAGAGAAGAAATAAAAAAGCCATGATGGGCAAAAAACAATTTTGATTCTAACAAAGCATTATACTGATTTGAATTATCGTCTTTAAGGCCAAATAAAAATATATGTGTGGTTCCAGTTACCAGATCGACCATAGTTTTAGTGTGTCCAATCCATATCAAATTAAAAGTATTAATTCTCAAAATAGAGGACCAATATCTTGAGTTTTTAATCGGTGTCCTTTTTATGTACTTGCCGAAATGACGTCACAACCCTATTTAAGGATGTTCGCTTGTTATGTTTTGGGATTTTTGTCAGATTTTCAGAATCCTCTGGTTTTATCTATTTGAATGCCTTAACAATTTTTGCCTATTGACCCCCAATTTTCCTTTTTATAAATCTTTTACATGTATAATTATAAGCCATCTGTAAAAGTCTTATAAAATCTTTGTTATTTTTTAATAGTTTTTGAGAACTTGAACTTTTCAATGATAAGGCTATGAAAAATCAAGAGAGAACATTTTCCCGCCAAAATTTCAATGGCTAATATCTCGAAAACAAGCACATTGACCTATATTTTTTTGTTGCTCTTTTGGTTCCTTTAATAATCCCCTATCAATTTATTCTACTGTTATGAAAAGCTTGTTATTTTGAAACTGAGTAGCGAACCTCCTTAATGAAAACAACTGTCATATTCCTGATTTGATACAGACATTCCGGATTGCAAATGGTTGATTGAACTTGAAACTCGAAAAGTTTTGAAGAATATAAGATTTTAAATCTTGTAGTGTCCAAATAATCATACTTTTCAACAATTGATTGTACTTCTTTATTCTGTATAGTGTTTATTGTTTATTGCCCCCTTGATGTATTCTGTATAGTGTTTATTGTTTATTGCCCCCTTGATGTATTCTGTATAGTGTTTATTGTTTATTGCCCCCTTGATGTATTCTGTATAGTGTTTATTGCCCCCTTGATGTATTCTGTATAGTGTTTATTGCCCCCTTGATGTATTCTGTATAGTGTTTATTGCCCCCTTGATGTATTTCATTTATCTTTGCCATTGGGTTGTTGTCTCATTGTCTTATATATGAAAACTAGAACACACCCATGACATCGCGGGTCCGTGACTAAATTAAAGAACATATGACTTATTTTTAGCCTGGATTTTAAGTATTCGTATTGTCATCTGATAAAGTCATGCTGATTGTAAGATTCACAGTTTTCTCTGCTTTCAAAATCTTTCTGATTGATCCCGTCCTGGTTTTCTTACTACAATGAATATAAAAAGAAGATGTGGTATGTTTTCAATGAGACAACTCTCCACAAGAGACCAAATGACACAGAAATTAACAACTATAGGTCACTGTACGGCCTTCAACAATGAGCAAAGTCCATACCGCATAGTCAGCGAAAAGAAAAGGCCCTGAAATGACAAATGTAAAAACGAGAAAACTAATGTCCTAATTTATATACAAAATTATAAACTTACTATATACCATAATAAATTATTTTTTTTAACTAATTATCCAAAATCATTTGTGGTATTGAGGTGGAAAGAAAACAGACTTGTTAGATAGTGTACTATAGTTTAACATAGACTTAAACAACTACTGGAAGAATTCCAGGTTCTCCTGATAGAAGAATGATTTACAGAAGGCAACAGGTAACAGAAACTACATGTGATATATACTATTGGTAAAGCCAAGGTATCGGATTTCGACCCAGAACTTGTTAATTATTGGTATTATTAATTATGTGGAAAACAAAAGGGCCTGGAATGTGTGATTTTTAAACAACACCATTGTCGTATATTAGTTATATATAAAGTTGAATTCTTTGATTGTCGTTTTTAAGTCATGCCGGTTAACAAATTGGACCTCGTTATTTTAGTAGTAAAGATAATAAGATGTGGTAAGATTGTCAATGAGACAATTCTCCACCAGAGACTAAATTATGTAGAAGTTACCATTACCGTTAAGTCATTTATTTATATGAATATGAAAGGAACTAGACATTTTTTAAGTATAAAGATATAGGAAAACAATTCGTTTCTTTAAGCAGCTTTACACAAAGACAAAACTATACAGATAATATAAACAAAGAATAAATGATTAAATGACATTGGACGTCGATGAGAGGAGTCTTTGATTGATCCAACATTGTTTTGGTAATACATGACGTCATATTGAACGTTGGTTAGATGGTTAAAATATTGGTCACTGGTTTGAGAACATGACTACATTGGATGTCGATTTGAGGAACGAACACCTACTAGAGACTGGAAGTTGATCTGAGTCTAACCCTTATTTTTCATAATTTTGTGAAATTTTTCAAAGATATCTAGCCAACTTAGTGTTTTGACCCAGATTTTCATGGTTCACTGAACATAAAAATTTTATAGTCATGATAGTGCCAGCAGCCCATGGTGTCCTATGGACAAATTCTTGTTTTATCTGCAACATCAAGTCAGTTCTAAACCAGACTTGAATCCACACAATTTTAAGGCCTGTTTGTGGAGAATATAATATTTACACTACTGGCATTCAGATTGATTCTCTGTTAGGCAAAGATGCATAATTAGGAATGAATGCTTCCTCAAAGGCTCTAGTTTATGTGTAATACCAATGCAATAATCACATGGTTTTTTTACCTACTCATAAACACTGTTTTTTTTTTTTATTTCAGAAATTGGCCCTGTAGAATTAAACATAACAGCAGATGCCAATGAAGATGTACCGAGCAATCTACCTTCATCCTGTATTGGTAAAACTGTTTACTTTGGAGACAAAATGAGAAATGAAAAATCTTGAGTAACCAGTCTTCAAAAATCAAGATGGAAAATACAGCTACATTTCTTGAAACTGTTGTATTAACAGATGGAAACAATGATGAATGCCATTCAACAACTAATAAACTTGAACATGATTCTCAAACAACACAAGAGCAAAGACCTTCAAATATTACAGAAAAAGGATCAGAGCCTAGTTCAAAAATAACTTCAAATCAAAATAGACTACACCCTGGAACAAATACTAGTGTTTCTTCAACAAATACTGGTACACCAAAACATGTACTTCCAGGTATTACTTAAAAAGATCAAATTCCATTCAAAATATACTTATTCATTAAGATTTGGCCAAAAAAGCATCTTGTCTGTCCGTGTGTTTGTCCAACACATTTTCATAACATTTTTCTAATAAACTACTTTACATTATAATTCAATTTTTGGTCAGCAGCTTGACTGATAAGTTGTGTTGTGTGAGAGCTTTTTGAGTCTGTCTGATACCTGCTTCCTGTTTGCCAAGACTGAATATTTCAATATGTTGAATGAACTATAAAAAAAATATTGTCACACATTCCTCCAATACTAATGAACAGAATGACTTTATATTTGGTCAGTAAATCAATAGTGATTAGTTGTAACCTTAGTGCACATTTCAGATCTGTCAGACTTGCTGTTTTTATGCCCCCCCCTAGGGGCATTATGTTTTTCGGTCTGTGCGTCCATTCGTTAGTTCTTTCGTCCATCTGTTTGTTCGTCTGTCCCGCTTCAGGTTTAAGTTTTTGGTCAAGGTACTTTTTGATGAAGTTCAAGTCAAATCAACTTGAAACTTAATGCACATGTTCCCTATGATATGATCTTTCTAATTTTAATGCCAAATTAGAGTTGACCCCAATTTCACGGTCCACTGAACATAGAAAATGATAGTGCGAGTGGGGCATCTGTGTACAATGGACACATTCTTGTTTATTCTTTGATTTACGAGTACATTTATGCTTAGACAACATCGTGTGGATTATTGTTTTCTTGGTGATGCATTCTTGTAGTGTATATCCAACAACATAATTCTTAAAAAAAATCAGAAAAATGTTTCTAAACTAAAATCTGGCAGGAAATATAGGGAAATACAGCATTATATTGCTGTTCAGAATATACTTGGATCAAGTTTAAGAGTTGTCTCCAAATTTTTAAAAGAGAAAATCTGAGATGAAATACAAATCTGCAGATTCATATTTTATGTAGGTTATTTTCATTAGTAGTAATTATGAAAATTTTCAAAAAAATCTGAGAACATTAAATTAATTTGTTTTTGGCCTTGCCTAGAACATACATGTGTGTGACATTTGTTTTAATTTTATTTGATATTTTCAGAGACCAAGAAAAGAGTTGAATCAAAGTATAACAAGAATACAGCATCAAAACCTGTAAGTTAATATTTTTGTCTCCTAGGACTGTTTGTAATGACCATATCTTTGATTTTGCATCTAGTTGATTAAGTCTTGTGTTGTTAACTAGCATCCAATTTGACATTTAGAGCGATAATAGATATGCTTGTAGAACAAACTTGGGTTGACTTTCTTGCTTTGTTTCTTGGATATTTTTTCAACCATTGTATTTAACATGTTAAAGTAAAGATTGACACCATTACAGATAGGGAAAGTTTCAGCCTGTATAAAGTATTTTAAAATCTTTTAATCCATGTAGAGTTTTGCTTGTCATGGCATAACCTTTTCAATGCAACATAAGGTATGCCCCGGGGAGGGTCATGTCCCACCCTCATATAATATGTTAAATATCTCAAAAAGGGTTCAGATCCCTATCCTTAAACAATATATAATCCTTATTGCCTTGATAAAACCTTTTTAGTTTACCACAACCCCTGCATATCATTAATTGATGAATAGCTTCAAAACTTCAGATTCCCACCCCCTAAACCATATATGTTCGCAGTTGTCGTGACAAAACCTTTCAGTACAACTTATTTTTGCTAAGGGTCATGCCCTGCCCTTTTATATCGTATCAAAAACTGTTCGGATCCCCACCCATAAACCATATATATTCTAAAATGCCACATCAAGACCTTTTAAGTGTGTTTTAAATTTTGTATAGTGGAGGGTGTGATGCCCCACCCCTCATATCAAAAAGTGTTGAATATATTAAAAACAGTTAAGATTCCCATCCATTAAACATACTTATATTCTAATTTAGAATGACAATACATTTTTTGGATTATAATGTATTTGTTGGGCCCCTTTTCTGGGTTGACTTTTAAAGATGAAGGAGAGACATAGCTACTAGTTATAGTCCTCTAAAACAGTTCCACCTAGTTGTTTTGTATTTAATTAATATTCCAGTTCATAGCTAAATTCACATGTACATTATTTTGTTTTCTAGGGACAGCCTAAGTTGGACACTGATGTTGCTGCCAGATTTCTCAAGAGTATAATAGTTCAGGCAGAAAAGGATAATAAAAGTCTAAAAAGTTTGTATTCATTATCAATACATAAGATACTGTAAATTCAGAAATAATTATGAGGTTTTTATTAATGCGAATAATGTGATTGGGTGAATATGGCAATAGTAAGAAATCGCCATCTGATATTTGATACATGTATCAGTATGCAGATTTGCCTTTAATCGCAATAATTAAATCTGCATTTTTGTCCATTCTTCAAAAATCACAGTAAAAAATGCATGCAATAGTTTCTGAATTTACAGTAATATGTGGGCATGTTTTGAATCTGTCAAACACATACTTCCTGTTTGCTGATACTTTAAATTGTTCAAAATGCTGAATAAACTTAAAATTTTTCATCACATTTTTTCAGGTGCTATTATTAAACAGAATGACTTCATATTTGGTTAGCAACTCGAAAGTGATGCCTTGTCACTTGTGCACACATTTCAGATCTGTCAGTCATCCATTTCCTGTTTTCTGATACGTTAAATTAATGAGATGGTATGCTTATCAAGACAACTCCTGCTATTTGGTTTAAATTTTATGAATAGTTTCTTTTTATGAATATTGAAAAATTTTGTTTAGGTGTCAAGTTTTCGATTTTACATTTATATATTGATTATTTATTTAAGATTCAAAACCAACAAAAGGCAGAGATAATTCACAGACAAGAAAAAATAAAATAGTACCAGTAAAAGACACTCTAGATCAACAGACTGGTAGCAATCTAAACAAAAGTAATATTGATATGGCTGCATCATCTAAATCAACTCCAGACAATGGAGGAACCACTGATAAAACAGCTAAATTCTTGACTGAGAAAACAGCTAAATCCTTGACTGAGAAAACTCAAAGTGCAATGATTGACGGAGATCTCACAGAAAAATCTGTAAATTCAAGTCAGAATGACCTGGCTGTGTCAAGTACTCAAAGTTCTGTCACAGTGAAAACCTCCATTCCACTTGAAATGAATATAACTTCTGACAGCTTCAGATTGACTGCCACCAGTATTGGTGAGATCAGTTTACCTGTGGGTAGACCAATGCCTGTTGTTGTCAGTGAAACAAGAAGTCCTTGGAACTTTTTTATTCAAATTGTCAATAGCTCATTAGAGAAACTGATGCAGGATATCAGGTATGTTTTTATAATTTCAATAACATTTTCAAGTCACACAATTTACTACTGATAATTACATCTGGCTATTGAACCTTAATATTCTAAACCAGAGGAGATACTAAAACTATGATATCACATGCATGCTTTCACAACACAAATTTAAAAAAAACAGTTTAGAGTTTGTTTAAATTGAATGAAAAATCAAGCAATTCTGAATTAATTCAAATTCAAAGAATAAAGTTAAAACCAGTACATGCCATATTTATAGAACATGTTTGTTGTTGCTTAAAATAGTAGGTGACAGTAACTGTTGACTGATGTGAACTTATCCTTAACAGGTACAGTTGCTGTAATGTATTCATTGAAAATCAACAGTGGCAGGGACATTAAGTTTTACCCTTGTACTTCCTGACATTGGTTTCCGTTCTCTAACTTTAGTTTGCCTCAACCAAATGTTAAGAAACTTATACACAATGCTTATTACGTACCACCAAACACAGATCAAGTTCATCCAGGTTCTCTGCAAATTGTTTTGTTGCTTTAATTTGGAAGAGAAATTTTTCATGCGAGCAGACAATAAAAATTAGGGGAGGTCGACACAAATTCATCTTCTATTGCACGATCTCTGTTGCAAACGGGTTCTGATTCTCATTTTGACTGATGCTGATCACATATATTTTTCATCATGATTATATTGGTAGTCAAAAACATTGAAATGATGGTTGTTATTCAAAAATTGAAATGAGGATGTTGTGCAAAAATTAGATGACAGCTGACTGTGTTAGACAGGTGACCGCTGACTCAAGTTTTAAAAATTATATAGAGAAAACGTTTTGGAGGGTCTAAAAGTAAACGTTAGGGGTAGGTGACCTCTGAAACAAGGTGACCATTTAGCAGGATTAAGTATACAGAAATAATTTGTGTTTGTAAGTGTAATGTTCATCATTAACAATCATTGCATGTATTGAAATATACAATATTAGGTCAATGTTAGAAAAATATCAACTTTTTTAGTATGAGGCTTAGAAACTAGGGGAAGTGCGAGATTTACTGGGCCCTTCAACCGTTTCCATGCTGAATACAAAAAATTGATATTTTCCTGATGACCTAATATTGTTTATATACTGCAGCTGAAATTGGCTACAATTGTCATTGTGAAAATGTTAACAAAAAGAAAAAGTATTTCCATCCAAATTGTGAAGAAAAGTAACATGACATGAAATCGACATTGCACAAAATCTCACTTTGTTACTATATTTGGTAGATAAAGACAACAGGAAGTGTTCTAGCTGCAGTATAAAAATGAGGAAAAGTATAGACAAAAGATAAATTTTGGATCATTATGATATTTAATAAATAAATTGCATGTCTGTCTTTTTAATATGTGAATGAAGTGGTTGAAAACAAGGAAATGTGAAGGTAGATTGAGTGTTTCACATTGTACAACTTTTATGAAAAGTGTGCAATTAATGTATTGTATATGGTCATTTCAAATTTGTAAAACTTCATGAGTTCATTATTTTTCATGACTTTTCCATTTGTAGGTGGCACTTTTCAATATATTCCATGAATACCTTTTATAAAAATTCCTAAATTCAGGCGATTCTTATCAGTAGCACAGAAGGGAAAAGGTACTGCTTACTGCCTCCTAATGAATGACCTGGAACTTATTATAGATGGAAAAAATATATGGATAAAAGTAGATGTGAGGTATACTTCATTGAAATGGCAAATAGACTGCTCCCCCCCTTTCCCTCTAAAAAAACCCCAAAAACTCAAAAATCAAACAACAACAAAAGATATCTAGGTGGCAGCAAAAGTTTGTACCACAAGAAACTAATTCATTTATCCTGTAATTGTTTAACCATACCGTTTACCTTTGTCTGAAATTTGTATGTATCAGCTGCATATTAAATACCTGCTGTGCTGAGACTTTTAAGTTTCTGGTGAGAAGTGTTGTCATTTAAAACTTATTTTCAGATGTAAACAAACATCATCTTAATATTTCTATTTGTAGGGATTTCATGGAGTCAGAAGGGAAATTACTGAATATGGTAGAAAAGGTTGAGGAAGGAATGGTTTACCTTGCCCAATTTTCTCAAGATCAGCTGTATTATAGGGCAAAAATAACAGATGTGAATATGTCAGGTTTGTTGTAATAATTTTTCACATATTCTTGATAAGCACTCTGTGGTCATTTTCAAATACATGCAAAGGGAGAGAATTTTCCTCTCTGTTATCATACCTGCCAACTTGCACTATTAAGGCTTGAATAACACAATTTTTACTGCTTGTCCAGATTGCACGATTGTGATCATGAAAAAAAAAAAAACAATTAAAAAACTACACAATTTGTTAGTTTCTGTATTTTGAACTTTTGCAAGGGAGAAATCGTAATAAGCGATAATTAGCCTATCAAAATTATTATTTCCCGTGATCACTTTTTCATCTCCTGATTAATAGAGGCCTTATTAACAAGCAAAGATTTGAAACTGTTTTGAACTTTTGGTGTCTTCTCCTCTATGTATGTCAACATTGTAAACATTGTGATCAGTGAACTTCACTTTGAAGATTGTTCTTGCAGCGCCTAAAAAGAAAAGTGTGGTTAAATTCAGATGCTGGTTGACAAATTCAACGATAGTGATATCACATAATTTCACATTCATGCCTTTTGCAAAGTCTGCAATAGAGAACTTAAAGTTGACATGTTGGCCTTAATGACGATACAAAGCATGCCTGGACTATTCAACTTCATCAGAAGTCATTCACAGTTCGTAACACTATCAAGTGTAGTCTACCAGTTACTTCTTTGTACGATCAGATGATGAGCAACTCAAGACGGTCAAGCAAGCATTTTCAGCTAATACAAAAGAACTGTTCAATAGACATTTGTATTGCTATGAGTTAATTCAGACTTAAAATTCGAATCAAGCTTAATACTGGATAATTAAGTGTGCTTACTTTAATACAATTTCAGCTACAGTGCTACACCAAACATATTAATTGTAGCTTATCCAGCCATTACACTTATTGTAACTGATCCATACATTGTTGTCAGTATTGATAAATTTTAAATTAACAAATTAAAAGTATTGACTTTTATTTTTCACAAGAAATTAGTCATGTTTGATAAATGTCCTGAGTCCATATTTATAAATGGAAAAGGTCCAACAGTCTGTTAAACTTACACAAGAAAACATATTGCTAGTATTTTAGCTACATATACTAAATTTTTCTACACAAAAAGATAAGAATAAAAATCATGCAAAGAAAAAAGGAGATAAAAAAAGGTTTATTAGCCCATCATCAGTATGCCATAAGAATAAGTAGATATATGACACGACATGCATTTCTAAAGGGAAAAACAGTGCAATAAAAAAATTCAGTGAAAATTGCAACCCACCCAAAAATGTTTTTGTATACTAAAACCCCAATGTGGATTTTCAAAAGTTAACATGTATGTACAGTTATCCAATAATATGATCAGTTAACATTTTTGACAAGTTTACATAACTGTTGTTTATGCTTCATTTGAATAACAAAATTCTATGAGAATAAAATAATATACATCAATGGATATGCATGCTTTTATGATTTTCTTGTTCAAAGCATTGACTGCTAAGCATCTTTTGGTGCAAAATATAAATAATGATAATAGATCCATTACCAATCATTTACTTTCTACATCTTATCCAATTTCAGATTGTTCATCAACAGTTGTGGATGTTTATTACATTGATTATGGGAATGCTGAAAAGAGGGAATTATCTCATCTTCGAGAGCTGCCTGTTCAATTTACATCTCTTCCTGCTCAGGCTGTTTTTTGTGCATTGGCAAAGGTATAGGTTTTGCTATACAGGTTCTAGAAGTTATATCATAGAGTATTTCTCTGGTCTTTTACCTGAAAAACTCATCTTACCATTATTATATCCAGTTATATCTGTCCCATACATGTGATGAACTGTGAAACTCAGATCAGGAGATTGGGAAATTTTGGTCATGAGTTTAGACCTCAGATCAGGAGGTTTTTTATCGACATTAATTTTGTCGTAAATGTCTTATGTAAAAATTGTCTTTAAGTGTGTTTTTCTTTAATCTTTCATCTGAATTTAATATATAAATGTGTTTACGGTATCCTTGTAGCCTGTCCATTTGAATGATTTTAGTTGAAAGAAATATTGAGATTCTGGTTTTGTTTTGATTGTTGACTGCTCGTAAATCAAGTACTATGATATAACCTTTCCTTTGAGTACAGGAAGAGAATTAAAGCATAGTGTTTTATTCATGCCGCCATCTTTTTTATTTGTATTTAATGTCATTGGCGTAGATATATAAGAAAGACATGTGCTATATATTTATAACATGATAAATGGATGAAAAGTAACAAACAATATCAACAGTTATGCATTGATTTTAAGCATTAATAAAGTCATTTTGCTTGAAAACTTAAGACTGTCATGGTTTCAAACACTGTAAAATATATTAGCTAAAGCACTGTCTATATTATATTGACAAATTTTATTTAATAACTAAATCAATGGTCTTGTAACACTGGGTCATGTAAGAAGAACAAGCTGACTTGGCTGCCTATAATACACTTGACTATGTACTAAAGTAATCCTGATCCTAATCCTCGTAACAGTTTGTGTAGTTGTTAATCTTAACACTGAGGAGGCTATACTTTGTTTTTGAGTCAATGTTTTCTGCTGTCAGTTTGGTTCTTCTTGAGCATGCTGAAGGTCCTTTAATGTCCGCATTGGAGTGTGAAATAGTGAGCATTTCTTTGCTGAGTTGAAAGTATATTAAATGTTTTTCAGCATAAAACCTTCAGATCGATATTTTGACAACAACATTCCACTTTTACCTCACCTGGCCGGAGGGAATAGTGAGCTTTCTCATCACTTGGCGTCCGTCGTCCGTCGTCGTCGTTAACTTTTACATTTTGAACTTCTTCTAGAGAACCACTGAATTGAATGAAACCAAACATGGCATGAATGTTCCTTATGAGGTGCTGACCAAGTGTTGTTACTTTGTAGCCGATCCATCATCCAAGATGGCCGCCAGCGGGGACTTAGTTTAACATAGGACCCTATGGGAAATACATACAAATGTCTTCTTTTAGAGAACCAGTGAGTGGAATGAAACCAAACATGGCATGAATGTTCCTTATGAGGTGCTGACCAAGTGTTGTTACTTTGCAGTCGATCCATCATCCAAAATGGCCGCCAGCGGGACTTAGTTTAACATAGGACCCTATGGGAAATACATACAAATGTCTTCTTTTAGAGAACCAGTGAATGGAATGAAACCAAACATGGCATGAATGTTCCTTATGAGGTGCTGACCAAGTGTTGTTACTTTGCAGCCGATCCATCATCCAAAATGGCTGCCAGCGGGGACTTAGTTTAACATAGGACCTATGGAAATACATACAAATGTCTTCTTTTAGAGAACCACTGAATGGAATGAAACAAAACATGGCATGAATGTTCCTTATGAGGTGCTGACCAAGTGTTGTTACTTTGTAGCCGATCCATCATCCAAGATGGCCGCCAGCGGGGACTTAGTTTAAGATAGATCCCTATGGGAAATACATACAAATGTCTTCTTTTAGAGAACCAGGAATGGAATGAAACCAAACATGGCATGAATGTTTCTTATGAGGTGCTGACCAAGTGTTGTTACTTTGCAGCTGATCCATCATCCAAAATGGCCGCCAGCGGGGACTTAGTTTAACATGGGACCTATGGGAAATACATACAAATGTCTTCTTTTAGAGAACCACTGAATGGAATGATTCAAAACATGGCATGAATGTTCCTTATGAGGTGCTGACCAAGTGTTGTTACTTTGCAGTCGATCCATCTTCCAAGATGGCCGCCAGTGGGTGACTTAGTTTAAGATAGGACCCTATGGGAAATACATGCAAATGTCTTCTTTTAGTGAACCACTGAATGGAATGGAACCAAACATGGATTGAATGTTCCTTATGAGGTGCTGACCAAATGTTGTTACTTTGCAGTTGGTTCATCATCCAAGATGGCCGCCAGCGGGTGACTTAGTTTAACATAGAACCCTATGGGAAATACATACAAATGTCTTCTTTTAGAGAACCGCTGAATGGAATGGAACCAAACATGGCATGAATGTTCCTTATGAAGTGTTGACGAAGTGTTGTTACTTTGCAGCCGATCCATCATCCAAGATGGCCGCCAGCGGGGACTTAGTTTAACATAAGACCCTATGGAAATACATACAAATGTCTTCTTTTAGAGAACCACTGAATGGAATGAGACCAAACATGGCATGAATGTTCCTTATGAGGTGGATCAAGTGTTGTTACATTGCAGTCAATCCATCATCCAAGATGGCCGCCAGCGGGGACTTAGTTTAACATAGGACCTTATGGAAATACATACAAATGTCTTCTTTAGAGAACCACTAAATGGAATGAGACCAAACATGGCATGAATGTTCCTTATGAGGTGTTGACCAAGTGTTGTTACATTGCAGTCAATCCATCATCCAAGATGGCCGCCAGCGGGGACTTAGTTTAACATAGGACCTATGGGAAATACATACAAATGTCTTCTTTTAGAGAACCAGTGAATGGAATGAAACAAAACATGGCATGAATGTTCCTTATGAGGTGCTGACCAAGTGTTGTTACTTTGTAGCGATCCATCATCCAAGATGGCCGCCAGCGGGGACTTAGTTTAAGATAGATCCCTATGGGAAATACATACAAATGTCTTCTTTTAGAGAACCAGGAATGGAATGAAACCAAACATGGCATGAATGTTTCTTATGAGGTGCTGACCAAGTGTTGTTACTTTGCAGCTGATCCATCATCCAAAATGGCCGCCAGCGGGGACTTAGTTTAACATGGGACCTATGGGAAATACATACAAATGTCTTCTTTTAGAGAACCACTGAATGGAATGATTCAAAACATGGCATGAATGTTCCTTATGAGGTGCTGACCAAGTGTTGTTACTTTGCAGTCGATCCATCTTCCAAGATGGCCGCCAGTGGGTGACTTAGTTTAAGATAGGACCCTATGGGAAATACATACAAATGTCTTCTTTTAGTGAACCACTGAATGGAATGGAACCAAACATGGATTGAATGTTCCTTATGAGGTGCTGACCAAATGTTGTTACTTTGCAGTTGGTTCATCATCCAAGATGGCTGGCTACCAGCGGGTGACTTAGTTTAACATAGAACCCTATGGGAAATACATACAAATGTCTTCTTTTAGAGAACCGCTGAATGGAATGGAACCAAACATGGCATGAATGTTCCTTATGAGGTGTTGACCAAGTGTTGTTACATTGCAGTCAATCCATCATCCAAGATGGCCGCCATTAACATAAGACCCTATGGGAAATACATACAAATGTCTTCTTTTAGAGAACCACTGAATGGAATGAGACCAAACATGGCATGAATGTTCCTTATGAGGTGGATCAAGTGTTGTTACATTGCAGTCAATCCATCATCCAAGATGGCGCCAGCGGGGACTTAGTTTAACATAGGACCTTATGGGAAATACATACAAATGTCTTCTTTTAGAGAACCACTAAATGGAATGAGACCAAACATGGCATGAATGTTCCTTATGAGGTGTTGACCAAGTGTTGTTACATTGCAGTCAATCCATCATCCAAGATGGCACGCCAGCGGGGACTTAGTTTAACATAGGACCCTATGGGAAATACATACAAATGTCTTCTTTTAGAGAACCAGTGAATGGAATGAAACCAAACATGGCATGAATGTTCCTTATGAGGTGCTGACCAAGTGTTGTTACTTTGCAGCTGATCCATCATCCAAGATGGCCACCATGGGGGACTTAGTTTTAACATAGGACCTTATGGGAAATACATACAAATGTCTTCTTTTAGAGAACCACTGAATGGAATGAGACCAAACATGGCATGAACGTTCCTTATGAGGTGCTGACCAAGTGTTGCTACTTTGTTGCCGATCCATCATCCAAGATGGCCGCCAGAAAAGGGGGACTTAGTTTAACATAGGACCCTATAGGAAATACATACAAATGTCTTCTTTTAGAGTACCACTGAATGGAATGAAACCAAACATGGCATGAATGTTCCTTATGAGGTGCTGACCAAGTGTTGCTACTTTGTTGCCGATTTACTGTTCAAGATGGCCACTAGGATATTTTATTAAATAACGGGACCAATATTAAACCAAATTTGGCCTCAATCATTATTTGGGTATCTGTTATGATTTTTATCTATCTTTACATGATTTCTAAAACCAAAGTAGAGTCAGGTGAGCGACACAGGCTCTTGAGAGCCTCTAGCTGATAAATGCCGGCATTTAACTTCCATCTTCCATGGCGTGTGCCATAAACAGAAGCCATATCGAGTAATTAAGATCCTATCACCTGTTGATTGTTCAATCAAGCTATTATCACTTGTTAATTAGCCGCAGGCTAGGTCAAAATCTACACATGTTGCGTAATTAGTTAATGTCAGTTACACTGGATACATTCGATACACTTGCGTTTTCGTCTTCAATAATAAATATTTGTAAACAGAGTAGTAAAAATGGGATCTGATAATTTTCATTCATGAAATATTTTATACACAGGATTTTTCTCTTCAATTCGAGGATGGGAGGAGACCCTGAAAACAGGATCATTGTACCCCTTCTTGAGCATGCTGAAGGTCCTTTAATGTCCGCATTGGAGTGTGAAATAGTGAGCATTTCTTTGCCGAGTTGAAAGTATATTAAATGTTTTTCAGCATAAAACCTTCAGATCGATATTTTGACAACAACATTCCACTTTTACCTCACCTGGCCGGAGGCCAAGTGAGCTTTTCTCATCACTTGGCGTCCGTCGTCCGTCGTCGTCGTTAACTTTTTACATTTTGAACTTCTTCTAGAGAACCACTGAATTGAATGAAACCAAACATGGCATGAATGTTCCTTATGAGGTGCTGACCAAGTGTTGTTACTTTGTAGCCGATCCATCATCCAAGATGGCCGCCAGCGGGGGACTTAGTTTAACATAGGACCCTATGGGAAATACATACAAATGTCTTCTTTTAGAGAACCAGTGAATGGAATGAAACCAAACATGGCATGAATGTTCCTTATGAGGTGCTGACCAAGTGTTGTTACTTTGCAGTCGATCCATCATCCAAGATGGCCGCCAGCGGGGACTTAGTTTAACATAGGACCCTATGGGAAATACATACAAATGTCTTCTTTTAGAGAACCAGTGAATGGAATGAAACCAAACATGGCATGAATGTTCCTTATGAGGTGCTGACCAAGTGTTGTTACTTTGCAGCCGATCCATCATCCAAAATGGCTGCCAGCGGGGACTTAGTTTAACATAGGACCTATGGGAAATACATACAAATGTCTTCTTTAGAGAACCACTGAATGGAATGAAACAAAACATGGCATGAATGTTCCTTATGAGGTGCTGACCAAGTGTTGTTACTTTGTAGCCGATCCATCATCCAAGATGGCGCCAGCGGGGACTTAGTTTAAGATAGATCCCTATGGAAATACATACAAATGTCTTCTTTTAGAGAACCAGGAATGGAATGAAACCAAACATGGCATGAATGTTTCTTATGAGGTGCTGACCAAGTGTTGTTACTTTGCAGCTGATCCATCATCCAAAATGGCCGCCAGCGGGGACTTAGTTTAACATGGGACCTATGGGAAATACATACAAATGTCTTCTTTTAGAGAACCACTGAATGGAATGATTCAAAACATGGCATGAATGTTCCTTATGAGGTGCTGACCAAGTGTTGTTACTTTGCAGTCGATCCATCTTCCAAGATGGCCGCCAGTGGGTGACTTAGTTTAAGATAGGACCCTATGGGAAATACATACAAATGATGGGAATGCCGAAAGAGGGAATTATCTCATCTTGAGAGCTGCCTGTTCAATTTACATCTCTTCCTGCTCAGGCTGTTTTTGTGCATTGGCAAAGGTATAGGTTTTGCTATACAGGTTCTAGAAGTTATATCATAGAGTATTTCTCTGGTCTTTTACCTGAAAAACTCATCTTACCATTATTATATCCAGTTATATCTGTCCCATACATGTGATGAACTGTGAAACTCAGATCAGGAGATTGGGAAATTTTGGTCTTGAGTTTAGACCTCAGATCAGGAGGTTTTTTATCGACATTAATTTTGTCGTAAATGTCTTAAGTAAAAATTGTCTTTTAGTGTGTTTTTTCTTTAATCTTTCATCTGAATTTAATATATAAATGTGTTTACGGTATCCTTGTAGCCTGTCCATTTGAATGATTTTAGTTGAAACAAATATTGAGATTCTGGTTTTGTTTTTGATTGTTGACTGCTCGTAAATCAAGTACTATGATATAACCTTTCCTTTGAGTACAGGAAGAGAATTAAAGCATAGTGTTTTATTCATGCCGCCATCTTTTTTATTTGTATTTAATGTCATTGGCGTAGATATTTAAGAAAGAAATGTGCTATATATTTATAACATGATAAATGGATGAAAAGTAACAAACAATATCAACAGTTATGCATTGATTTTAAGCATTAATAAAGTCATTTTGCTTGAAAACTTAAGACTGTCATGGTTTCAAACACTGTAAAATATATTAGCTAAAGCACTGTCTATATTATATTGACAAATTTTATTTAATAACTAAATCACTGGTCTTGTAACACTGGGTCATGTAAGAAGAACAAGCTGACTTGGCTGCCTATAATACACTTGACTATGTACTAAAGTAATCCTGATCCTAATCCTCATAACAGTTTGTGTAGTTGTTAATCTTAACACTGAGGAGGCTATACTTTGTTTTTGAGTCAATGTTTTTCTGCTGTCAGTTTGGTTCTTCTTTAGCATGCTGAAGGTCCTTTAATGTCCGCATTGGAGTGTGAAATAGTGAGCATTTCTTTGCTGAGTTGAAAGTATATTAAATGTTTTTTCAGCATAAAAACCTTCAGATCAATGTTTTGACAACAACATTCCACTTTTTGATAAATGCCGGCATTTAACTTCCATCTTCCATGGCGTGTGCCATAAACAGAAGCCATATCGAGTAATTAAGATCCTATCACCTGTTGATTGTTCAATCAAGCTATTATCACTTGTTAATTAGCCGCAGGCTAGGTCAAAATCTACACATGTTGCGTAATTAGTTAATGTCAGTTACACTGGATACATTCGATACACTTGGGTTTTTACGTCTTCAATAATAAATATTTGTAAACAGAGTAGTAAAAAATGGGGTCTGATAATTTTCATTCATGAAATATTTTATACACAGGATTTTTTTCTCTTCAATTGGAGGATGGGAGGAGACCCCTGAAAACAGGATTATTGTACCCCTTTCGACGGTTCACATGTATGCTGTGTGTTTGTCCTTCAGTTTGCACTTTTGTATTCGCTCCTGAATCTGAACCACTTGACAGAAACTTTCATAGAATCTTACTCACATGATGTTCTTTTGCACATTTTATAAGCTTAACTTACCCAAAGGGCCATATGAGCTTAGCCATCACTGTCCATCCGTCACAAATTGTTTCTGCTCTCTTTAAAACCACTTCGAGTTAACTGATGAAACTTGACATGAGTTTTCACCACTTCAAGAAGGTGTATCATGTACAAGGAAAATATTATATACTGAAAGTAATGGTCAAAAATTTAGTTCAATTTTGCCATCCCTGTACTTTAAACTAATTCCTTTCTCTAACTTTAAAACCCTTGGAATACAGGGATGAAACTTTGCATGATTATTCATCACTACTAGAAGGTGTGTTGTGTACATAGAAGAAAACCACATGTTAATGATCATGGTAAAAGGTTAGATGAACTTAGGCATCCTGTGCATATATATATATATGCCAAAAGATTAAAAATTTCGGCTGATTGTTGCTGGACCGCAGTGTCCAACACATAGATTGAGCCATTTCATTGACTTAATTTAAACCGTTATGCCAATATGTACCTAGTTTTATCCGTGATAATTTTGATTTTTTAAATCATTTACCAGCCGAATCGAAAGAAGATGCAGTATTGGTAAGCTTCGACGTAACCAGTCTTTACACCAATATACCGCACAAACTAGGATTAGATGCTGTTAAATTTTGGCTTGAGTCATATAGATATATTATTGACCAAAGATTTTCGAATAATCATACTAGATAATAACACCTTTTTCTTTGATGGAAAATATTATCTACAGATCTCTGGTACAGCTATGGGAACAAAAGTTGCCGCAACATACGGAACTTTCGTGATGAGCTTCTGGAGGATAAAATGTATCAACAAGTTGAAAGTGAATTTGATACAGCTTTTAAAGCGTACATAAAATTGGAATGAAAGCAATTCCTAGACGACTGTTTCATTATTTTAAACAAAAGTCGCAATTTAGAGAAGTTTCATAATCTGATAAACACATTAAATCCTTCGATAAAGTTTACCATCAAATCAAGCGGGCATAGGTTGCCATTTCTGGATATTTTAATATTAAAGAATGGAACAACCTTAACCACAGATATATATTATAAGCAGACGGACACCCACCAATACCTGCATTTTCATTCATGTCATCCTTCACACACGAAACGAAACATCCCGTTTTGTCTTGCAAGATGTGTATGTACAATTGTAAGTGATGAGTCCACGAAGGAATTTATGCTTGAATGAACTAAAGGTGTTTTTGAAAGAACAAAACTATCCAAACCCACTAATAGATAAGGGAATAGAAAAGGCAAAAGCAATGCCAATGACGAAACTCAGGTCCACATCACATAGAGAGAGTACTATAGAACTTATTCCATTTGTTAGCACTCATAACCCATACAATCCTGACATATTCAACGTCATAAAAGCCAATTTTCCCGGTTTTACAAAAAAACGAAAAAATTAAAAAAGCTTTTCCCTACAGAAAAATTCCTGAAAAGTAAAAGACAGCCTCAAAATCTTAAAAGATTTTAACAAGGGCTAAATTTTATGACCCAACTGGAATAAAATACAACGTTTCAAAATGTAATGACCCTAGATGTGGTCTTTGTGAATATATGGAAACCAGGCCGCAAATAACATTACTAAACGGCAAAACCATTGTTCCAAATACAGACATTAATTGCAAAAGGTAAACCTAATTTACTGTATTGTATGCAGCACTTGCAAGGAATGGTACATCGGACAGACTGGTAATTCAATATGTCAAAGAGTCCGTATTCACAGACAACATATACGAGATCCAACCACACGAATGCAAGATGTGAGCGAAGATTTAGAAACGTGCAGTAGTGGAAAATTTACCGTATTTCCGTTCTATAAAATGAACGAATCTAATAAATATTAAAAACTGGCAAAGGAAGCACACTTTATAAAGGTCTTTCAGCCAAAATTAAACCGATCTACGTAAACACATTTGATTTATCTCCCCAAACCATTATTGTAACGTAATGAACGTTACCAACGGTAGTGTCGTCAATGACATTGTTAAATCATAGCCTGAAGATGGCTAGAAGGCATGAAAGCGCTAGTGAAAATATTTTAACGAACTGTTATTATTTGATGTGAAATGTAGTCTGCGAATTTAGAATTTTAATATGTGTGTGTGTGTGGACAACCCTAATTGCATCACAATTTACTTATTTAGATGCTGAGGGGCCCTCTGGGATGGCTATCATCACTATTCTCTATTTGACTTTGGTTCTGTAACATGAGCCAGGTATAGATTATTAGAGTCAAAATAGGTGATTTGAATGCACAATTTTCATTTTAGAAATAGGATAAAAGGGAATGGGTTTAGAGTCACTATAAAGATATATTACGTTGGCTAATCATGGTTTAGAAAAATATTTTCTCAACATAGTTTTACGCTTTTACAGATAGTGTACATTGTGTAAATGATTTTTTTTTATTTTACAGATTGCTCCAAACAACAAATATGGTGTGTGGTCAGAACAGGATATTCTCACATTTTCACAATTAGCCAACTCAAAAAAGTTTTTCTGTACCTTAATCCAGCCAAGTCAACATCCAGAAATTCCTAACATTGTAGATCTGTTCTTCAATTCTACAATCCCAGGTAACTGGACCCCAACTCCTGTATTTGTGCAAACAATATTGATAAATAGCAATATTGGAAGAATGGTAACAATTCAGGAACAAATGACATCTTTTATGATATTTTATAGACTCTCTCCCAAATCAAATCACTCTCCTCAGTCTTCAAACGAATTAAACCAACAATTTGGAGACTCAACAGGTATGCATGTAAGAAAAATTGACATTGATAAACAAGAATCTCAGATTAAGAAACAAAACTCAATTGAAACAAATGATATGTGTGAAGAAGATGAATCTCAGTCTAAAGAAACAGTAAATAGTAAATTAGAAAACTGTGATAATACCTTATTACATACAGGTCTGATTGATTCACAAGATTTTACAGGGCATGAACAGATTAATAGTGCATATTCAGGTGCAGAGGTTATAGATCAAATTAAGGCTGAAATTGAAGTAGAACAAAGTGCATCACTTACTGACAGAAACATTAATTTGAAAAGTGATTCTGATAACCAGAAATTAGACACTGTAAAAAATAATATAAGTGATAGCAAGGAATCCTACAGAGATGAAGAATTGAAACAAGGTGCAGAAAATAGTGAAAGGGAAGAAAATATAACTGAAAATCAACCAGATATTTTAACAGTTTCCAATAGTATTCATTCTGATGAAATGAACAACAATGAAATAGATGTGAGTGAGATGACTACATCTGATATACCATTACCTACAATAGATACATCATTGACCTGTTATAATGTCATGCTTTCTTTTGTCAAATCTCCATCACATTTCTTTGTCCATATTGTATCTGAAGTCACTGCAAACACTCTGAATGTCATGTCTAATAACATAAATACTCATCACAGTAAGTTGTCACGGAAACAGCTACAGAAACTGTCTAAAACTTTGACCCCAAATGTGAATGATGTATGTTGTGCACAATTTTTGGAAGACAATAAGTTTTACAGGGCCCAAATTTTGGAAATAATTCAGACACCTGCTTCACCACAAAAAGTATCTGAAAATGATTCAGAATCTTCAGTCTCTGGAAAGATCAAAGTGTTTTACATGGACTATGGAGATGTAGAATTGGTACCAAAGAGGAGGTTGTTTCCTCTACCCAAAGAATTACAGAACATTCCCTCATTAGCTATTAAATGTTCTCTTGCTCATGCCAGGCCTGTAAAGACTAGTAAGCATTGGTCAAAGGATGCCAAAGGATGTTTCAATAAATTGACAGGAGAAGACAAAGTGTTAAAAATGATTATAGTAGATGGAAGTATTGAGGAGACATTGGGAAGGTAACGTACATTGTTGTGGTGTTTAATATTTCTTTTAATTCACTGTCCTGACATTGATTCTAATCATAGTGTGAGTCGGCTGGTATCTTAATGTCTAATTGTTCATTAAGGTGATATCTAATTTCAATTATAAAAAGTAAAATAACAACATACGAAATCCAAGGAAAATTCAAAACGGAAAGTCCCTTATCAAATGGCAAAATCAAAAGCTCAAACACATCAAACGAATGGAAAACAACTATCGTATTCCTGACTTGGTACAGGCATTTCTTTTTATAGAAAATGGTGGATTAAACCTGGTTTTATAGCTAGTTAAACCTCTCACTTGTATGACAGTCGCATAAAATTCCATTATAATGACAATAATTTGTGAACAAAACAAACACATAATAGGTAAAAATGTCAAAAATAGGGACACAGCAGTCAACATTGTGTTATAATCTCAATCACTTTAAAACAAACAAATATGTCAAAAAGAAAAACGAAGTGGCATATAGACAAAGCACATAAGCCAAAATGAAAGACTAAAAAACAAAAAATGACCATAGCACAATAACATAATAGTGGGATGTATAAGTACCGAGCTACGCCAAAAGGATATTACCAAGAATGGACTAAACAGTAAAGGTTAATAATTTACAAAGACAAATAAAAGAACACAATAACACGTAATTAAGATGATCAACAAAGTCAGTACCTAGAATCTATACTTCAAGACCATTATTTGTGAAGTTGTTCTGGAATATTTATCAACAAGGTCTTGGTATCTTCCGATGAACTTTTTAGAAAAAGGATGAGACTTTCTTTGACATAACCCTGGTTCATCAACTTTCTGCTCGGACAGTGCAAAGCTTTAAAAAATTACCTGATAAGCAGTTGTTTTTTACATGTTCTAGAAAGATATTTGGGAGTAGTGTACATATGAGCATACTCACTAAGGTTCTCCAAGTTATTTTTGTTTGTGATATTAAATGAAGGCAATATCACTTTTGTGTCCATGTTCCTGTTGACTAATCAACATGGCTATCATTCTAAATAAAGATCATAGGGTGTTAGATCAGTGAACGAAAAAGGAAAAATTAGGCAAAAAGAAATGAAATTGAAGAATTCTGATAAATTTTCAACTCTAAAAACATGTTTTTTGTTATCTCTTCAAAGAAGAAGAAATAAATTTTAAAGGGCAATAAATAGTTTTTTTTTTAGACTTGTACATTTTTTACAAAATTCATGAATGTTAAACAATGTAAATTTTGTGAAACTTTGAATAAAAAGCAGTTGTTTACCTAACTCTTCAAATTTTGTAGCTAAACTTTTTTTAGCTCACCTGGTCCGAAGGTCCAAGTGAGCTTTTCTCATCACTTGGCGTCCATCATCCATCATCGTTAACTTTTACAAAAATCTTCTATGAAACTACTGGGCCAAATTTATCCAAACTTGGCCAGAATCATCATTGGGGGATCTAGTTTAAAAAAATGTGTCCGATGACCCTGCCTGCCAACCAAGATGGCCAACATGTCTAAAAATAGAACATAGGGTTAAAATGCAAGTTTTGTCTATTATTTTGAAAACCGTTATAAATAGAGAAAATCTGGCACATGGAAAAATGTTCAGAATATTGAGCTCTGCCAATTGTTCATATACGTCAAAACTGTCAGACGACTTCTAATTGGAGTTATTGCCCTTAAATGACAATTTCACCATTTTTTTTCATTTTTGCCTTGTATCTTAAAAATTATAATAGATAGATAGAAACTTAAGTAAGCAAAAATGATCAGCAAGACAAGATACAATTTAGACAATATGGAGGAAATAGTCCTTCAACTCCTTATTGGAGTTATTGCCCTTTAATGACGATTGTTACTATTTTTTGCGTTTTGCCTTATATGATAAAAATTATAATAGATAAATGACACTTTGAATCAAAAAATGATCAGCAAGGCAAGATCTACTTACAAGTCAAATTTTGCTGATTAGTTATTCGACTGTCACTCGATCTTTATAAGAGTGATTGCCCTTAAATGAAGTATTTATTACCCTATTTTGTGTTTTGAGCAAAAAATAAAGAAGATAGAGGGAAACTAAACAGACTCAATGATCAGCAATCCAAGATCAACTAAACAGAGATTTTTGTCATGAATTCTATTCTCGTCTACAATGTTGGAGAGTGTCGTTTGTTGAATATGCACATAGACCAAGGTGAGAGACACAGGCTCTTTAGAGCCTCTAGTTTTATTAAGCCCTGTCTAGGATAGAAATGGGTGCATGAATTATGTTTTTCAATCTGCATGTCTGTCTGCCTGTATGAATTTTACCATAAAATTGTCAAATCAACTTGAAACTTGTAACACATGTTCATTATGATGTTAACCTTTTAAAATGTATGCCAAACTATTTGACCCAAATCGGTGGTTCATTACACATGGAAATGTGAAAGTGAACTCGAGGTGTGCTGTTTTCACATTGTTTCAGTATCAACAATAATTATTGTTGATTAGGTCACACAGGCAAAACATATATCTGTGTTAACTGTTTTGTTTTTATGGCCCCGCGACAAAGTGGTATAGTATTACCCTTATCTATCATTCCGTCATTCCGCAACGAACAGTTATACAGACTTTTTTAAAAACGCCTTCACATATTTAGCTGATTTTTAGTATGTGAGTCTCCTATGATGAGTTACAGATCTAGTTTACGTTTGGTTCTGCTCCTCTGAGTTGTGCTGAAATTACGGGCTTTGGACTTTGAAATATTTCGTGAAAATAACAATTATACAGACTTTCATTCTCAAATTTCCATTTTCTAAAAATGGTTTCAAGTTATTTTGCAGGTTGGGCCATTAGTGTCGTTCCGACACATCTAGTTTGATATTTATCCCAAAAGGATTAACCTATTTAGCATTTTGATTTTTTTTTCACAAATTATTTGTTGTTGAAATTGCATTTACATTGTTTCCTTACTCCTGTAGCAGTTTTCAGACCAAATTCATTTTACTTTATAAGCAATTTATACATACACTAAATATCCCAAAGGTTTTCATAATATCAGATTTGTTTGTTTGTTTGTTTTTATTTATTTTTTTTCATAAAATGACTGGCTGTTAAGCTATAAAAATTGGCACATGAATTATAAATAATAATTTAAGAAAGTGATAAAAGGCATCATATATGGTGTACATACACAGCATATGTACCTAAAAATCATTTGTTAATCATTGAGTTTCATTTATGCAATGAAGCCAGTTGATTGGTATGGTTTCATGGAGCTTGTAATTTTTGGTAGATAGTCAAGTAATGAACAGACCCTAGTTTCTTACATTAGATTTTAGCCATTAAAGCAACATGTAAAAGTTTGTTCAAGGTGTAGTTTCTGTCTCAAACTATTGATTTTGATTTTGATTGATTGATTGGTGGTGGAAGTCAGTTTTTATTGGTGGAGGAAGCCGGAATGCCTGGAGAGAACCAAGGACTTCGGTAGGAAAACTTAAATCCTTGTCAATTAAGATTGGAGTCAAGTGCACCTGCCACGTGCAGGATTCAAACTCGCAACCTCAGTGTCAACAGGCTAGTGATACATTAGTTCGACTAATTAGAACACTCGGCCACCGAGGCCTCAATTTTGATAAACATTTTCAATGTGTTATTGATAATTATAATTATATAAATGTTTATTGTTTACTTCAGTGTAAAAGCAGATCCATTAAAGGTAATACTGGTAGATAATAATGACAAAGAAGAAATCTGCATCAATGTTGACCTTATAAAACAAGGATATGCTGAGCTTGATATTCAAGAAGATCTTAAAACAGGTAAATCCGTTGGATACCAAAAAGTCAGCTATGAAGGTCCAGGATGACAAAATGTTGAACAATTCAAAAGAGAACACCCATGATATGATGTTTGACTGACATTTGTCATATGCCTTGACATTGCATTTCTGCTATTTATAAGACAACAATATTTGGTATGCAGATTGGTTGTGAGATTAATTGATTGCTTAAGGTTCTATGGCAAATATATCATTTAAAATATTGTTTAGAACCAGGGTACCATTGGGTATATTTGTTGTGATGATTATGTGTCTTCCTGATAAGTGACACATGGCCTTCACCTGATTTTTATGTGTTCTAATTGTTAGAATTAAATTTGTATATGAGGTCTCTACCTCAGAAATTATATGTAATAGGTTGAAAATCTTTTTTTTTAAAAACATGCAAGTGTGCATCTGCAAGGTTTGCTTTGACTTTGACCATAGTTTAAGAGTTCAATGCCCTTCAAAATATTTCACATATTGCAGCTGGTGAGACATCGTAGAGTGTCAGCTCTTATTTTAATCAATTGTTGAATGTTTTACAGAAATTGGTACCTTAGATAAGTTTGGTGCATGGGATCCAATGATGGAAGACTTTCTGTCAGCAAGAAACTCCTACAAAGTAGATGTAGATGATGCTGGAGTGGCCACTGTTGGCTATAGTAAGTATTGGTGTGACCAAAAACTACAAAGTAAATGTAGACAATGCTGGAGTGGCCACTGTTGGCTGTAGTAAGTATTGGTGTGACCAAAAACTACAAAGTAAATGTAGACAATGCTGGAGTGGCCACTGTTTGCTATAGTAAGTATTGGTGTGACCAAAACCATAAAGTAAATGTAGACAATGCTGGAGTGGCCACGGTTGGCTATAGTAAGTATTGGTGTGACCAAAACCACAAAGTAAATGTAGACTTAGATATTGATTGAGTGCAAGCTGTAGGCTATTTCAAGTATTGAATAATAAAGTAATTAGATTATTAAGTAATAAATTTTGTAATAGTGGAGTATAACCACAAAAACTACTAAGTAAGTGTAAGTCACTTGACCTCTACAACCTCAAATAGAAAAAAAGGGCAAGAAATTCAATAAATAAGTTCTGAAAAATCTTGTAAGGGGCTAATGGCTACTCAACTCCGGCTAAACGATACAATTTTAATGCCCTTTCAGAAGGTTGAATTAGTGATAGGAATTGTCCAGATTTTACAGGCTTGTGCTTGTGCAATTATGTAGAATGCCTTTTTCAAGGTCTTATAACTAACAGTGAAATCAGATTAAAATTGTACTTCTGTTATGAAATATAACATGGGTGAGCTATTTACAAATGGGTAATTTTCCTGCAAGTTCATATACTTAGATATTGTTATGCAAATGTATTAAGATGACTTTAAATAAAAATAGACATATAATCACATACAACAATATAAGGTAGATTTTCTTAGTTCTGTTTGATCTAACTTTAAAGATAAAAACATATAAATTAAATGAAAATCATTTACTCATAACCCCGTAAAAGACTTTTTTGCATATCGAATCAATTAATGAAATCAGCTTTCCTGTTACTGCCTTTCAGCTGACATGCTGAGCACATGCTCAACACATCTCTAACAAAGGTTGCTTGAAAACAAGATTCAAATGAGGTTGAATTATAAACTTGCAAGACAATAATACATCAGCAATGTTTTTGAGCTTAATTTGACAAATTGAACCAAACTGACTGCTTTATAGCAAAGCATTACCGGTATTTCAATATTTAGCTTTTATAAATATTTGAAAAAAATTAAAAGAAATTGTATTTTAATTTTGTCTAAATTATAGCTTATAAATATTATAAATTTAAGAAATTAAGTTAATAAAATCAAACTTGTATCAATAAACTAGAAATTAATAAAATTGAAAAATAGGTACAGGTGTTGATTTTCAGTATTATCTTTCACAGTAGAGCAATTGTTCAAAATAGAAATGTTTGTCAATGTTTTTCGGGTTGAAATTTACTTTCTTCTAGTCTTAATATTCTTCCAAGACTGAATATTCTCATGTTAAGGAAGGATGATGCTGGTATCACCAAATAATTCGCTGAACACCTGACAGTTTGTTATCCTCTGAAATACTTAACAAAATTTAAACCAAATTTGCATCACAGGAGTGAGTAATGCAAACTACTTGATTGAAGGCTGAAGTTTAATGGTGGTTTTAGACTAATAATAAACCAATGAAAAGCACTAGTAACCAGAATTTATCTTAACACTTTCCTTACTGAATTGTTTTTTCCGCGACTTTGTGTGGCCTGTTCAAATTTCCGTGCGCAGTTTGCCTGGCCTGAATTAATTTGACGTGTGAATGGAGAAAAATTGACGTTTTACAAAAAAACATTTGTATCTTTGTTGTTTCTCATCAAATCGGTTTCAAACTCGATATTGTCACAATTAAGTATGTAAGGATCGTTGCAAAATAAATAATTTTACATGACAATACCTATTTTTGATAATTTTTAACCTTTTGTGGGAGGAAAATGACGTTTGATTTGCGAAATCATCTTTTTTTGTGACCGGTTTATATTTTTGCCTTTCATCTGCTAAATTAACACTACAAACGATAGTTAACAATTTCAAGTGTTCCCATAACAAAGTTTTATGGAAAAAATAACTCCACAGTCAAAATTCTAACTCATTAGTCTGAATAAACACGAATGAAAATGGTCTGTCAAATTCCGCGGCGGCCATTTTTGTACTTGTAATGCAATCACTTGATAGGAAGTTGTGTCCCTGGATAAGTTTGAGTTGTCTTTCTTAGTCCAACATTTTCTTTGTATTTTTGCATGGATTTAGATATAGATTAACTATTGGGATCTTTTGTGGATTTTTAAAAATTTTAGTAGAGATATCAAATGATATTTTTTCTGGTAAAATTAATACTTTTGAGATTCATATGTGCTTTTTTAAAGGAATGTGCATATATATTTTTTCTGTTTTTTTTTTGTATCAGACCACTGCATGGAAATATTATTCAAATGTTAGCTGATCTGACACACTACTACATGAACATTTAACACTTCAATAATCTTGATAAATTAAGTGAGACATAGTTAACTCTTTTAAGACAATCATGAACTTACTATGATTTATTTAAATAATTATCTTTGTCAGTGTCCATGGGATGCTAGAATTTCCACTGTCTTTGGTTGTGTATTGTTCAATGATGAAAATAATTTAATGCTCCTTAAAATTTGTTGATTCAAAAATTAATAAATGAAACTGTCAACTGTAACAACAATTATAAATTATGAATATCCTTTCAACAAATTATGAATATCTTTTCAACAAATCATGTACTAGTATATCCTTTCAACTTCAATTGTAACCAAGTAACTATCAATTAAGAAGTGTAATTTTTGAGTGAGTGGAAGACTGTGAAGCAATGTGGCAGGCAAAGGTGTTTGCTACATTCAACACAACAATATTTTGTCTGACACCTTTTTTCCTGTGTACCATTAGCTACCCTAGCCCAGCATACGTGACACCATGTCTTGTTTCCCAAGTCTGCTGGCAAATGCCTGTGTGGCAATCGGATTTCTACTGGTAGGTTTGATGGCCTCCCCCGACGGTTGTCCCTTGTCGTATACCCTGCGATAAGCTTAGTAGCAACAGATTTTGAAAATTCCAAGAAGGTCATTGATGTAGTTTGCTGGTGATTTGGTGAAATTTGGAAGAGACAGTAGGCGTTAAACTTAATGATTTCAAGCATCTTGGAAGAAAACACTCTTTGGCCATTTCAGTGTCTTGTGTCCAAAGAAATAGTATTGGATATACTGGTCACAATGGTCAACACCACCAATGTGGGTGGTGTAATCCGCAACCATCTTTGGGCATTGAAGTTGCTGTCTTTGGAATTGTCCTTCATTTTGGACATTTCTACTTACTTCCTTCGAGCTGTCGAGCTGTTGTCATGTACAGTAGAGATCACAGACACATTTTTCTTGTCTTTCCATACTGTAGCTGCAATTGCCCCCTTTTGCCTAAACTGACTATCTCCTCTCTGTTACATTAACAGGTTTCTTTGTCATCAAATCCTTTGGCAAGCCTCTTCTGTTGTGGCGGACAGTTCCACAAGCTCCAGTGTCAAAATTTTCAAACAAACTGGTGAACAATGCAGGACTTGAAAAGTAATTATCCATGTAAACATGGTAACCTTGTCTGGATAAATTGGCTCCTTCAAGACAAGAGATAACAACAGTGCTGGCCAACCCTACATGTGTTCGATCTGTCTTGCCCTGGTAGATCTCACAATATGACATGTATCCAGTGTCAGACTCTGCCAATGCCCAAAGTTTGATGCCCCATTTCGTTGGTTTAGCAGGCATGTATTGCTTGAATGCAACCCTTCCTTTGTAAGGTATCATGCACTCATCAATTGTCACCTCTCGTTTGGGGACATATTGGTCTCATTTGTTTGTTAAGGGCGTCCATAATGTATCTGACTTTGTAAGTGCCATCATAATTAGCCTCCCCACTTTGCGGAACTTGCTGGTGAGGATCAGTGAAGTGTAGATACCTCATTATCTGCATAAATCTGTCACGTGCCAAAACTGTGGCAAAATATGGGGTTTCCAAGCAATCTGTAGACCAATATGATTTAATGTCTTGCTTTACATCAATACCCATGAGAAAAGTAATACCAAGAAAAGCCTTTATCTCAGGTAAGGAGGGACATGACCAAGCTGATTTGTTTTGGTCGGGGTTTATATCTTTTTGCATCTTTGCATAACTATCAGTTTTCTCAATTATACTTTGTATCAAGTTGTCAGATAGGAACAGTTGAAAAAAGTCAATGGTGTCCTTCTCTGGGCCTAATATGTTTTGTGGGCCTGTATTACTTCTAGGTTGGAATAGATGGGGGAGACCTCTTTCAAATATATCAAATACTTGGTGCCATCCGTCATTGTTGGGGGCATCATCGGCATTATTTACATCTGCCAGTTGTTGTTCATCATTATTTTCGTCTGAAAGTTCACTTTCAACATCACTGATCATGAAATCATCACCTGTACCATTTTGAGCTAATTGCATTTGATACCGTTGACAGGCAAGTTCTACTTCTCCCTCCGAAAATCCCTCAAACTCGTCCTCTGAACTATCTGACATTTTTGTGTTTTAAAATGTTACAGACGACATTTTACTATTATTAAGTCTCCCAAACAAAGTTTGGAAAGACTTATTGGTTTTGCTCAGTTCTTATTATTATTCTTCTTCCCTCTTCCCTCTTCCTCTTCCGCCGCTTTTAAATTTGAACTTGTCCGCACCTGTTCTCCAAAACCGCTTGTCCGATTAACTTAGGATTCCACAATATGTTAGACTAACATGTCTAGTGGTGCAATCAGGGTTTTGTTTGTGCAGTGGGGTTTATAAAGGGGTACTTTGAGGGGCAAAAGGAAAGGAGGGTTTTACTATAGAACCCTATGGGATTTTATTTTTTTTTAAATTTTCAAATGATTATAAATTGAAAACTGTTTGTGATAGACACAATCTTTTTAATTGAAAATGTTCTAACTGATAAAGCACATTAAATGAAATACAGGGTTAGTCCCCAGGGGTCACCCCCCAACCCCTGCCATTTAAGAAAGTTCTAATATCTTGTAAGTGGTCAAGATCCCCCCCTAAACCATATATATTCTGGTTTGTCATGCTAAGATGGTTTGAATGATATACAGGGTTAGTCTCCAGGGGTCATCCCGACCCCCTGCCATTTGAGAAAGTTCTAATATCTTGTAAATGGTCGAGATCCCTACCCCTAAACCATATATGTTCTGGTTTGTCATGATAAAGCACATCAAATGAAATACAGGGTTAGTCCCTAGGGGTCACCCCCACCCCCTGCCATTTAAAAAAGTTCTAATATCTTGTAAGTGGTCAAGATCCCCTAAACCATATATATTCTGGTTTGTCATGCAAAGATGGTTTGAATGATATACAGGGTTAGTCCCCAGGGGTCATCCCCACCCCCTGCCATTTAAGAAAGTTCTAATATCTTGTAAGTTGTCAAGATCCCCACCCCTAAACCATATATATTCTGGTTTGTCATGCAAAGATGGTTTGAATGATATACAGGGTAAGTCCCCAGGGGTCATCCCGACCCCCTGCCATTTGAGAAAGTTCTAATATCTTGTAAATTGTCGAGATCCCCAGCCCTAAACCATATATATTCCTGTTCGTCATGTCTCGAACATTTGAATGACATATCGGGTCCGTCCCCAGGGGTTCCCCCACCCCCAATGTTCTAATATCTTGTAAATGGTCAAGATCCCCAGCCCTAAACCATATATATTCCTGTTCGTCATGTCTCGAACATTTGAATGACGTATAGGGTCAGTCCCAGGGTTCCCCACCGTTCCCCACCCCAATGTTCTAATATCTTGTAAATGGTTGAGATCCCCACCCCTAAACCATATATATTCTGGTTTGTCATGCCAAGATGAATTGAATGATATACAGGGTTATTCCCCAGGCATCACTAATGCATATAACTTGACTGGACCAAACCAATTTTCACTCGATTTTGCCCAATGTCAGCGACTCTTGGAATTACGAATTATAGGAGCTTCGTTTGGGAGACTTCGTAACAGCATCCTGTTGCAATCATTTCTTGTTTACTACGATTTTGGCGTCCTTGACACAGAGCAAGTGAGAGAGGAAAGTGATTGGACAGTTTTATTTAGATTTTCCATAAAAGGAGCGCGACCTTTTGCACTCGTGGGAAAAATCCAATAACGCGCCCACCGAAGTCCGATTATTACTTGATTTTTGTCTCTGTGGAATTGCAAAACGCATTTTTCGTATTTTTTAATATAACATTCATCAAATTAATCATGAAATTAAATTTGAATTTCCTTCCAAATAACATTTTCTTGACCAAAAAGGTCACATGTTCGCATCACATGTGTTGTACAAAATGGCAACGTCTTATTTTGTTTGTTGACGCTACCGATCTTCCATTGTATTGTAGTAAATATTAGGTATCAAATTCAGTCAGAATAGGTATTCTTTTAACTTTGATATACAAGCTTCCTGAAAACCCATATATAAATTGGCTTAAACGTAGCTTTACTGGGAAAAATGTGTTAAAAGATGAAAATTATTTTTATCACGTGATTGACGATGCCTGAAGGCATCGTTCGGCCTGGCTACGGCGATGTCTCAAGGCATCGTCCGGCGTGTGGTCGGCGATGCCTTGAGGCCAAATAGGTATTAACCCTCTTTTGAAAAGATTACTGGAATATTGAATCAGATTAACAAAAATTAAAAACGGTTTTCTATCCATTTTAAACTATTTTAATACCAGTCAAATAGATTCCCTTGCGGTCATTCAAGTTATTTTAAGACCGGTTAACCTCCATCCAACTAATGAGCCACGCCCTGTTAAACTAGTTCAAACTGATGTTTAGTCCTTTTAAACTTTAAAGCGTCTGCCTCCTTGTAAGGTAAATCACTCAAGCAGAAAAGAAACCCCAATAGATAAATCTATAAGCACCTGTCCATTCCAAACGTTATTGATTTTCGTTAGATAATATATCTCCATCAAATATTCCCCTTTAAAAATACATATCAATAAATTAAGATGCAAGACTTCTTTTAAAATGCTGCAAAAAAGAAAATTTGTTGAATAAAACTTAAATATCTAAATAATATAATTTAAATTTGTTCACATGTAGTTTAAGTATATTAAGTAACTTATAATTTAATATTCTCAGTATTTTCCAAACGAGTCAGAATTTCTCTCTGTACGAGTCAGTTTAATGTTTAACCTTTCATTTCGGTCGAACCATCAACATCACTTATGTGACTTATGAATCTAACGTTAGACTTGATTTTTATACGATCTGAATGTGCTTGATAAATATATATAATTGCCACTGGACGTTACATAGATAAATTCTAAGGAAGCTTTACCAACCAGGGTCTCCCATGTAATTGCAATGAACTTGTTTAAAAAATAATCAGTTTCGAACTTTTAGAATTTCATATCAAAACATGCGTTTTGATTTTTTCTAGCTCACCGTTCTGAAGGAACGGTGAGCTTTAGCCATCACTTGGCGTCCTTCATCGTCCGTCTAGGGTAAACTATTTCAAACATCTTCTCCTATGAAACTACAGAACCAATTCCAACCAATCTTAAGCAGAATGATCCTTAGGGTATCTAGAATAAAGTTTGTGTTTTATTTTCTGTTTCGTCAAAAAACATGGCCGCCATGGCTAAAAATAGAACATAGGGGTAAAATGCAGTTTTTGGCTTATATCTCAAAAACAAAAGCAGTTAGAGCAAATCTGACATGGGGTTAAAGTGTTCATTAGGTAAAGTCCTATCAGCCCTGAAAATTTTCAGATGAATCTGATAACCCATTGTTGGGTTGCTGCCACTAAATTGGTAATTTTAAGGAAATTTTGCAGTTTTTGGTTATTATCTTGAATAGTATTAATGATAAAGATAAACTGTAAACAGCAAATATGTTCAGCAAAGTAAGATCTACAAATAAGTTTTATATGACCAAAATTGTCAATTGACCCCTTAAAGAGTTATTGCCCTTTAAGGACAATTTTACACAATTTGTTTATCATGTTTTCTAACTTTAAAAAATCTTCTCCTCTGAAACCACTGAACCAATTCCAACCAAACTTAAGCTGAATGATCCTTAGGGTATCTAGAATAAAGATTGTGTTTTAGTTTCTGTTTCGTCAAAAAACATGGCCACCATGGCTAAAAATAGAACATAGGGATAAAATGCAGTTTTTGGCTTGTATCTAAAAAACCAAAGGAGTTGGAACAAACCTGACAGGGGTAAAAGTGTTCATTAGGTGAAGTTCTCTCAGCCCTGAAATTTTCAGATGAATCTGGTAGCCCATTGTTGGGTTGCTGCCACTAAATTGGTAATTTTAAGGAAATTTTGCAGTTTTTGGTTATTATCTTGAATAGTATTAATGATAAAGATAAACTGTAAACAGCAAATATGTTCAGCAAAGTAAGATCTACAAATAAGTTTATATGACCAAAATTGTCAAATGACCCCTTAAGGAGTATTGCTCTTTGAGGACAATTTTACACAATTTGTTTATCATGTTTTCTAACTTTAAAAAATCTTCTCCTCTGAAACTACTGAACCAATTCTAACCAAACTTAAGCTGAATGATCCTTAGGGTATCTAGAATAAAGATTGTGTTTTATTTTCTGTTTCGTCAAAAAACATGGCCACCATGGCTAAAATTAGGCCCAAAAAAAAAAAGTCTGTGTTTCCGGTAACCCGACCGACCCTGTTTTTTAGCCCCCGACCCTAATTTTTTTATTGGATCTTCAAAAAAAAAAAAAATTGGTATCAACCGACCCTGTTTTTGACACAGTCTTCTGTTAATCGACATATTTATTTATCTAACTTGCTTCTTCTGGCACAGAAAGCCAGTAAAACGTTTTATTTATGTCAAAAGGTATTCCAAATAGGTTAAAATCAAAGAAATTTGCACAGCAGGTGCTTCAAAACATTGCAAATGGCCGCACTTCCGGTATTTGAAACTAATTACGGACCCGGACTTGGAAAACCATGATAATTTTCGGATTTCGTTTACAATGTCAAAAAAAAAAAAAAAAAAAAAAAACCTACCAACCCTATTTTTCAAAATGATGTTACCGGAAACACAGATTTTTTTTTTTAGGCCTTAGAACATAGGGGTAAAATGCAGTTTTTGGCTTATATCTCAAACACTTAAGCAATTAGAGCAAATCTGATGGAGGTTAAAATATTCATTAGGCCAAGTTCTATCAGCCATGAAATTTTCAGATGAATCTAACAGTCCATTGTTGGGTTGCTGCCACTAAATTGGTAATTTTAAGGAATTTTGCAGTTTTTGGTTATTATCTTGAATAGTATTAATGATAAAGATAAACTGTGAACAGCAAAAATGTTCAGCAAAGTAAGATCTACAAATAAGTTAATATGACCCAAATTGTCAAATGTGTCCTTGAGTTATTGCCCTTTAAAGATAATTTTTCACAATTTGTTCATCTAGTTTGCTTACTTTAAAAAATCTTCTCCTTTGAAACTACTGAATCAATTTCAGCCAAACTTGGGCTGAATGAGTTTCAGAGTATCTAGTATAAATTTTGTATTTTATTTTCTTGTACGTCAAGAAACATAGCCACTATGGCTAAAATGGAACATAGGGGTAAAATGTATTTCTTTGCTTTTGAAGAAAATATGACAGATACAAAGAACATTTCAATGGAATTTTTAAGCCACTCATTAATATATATTAAAAAGCAAAAATAATCATTGATGAAAGATTTAAGCAAAAAATTACAGGTGAGCGATTCAGGCTCTTGAGAGCCTCTTGTTTTAATTTATAAAGACACAATCTGTATAGCTTTTCACAATACTAGTATTCATGTTGCCAAATATAAACTAATTATTTCGCATAAATATCTAACACAGTAAAGCCAAATCATATCGTTTTAATTTATTCATCAAGACATTTACATGTCAATGCGCAACAGTTAAGATTAAACCGTATCAATTCCCCAAACCGACAATTGTGAATACGTATTTGGATGACCTGTTCTAATACACAGGAAATGGTACGAGTCTATTAGATTAGCAATCTAAAAAGTCATCACACGTTAAAACTTCGTACTATATCAACACATTTGAAGATTCTCAAACAAACAAACTGCCACATAAAAAACTTGAATTTTAATTCATGTATTGATTATCATGTGTTTTCTAATTATCTTTATTAATGAATTTATTGTCCATGCAGCCGGTGTCATATGGTATTTTGAACCCCCTAAAAAGTGAACCCGGGGTCAAAATACCATGCGGTAAAATGACCCCGGGGTCATTATACTGCATGGTATTTTGACCCCGGGGTCATTTTTCACATATGGTATTTTGAACCCCCTGCGGTATATTGAACCCCTGTTTTAGATAAATTGTATTGCAGATTATCTAGTTTACAATTTGTTGGCTTTCATTTTTTAATTGGAGGTTTTAGTAGGGGTTCAATATACGCAGGGGGTCAAAATAACATGGCTAAGTGTAATTTTCAAAACATCTTTTCAAGCATGTTAAATACATACAAACTACTTATTGAGTATTACTACTATATAAAGGAGTTAAAATAGCTAGAATTTTTAAATAAAGGTCTATAGTAGGGGTTCAATATACATGGGGGTCAAAATACCATGGCTAAGTAAAATTTTCAAAATAAATTTTCAGCATGTTAAATATACAAACTACTTATTCCAGCATAAAGGAGTTAAATAGCTAGAATTTTTAAATAAATAGTAGGGGTTCAAATAAATACCATGGCTAAGTAAAATTTTCAAAATATCTTTCCAGCATGTTAAATACATACAAATAACTTATTGAGTATTATTACAATTTAAATGAGTTACAATAGATAGAATTTTGAATTTGGAGGTGTAAGGGGAGGTCAACATACCATGGCAGGGGGGTCAAAATACCATGGCAAAGTAAAATTTTCAAAACATCTTTTCATGCATGTAAAATACATACAAACTACTTATTGGAGTATTCCAACTATATAAAGGAGTTAAAATAGCTAGAATTTTTTTAATTAAAGGTCTATAGTAGGGGGTTCAATATACTGCACGGGGTCAAAATACCATGCCTTAGTAAAAATTTCAAAATATCTTTTCATGCATGTAAAATACATACAAACTACTTATTGGAGTATAATTACTATGAAAGGGAGTTATAACAGCTAGAATTTTTGAAATTAAAGGTATCGTAGGGGGTTCAATATACCATGGTAGGGGGGTCAAAATACCATGGCAAAGTAAAGTTTTCAAAATATCTTTTCATGCATGTAAAATACATACAAACTACTTATTGGGGTATAATTACTATGGAAAGGAGTTACAGTAGCTAGAATTTTGAAATTAAAGGTGTAAAAAGGGGGGTCAATATACCATGGCAGGGGGGTCAAAATGCAAAATGTTTTTAAAATTTTACATAGCCATTTTGACCCCCTACGGTATATTGAACCCCCTACTATAGACCTATTATTTTAAAATTTCTAGCTATTCTTACTCCTTCACAAAGTAATAATACTCCAATAAGTAGTTTGTTTGTATTTAACATGCTGGAAAAGATGTTTTGAAAATTTTACCTAGCCATGGTATTTTGACCCCCCTACTGTAGACCTGTAATTTAAAAAAATCTAGCTATTCTAACTCCTTTACAAAGTAAAAATACTCAAATAAGTAGTTTGTATGTTTTGAACATGCTCGGAAAAGATGTTTTGAAAATTTTACTTATCCATGGTATTTTGACCCCCGCGGTATATTGAACCCCCTACTATAGACCTATTATTTTAAAATTTCTAGCTATTCTTACTCCTTTACATAGTAATCATACTAAGTAGTTTGTATGTATTTAACATGCTAGAAAAGATATTTTGAAAATTTTACTTAGCCATGGTATTTTGACCCCCCTGTGTTATATTGAACCCCCTACTATAGACCTCTAATTTCAAAATTTGTAGCTATTCTAACTCCTTTACAAAGTAATAATACTCCAATAAGTAGTTTGTATGTATTTAACATACTGGAAAAGATGTTTTGAAAATTTTACTTAGCCATGCATGGTATTTTGACACCCCTGCAGTATTTTGAACCCCCTACTTTAGACCTCTAATTCAAAAAATTCTAGCTATTCTAACTCCTTTACATAGTTATAATACTTCAAAATGTAGTTTGTATGTTTTGAACAGGCTCGGAAAAGATGTTTTGAAAATTTTACCTAGCCATGGTATTTTGACCCCACTGCAATATATTGAACCCCCTACTATAGACCTATTATTTCAAAATTTCTAGCTAATCTAACTCCTTTACATAGTAATCATACTCAAATAAGTAGTTTGTATGTATTTAAGATGCTGGAAAAGATGTTTTGAAAATTTTACTTAGCCATGGTATTTTGACCCCCCTGCGGTATATTGAACCCCCTACTATAGACCTGAAATTAAAAAAATTCCAGCTATTCTTACTCCTTTACATAGTAATAATACTCCAATAAGTAGTTTGTATGTATTTAACATGCTGGAAGAGATGTTTTGAAAATTTTACTTAGCCATGGTATTTTGACCCTCCCCTTTTTTACCATAGGAAATTTCAACTCCCTTTATATGTTAAGTTTTCAAATAAGCAAAGCATTCAAGGTACATGGTCTAGTCATACTGTTTCAATAAGGATTTTAATGAAATTTTGTTGTTAAGGCCTTCAGCATGTTCAGAGCACTTATACCGAGCCATGGCATTATTTTTTCCTACCATGGTAAATTTACCTCACCTTTTGGTATGTATGATTTTCAATCTATTATAAGCTTAAAAGTAATGTATAATGTTCTTATTATTATCTAGAATAAAAAACAGGGGGTTCAATTTACCATGGGGTTCAATTTTCCATACAGGGGTGGGGTTCAATATTGAACCATGGGGGTTCATTTACCATAGCGGTATTTTGACCCCAGGGTGAATTTACCATGAGGTTCAAAATACCACCGGCACTTAAAAATGTAATTTTTTCAATTGTTCAGGTTTCCAGGTTCATGTTTTTCGTATCAACTTTGAAACTCCTACATTCATCTATCATGATTCCCCGCGTTTACGAAAGCCAAAAAAAAAAAAAAAAAAAAATCGCACTTTACACTTTAGTATACTACCGAAATCTATTTTATAAAGTTTGTTAAGAACACGAATCCATTTAAAAAAACAAAGGTTCCATTAAACCTTCATAGGGATACATCCAACTTTACCATTTGAACGAACTTAAATAGAGATTTATAATTTTTACAAAATTATGAGAGCACATGTCACTGACTACACAACTACTCAGCCGTGAAAAATGCAATCAACAAAATTGATTGAATTATCCTTATTGCTTATGAATATCATGTTATTAGAACAGTGTAAATTAAATTTAATTATGCAATATTTTAAAGTTATTTCGGAATTGATTTATGTGTACTGAGTTTTAATATAATGGAGAAAAAAATTAAAAGTCCCATTCAATGTATTTTAATATGTAGTTTATGTGTAATGAGGACGGCTAAATTAATATTGTAATTGTACGTTCTGCAGTTTTCAAGTAAAAGAAATATATAACAATTGATATTGTTTTATAGTTTGTCTGTTAAATTATAAGATCGATATTTTCATTTGATTCATTGAAAACAAAAACTTGTAATAAAACTATAAACAATATCAATTGTTATTATTTTAGAAATAATAACAATTGATATTGTTTTATAGTTTGCCTATTAAAGTTCGTTTTGTTTTCAATGACATCAAATGGAATATCAGAACATATAAAGTTTTTTGGGAAGTTTGTTTTTTGGGAAGTTTGCTATAGCAATACTTTCGTAAGGCGTCGGCCTCAAACTTCCGGTGACAGACTATCGCAAATGTTTTGCTCCAAGATAATGTAGTACTAGTGTTTGAATACTGATTCTAGGAAGATGCTTTTGAAATTTTGAGTCCTTTTGAAAAGATTACAGCTTGAATAAAAAAGGAATGAATGTTCACCGACAATTCAGCTGAATTTATCACAAACACTACTTCGCGGATTTTCAATGCGCTGAAGAGAAAATCAGAAGAAATCTACGTGAGACATAGTTTAATTCATGAATATTTCATGAATGAACAATTTTTACTACGTACGATATTTACAAATGTTTATTATTAAATATAAAGTAAAAGCCCGAGTGTATCAAAAGAATCCCGTATGACTGACAATACTGAATGCAACATGTGTATATTTTGACCAAGCCGTCGGATAATTGACAAGTGATAAAAGTTTGATTGAACAATTATACACAGGTGACAGAAATAATCGATAATCATATGGCTTATGTCGCACACCAAGGCTGAGTAAAGGTAAATACCGGCTATGATAGAAAAGTGCATGTTTTTGTCAAAACATCGATCGGAAGGTTTTGATGCCAAACACATTTGAAAACTTTTAAATTCCGCTATTTAAATACTAGCTATTTCACATTCCAATGTGGATTTAAGGACCTTCACTTGTCCAGCATGCTCAGTCACGTGGATCAAACTGACAGCTGGAAAACATTTACTCAACGGCAGTTCGTACATATCACAGCCTCCTCAGTGTTACGATTAACAACAACATTTGTACACAAATCGTTACAAGGATAAGGCAGACAAAACAGCTTCTACTTAGAATAACTCAGTGTATCAAGACAAGTGCTGTAGCAATTATTTACATGATTAAATGATCTGTCCATGTAATAGCAAAATGACTTTCTTACTCTTAGTGCTAGTCTAAATAATTATGACACACCAAAAATCTCAAATGTTATTGCCTCAATGCTAAATTTCACAGCATCAACTATAAAATGTGTTACAGGGTTATAAGCACCTCTATGAATCTAGTGTATATTAACTTTTTATTCCTGTCGTCATACTGCTATTGTTATGTCCCCACCGTATTAAGTTTTACCCTTTTTCTTTTGTAAGTATGTACGTCCCTTACTTGAACATACGTCCATACATCCAAAAATTGGTTTCTGTTCTCGAACTTTAATTTTCCTAAACCAAATTGTATGAAACTTATACGCAATGCTTATTTCCACATAACACAGGTCAAGTTGAATTATGGTGGCGTCGATTTTACAGTACTAGAGTTATGCTTCTTAACAAATGGAAAAGTTGCTTGAATTTTTTGTTTACGATCTCTAACTTTAGTTTGTCTCAACCAAATGTTATGAAACTTATATACAATGCTCATAATCACAAAACACTGATTAAATTTGAGTTTTGGTGGTGTCAGTTTTACTGTGCTAGAGTTATGCCCCTTTACAAATTTAAAAATTGTGATTGTTGTCGAGCCTTCAACTTTTGTCGAAAAAGCGAGACAGCGATCCTACATTGCGTCAGCGGCGTCCACAAATATTCACTTTGTGGGTAAAGTTTTTGAAATTTCAATTACTTTCTTAAACTATCCTGGATTTCTACCAAACTTGGACAGAAGCTTGTTTATGATCAAAAGCTAGTATCTAGAAGGAAATCTAGTTAAAATTTTGTTCTTGTTTTTCCATATTTTACTTATTAATGGACTTAGCTTTTCTTCCAGTTAACATTACATACAGTCTGCAGTTAAATTTTTTAAAACATTTATTAGATTCATAAACTATCCTGGATTTTTACCAAACTTGGACAGAAGCTTCTTACAATCAAAAGATAGTATAGAGAGGAATATTTTTATTTATTTTTTTCCTCATTTTTGTTGAGCCTGCAATTCAGCAAAAGTAGGCGAGACAGTGGGGAACACATACAAATTTTTTTTCAATTCCGTGCTAGCTCTAACTTTAGTGTGCCTCAACCAAAAGTTACGAAACTTATACACAATACTTTTAACCACAAAACCAAGATCTAGTTTGAATTTTGGTGCCGTCATTTTACTGTTATGGTTAGGGTTATGCCAAGTTACAAATGGAAAACAAAAACTATAAAATCACAGGCCCTAGATATGGCATGGGCACATAAAGAAATTAACAGAGCTTATTAGTCCCCTAGCGACGAAGTCGAAGGGGACTTTAGGTTTGCACTCCGTCCGTCTGTCCGTCTGTCCATCTGTCCATCTGTCCATCTGTTCGTCTGTCCATCCGTCAGTCCGGCAAATCAGCTTTCCACACTTTTTTTCTTCGTTCTTGAAGATATTGATTTGATATTTGGTATATAGTTTTATCATGACAAGTTAAAGATCAAGTTCGAATTTTGTTCTGGTCTGATAATTTAGTCCAGAGTTATGGACCGTAACTCTGGACCATATCTTATGTTAGAGTACTATGTTAAACCATATTTCTGTACAAAGGGAGATAACTCATTTTTTAAAAGACATTCTTTGTTAAATTATTTGAAGAATTTTTGGCAGGTTTGTTTGTTATTTAGTATAAACTAATTTTCTGAATGCTATATATATATATAAAAAAATTATGAAGAGAAATCCTTTAATTAGATAATAATCTATTTTTATTAATGTATATATTTCAATACATTACATTGTGTACATTAAAGTTGTTGACATTTTATAGATACATGAAAGTTACAAATCTATATTAGTTTGTGACAAATGAAAGAAAAATATTTGGAACTATTAATTTTATTTGATTATAATTTGAAAATAGATATACACTGTATTACATCATATCTAACTTTAGAGATCTATTAATCATATCTAATGTTTTTTCACTCATATAATCAGTTTTCCACACTGTTTTTAGTCATGCTTGAAGATATTGACATGATATTTACTTTTTGTTTACAACATGACAAGTTATAGAACAAGTTAGCATTTTGTTCCAGTAAAATGAATTTTTACCCGGTAGGGGACTATGTATTGCCATGCAATACTCTCAGAATGCTTGTTGTATATTTGGTTATTTTAGAACAACAGTTTAAGTTTGCAATAGGGAATATCAAAATTTTATATGACAAACATATGACAAAAAGTGATTTTTGATAATTGCTGAAAAGAAAATGGTTTAGTTAAAAACATCAAAGCTGTGATTAAATACATATTTGAAATAATACACATCTACAGTTGCAAACTTCCCAGAGGTGCTATCCAGCACTTTGGTTTTTTTTTGCTAAGTCTAATATCTTGGCAGAGTACATGCTTTCTTTGGTTTGGCTAAAGGGCAAGTTTCTAGTTTTTTTTTAGTTCAAAATCTGTGCACGAGGTCTTAATTGTTGTAAGAACAGACTGAGTAACATTCAACAGTCTTCGAAATAGTCTTTTTCGCTGTTCTTGAGGCTTGCAAAAACTAACATTGATGTGAAATAACATGTTTTCTGTAAGACCAAACAGTTAATAATTTCCCATGAGCTCGATGTAAAACCAAATCTAACTACTTGTAAAGAACAAATACCCAAATATGATAAATGACGAGATTTCAGTGTATGCTAGCATTATTTTAACCCGTTTGTGAAAGGGGGTCTTGATCGGGACAGAAAACTGACAGTAAAACGGAGACAAAGTCATTTTTAGAATTTGTTTTCATACTGAAATTCGTTCAGGCCCTATTCAGATTCGTTTGAGGAATTTATTACTGGAAAAGAACGATTGTAAATGGGAGGGAACACATCTTACTCAATTAAATTTGAAACTATACACGTATCGTACATTTTTTTACGCAATAAAGATAAAAGCTTAGAAAAAAATTCACAGTTTCACTCGTTAAAGAAATGTAGTACTGGACAAGAATGAGTTTAATGTTTTTTTTAAACAAAATTTGCATACAAAAGCTGTCTATGAATAATATTAACCTATAATACATGAGGACTTTAAAGAAATTAAGTAAAAAAATTGAAAACGCCAAAACAACAGTGTCTTGTAAATATGTGGATACACTTTCAATAGTCAAAACGCTGAACTATACCTACAAAGTTTTATATTATAGGACTTTCATCGTATAGTTGAAACAGGGTTTTTATTCAAAAGGAAGCCAGGGTTTGCAATGAAAAAGATCAATTTTAACGTTTTCAAACAAAATTAATTGAATGGAAAATTTCCAGACTATAGACAAGACAAGACGTGTGTGAAGATTTCTTAAATTTTTAACTGGCTTCAACTATTACAAACAAAACAAAAAATGTATTAAACATTTTAGCTAAAACAATAAAAATCTTTATTATTTTTGTTTTCCCAAGGAAAGTTTTTGTTTGTTTGTTTGCAAAGCTTACGTTTATGTGGTTATTGCCATCACTTGTCACTTCTAAGTATTAAAGATCAAAGGACCTAATCAACATGATAATTTGTATTCAGTATAATCATCGGTTATACATTACATATCCCAGGAAACGGCGCGTGCCATTTAAAACTTCAATTACTTCTTAAATTTTAAATAGATTTTATCTGGACAAAAACTATAACAGATCAAACAAGAATGTGTCCATAGTACACGGATGCCCCACTCGCACTATCATTTTCTATGTTCAGTGGACTGTGAAAATGGGGGAAAATCTCTAATTTGGCATTAAAATTAGAAAGATCATATCATAGGGAACATGTATTCTAAGTTTCAAGTTGATTGGAATTCAACTTCATCAAAAACTACCTCGACCAAAAACTTTAACCTGAAGCGGGACGAACGGATGGACGGACGAACAGACAAACGAACGAACAGACGGATGGACGCACAGACCAGAAAACATAATGCCCCTCTACTATCGTAGGTGGGGCATAAAAATAAATTCTATCGAATGCATACCCTCAACGCTCACTAAAACATCTATTACATGTACTGAATGCACTTTGTGTGTCCTGAGTGCACTCATGAGGTCCTGAGCGGTTTTTGTCTCGCCTTGACGAAGTCAAAAAGCGAGACTTAGGTATGCTGTTTCCGGCGTCGGCGGCGTCAACAATGTATTAGTTTGTGATTAGGTCTAGTTCATGGTGAACCACTAGTGGTAGGTCAATGATATTTGGTATGCAGTTGTATTAGCATTGGCACATCTCATTACCATGCAGATTATTTGGCCCCGCCCCCTCAGTCAAGGTATATTGACTTTGAAACTTTTCATAGTTTACATGTATTAGTTTGTGATTAGGTCAATTTATGGGGAACCACTAGTGGTAGGTCAATGATATTAGGTATGCAGTTGTATAAACCTTGGCATATGTCATTTCCATGAAGATTATTGGGCTCCGCCCCCTTAGTCATGGTCTATAGACTTTGAAAACTTTGCTAAGTTAACATGTATTAGTTTGTGATTAGGTCAGTTCAAGGGGAACCATTAGTGGTAGGCCAATGTTAATTGGTGTTCAGTTGTATAAGCATTAGCACATCTCATTTCCATGGAGAATATTTGGCCCCGCCCCCTCAGTCATGGTCTATTGACTTTGAAACTTTTGCTTAGTTTACATGTATTAGTTTGTGATGAGATCAGTTTAAGATGAACTGCTAATGTTAAGTCAATGATATTTGGTATGCAAATGTATCGGCATTTGCAAGTATTGTTTCCATGGAGATTATATAGCCCCACCCCTGATCATGGTTCATTGACTTTGAAACTTTTACATAGTTTACAAGTTAATGTTTGTGTTTAGGTTTGTTTAAAGGGAACGACTTATAATAAGTCAATGGTATTTGGTATGCAGTTGTATTAGCATTGGCACATCTCACTTCCATGGAGTATATTTGGTCCTTACCCCTCAGTCACAGTCTATTGACTTTGAAACTTTTGCTTAGTTAACATGTATTACTTTGTGATTAGGTCAGTTTATGATGTACCACTAATGTTAAGTCATTGGTATTTGGTAATACATTTGCAAGTTTCATTTCCACGGAGATTATATAATCCCAATCCCTCATTATGGTTCATTGACTTTGAAACTTTTGCATAGTTCACAAGTTAATGTTTGTGTTTAGGTTTGTTTAAAGGGAACGACTTATGAAAAGTCAATGGTATTTGGTATGCAGTTGTATTAGCATTGGCACATCTGATTTCCATGGAGATTGCTTAGCCCTGTACCTTCAGTCATGGTTCATTGACTTTAAATATTTGCATAACTTACATGTTAAAGTATTGCTATTTTGATTTCAACATTTGCATTATCAAAATAACAAATAGGCGAGACATATCTCTGTGTTAACAGTTTATTAGACGTACCGCTTGGTAACACAGCGTCCTTGCAAATAGCAAGCCTCTCTCAAGAAAATAGAAAAGGAAACCAGAGCCCTATACAATTGTATCGTATAGTATAGAGAATTTTAAAGTTTATTCGTTATTTTCGTTTCAAAAGCAAGACGAAAGTGATTTCCAATTCTACACACCAATCAAAGCACTAACTATTCTAAGTTTGTTGTAATTGAAATCTAATATATCTGTCACATGCACTGTATACGTACTGGTGTTGTTAAATCTTAACATATTCTAAATGTCTGAAACTAATTAATTGCCAGTGACAATGTTAAAATAGGAAGATGCAGTATAATCGCCAATGAGACAACTCCCTACCAGAGACCACATGACATAGGTTAACAACTATAGGTCATCATACGGCCTTCAACAATGCGCAAAACCCATACCACATAGTCAGCTATTGAAAAAAAAAGGGCCGAACTGACAAATATAAAACATTTAACAGTCTGATTTTAGTAAATAATGAACGCAAAAATGAAAAAAAAAGTTTATCTAGAAAAAAGTTATTGCTGAGTTACACAAAATGATACTGTATTCGATGAATATTTGATGATAGATTTATACTAGGACGTCATAATTTTAGACAGTCTGGTAGAACTAATACGAATCTCATTTCAGGAACATAAATCAAACTCCAAGATAAATATCATAACCCTATACTATGATACAATAAGTTCTTATAAAACTTTTCCTATATGATTTTTTTTTCGAATGTAAGCTTATCACTTCTGTTGCAGTTAATTTCATGAACTTTCAAAAGCCGAATATGTATCTTCTTTACAAGCAGCCTGTAATAAATAGTGTTAGCCTTTTTAGCTCACCTGGCCCTAAGGGCCAAGTGAGCTTTTCTCATCACTTGGCGTCCGTCGCCCGTCGTCGTCCGTCGTCGTTAACTTTTACAAAAATCTTCTCCTCTGAAACTACTGGGCCAAATTTAACCAAACTTGGCCACAATCATCATTAGGGTATCTAGTTTAAAAATTGTGTCCGGTTACCTGCCAAACCAACCAAGATGGCCGCCATGGCTAAAAATAGAACATAGGGGTAAAATGTATATTTTGGCTTATAACTCTGAAACCAAAGCATTTAGAGCAAATCTGACATGGGGTAAAATTGTTGATCAAGTCAAGATCTATCTGCCCTGAAATTTTCAGATGAATCGGACAATGGGTTGTTGGGTTGCTGCCCTGAATTAGTAATTTTAAGGATTTTTTCCGTTTCGGTTATTATCTTGAAAATTATTATAGATAGAGATAAACTGTAAACAGCAATAATGTTCAGCAAAGTAAGATCTACAAATAAGTCAACATGATCAAAATGGTCAGTTGACCCCTTAAGGAGTTATTGCCCTTTAAAGTAGTTTTTACCAATTTTTGTAAATTTTGTAATCTTTACAAAATCTTCTCCTCTGAAACTACTGGACCAAATTCAACCAAACTTAGCCACAATCATTATTAGGGTATTTAGTTTTAAAATGTGTGGTGACCCAGCCAACCAACCAAGATGGCTGCCATGGCTAAAAATAGAACATAGGGTAAAATGTAGATTTTGGCTTGTAACTTTGAAACCAAAGCATTTAAAGCAAATCTTACAGGGATTAACTTGTTTATCAAGTAAATATCTATCTGCCCTCAAATTTTCAGATGAATTGGACAACTGGTTGTTGGGTTGCTGCCCTGAATTGGTAATTTTAAGGAAATTTTGCGTTTTTTGGTTATCTTGAAAATTATTACAGATAGAGATAAACTGTAAACAGCAATAATGTTCAGCAAAGTAAGATCTTCAAATAAGTCAACATGACCAAAATGGTCAGTTGACCCTTAAGGAGTTGTTGCCCTTTATATTGAATTTTAACAATTTTCATTAATTTGGTAAATTTTGGTAAGTTTTACAAAATGTTTTCCTTTTGTAATCTTCTTTTCTGAAACTGCAGTAAAAATCAATATAGAAAACAATCTACTAATGAACTGGCAATAAAAATAATTGATAATTCTATAACATGAAAAAAAAACACATTAATACCTGATGATGGTGTTTCTTTCTTTACATTGAAAATGATGTCACAACTATAATCCCGAACAATAGGTCGAATGTCAGATATGTTTCAGTACTTTGGCTTCATTTTCTACAGATTCCAAAGTGCAAATGATGCTTGAATTCCTACACTAATTTATACAGACTTCATCCCCTTTCACAGGTAATGCCTGCCTCATATTATATTTAAAACTTTAATAGAATATCAGAAATTTTGAGAGAAAATTAATCAACCATGCAAGATCTAAAACTTAATTAATATTGTTCAAATTATCAATTAACTATTAAAAAAAAAAAATCTCATTAAAAAAATATAGTTCTTCATTCTATATTTTATCAGAAGTTTAGGGAAAAAAATTGAAATTTATTGTGTCCCTTGTTCTCATTTCCTGGGATAAATCAAATACAAATTAAAGTATTGGTATTGAATTAATATTTAAGAAATATTTCAAACCTTACCATTTTCTTCACAAGAATGAAGACCATATTTTCAGTATCATGAGTATCAGTCATCATATTTGTTGTACTTTGTTGTTTAAAAGTTGAATACAAAAAGATCAACAAAGCAATTCAAAACCACTTGAATTTTGCAACAACAAATGAGAGTTTTAACGACCTCAGCTGGCTATACAACCCTTGCACAATCAACTGAATTTTGCAGAAATCATTAATAGGAAAGATTGCCCTTAAATGATAATTTTTATTACCTTTTTGTTTTTTTTTTTTTGGTAGGGGTGTTGCAACAACAAAACTTCACAACAAACTTTCTCATCACTTCACATTTCTCGTTAGATAAATTTTACAAAAATCTCCCTGAAACTACTGTCAAATTAAACCAAACTTGGTTTAAATCACCACTAGGATATCCAGTGACCACTGTGTATGATGACCCTGCCTGCCAACATGGCACACATGGCTGAAACAAAACATAGGTTTCAAACGCACTTTTTAGTCTTATATCTCTGAAACTAAACGACAGTACAACAGTTGCATTTATCATGCATCAATTGTAAATAAAAATATCAGGTGAGCGACACAGGGTCCTTGGAGCCTCTAGTTTCTTTTTTTGTTTTGTTTCGGGGGGGGGTTGTCTGCAGTCATGTTATATATGAAAGTTAAATATTGGAACAAAGATTATTTTAATGAAATGGATTGAGACATTCTTTTACTCTATATGAAAATATAAGGAGATGCGGAATGATTGCCAATGAGATAACGATCACCAAATGTTATGTCGGTCACCTTCCGCGGTCTGCAACAATGAGAAAAAAATACCAAATATTTGTAAGAACAAACAGAATAAAGAGATTTATTATTCCAATATCTTATTATATAACTTAATATGTAGATATTAAAACAGTTTAGCCATTTCAATGATTTGTATTGTCACATTTTGGAAATTATTGATATTAAAGTAAAACTTTGACGACGGCAGTTACTAAACATCGAATGTCGCTATTCTATAATGATTTGGTATACTTTTGATCTTCCTTTTATTCCAAATGTTTTTTTTTTTTTTGCGGGGGAGGGGTAGGGAATTGTCCGTCTGGTATATCCAGGCTAACAAACAATAGCTTCTGCAGTTCTCTTTGTAGAGGCGTATATTTAGTGGAGTTGCCATCGGTTGCTGAATCTGATACTCGAAAAACATTGACGCGTTGTAAACTATTAATACTTCACTGAGAGGAAAGTATTTGTTAACGCTCAGTCATGATTTGTAATACAGAATGATTTTTGAATAGAAAATCTAATTACAATGAAGCGGTTAGACATAATTACATGCTGCTAATTCGAAAAATTCTTTGAAAGCTGGATATTATGAAGAACAAATGGCGTGTAAATATTTTGAGTTTTACATATAAACCTATAACGCATAGTCAGCTATAATAGACCCAAATATAAAATAATATGTAAAACATTTCAAGTGAGAAATCTATACAGTTACATGGAACTGTGTATTTAAGTGTGTAATGATAGAAAACTTCTATGAAATTATTGCTAGTATATTAGCTATTCCTCATTTTTAAGAAAAACAGAATCTCAGACGAAACTCTAATTGTCTACATATATATATATATATATATATATATATATATATATATATATATATATATAAAAGATTGTGTAACAATACCGATAAATAGATGGAAAACAAAACACTAAAAAATGTTGAATATCATCGCACAAAGATGGAAAAACTGAACAGATGATATAAGTTATACAATAATTGCAAATATTTCGGCTCAACAAATGGCCTTCCTCAGTGTTGTATATATATATATGTATGTATATATAATCCATGGAAACCAGGTGTGTAGAAATACCACTAAGGATTTCTCATTGCACTAAGAACTACGTTTTTTGTCCATGACATTTCTTCCGTGATTATTTTTTTCTTTGACTTATTTTCCAACATTCAAAATTAATATGTGTGAAACTGTCAAACAGACAAATTGGGTGTACAGTAATATAGAGCAAGGAAGTATTATACTGTATAATAAAATATTGAATCTATAATACTTCCATGATTAGAGTTATTGTTTTAGACTTAAGAAATTAGTTTATAATTGGGAATGGAAAAATTGCGGGGAATTAATATATTAGAAGTATTTGTCGTATTAGTACAGTGAGTATAACGAAATAATGAATTTCCAGAAGGTGTCAATTTTTTGATTAACGTACATATATTTGCAGACAAAACCCATACACTATAATTTATGCAAGACATTAAACTCTTATTTGTACAACTTTAAATATTAGAATTGAATGGCATGAAATTTGTTAAGTCTGTTAATATTTCATTAGAGGATTCCCCCCCCCTTTTGGTGGGACAAATTTGTTTGATTATATAGGGAATCACTGAAGCATGACAGGAGCCCGCCCGCCCTTCCTATGAAAAGTTCTGGATCCGTCACTGTATTTTCATCAATTTCGTGAACGACCTTAATAACGTGTAACTTCTGAATTATTTTATGACAGAATGTTATATACTTAAGAAATAATTCATGGGCATAAAGAGACAACCCGTGGTAAAATCACGATATATTCAAGCCCCCATGAATTATTTCGATTCTAATAGGACAAATACGGCAATTCTTTTGGATCGAAGCGCTCTAGGTGGAGGCAAATATTTGCCGTTCCCATAAATAAACGCACTATTAAATGGGCGTAAAAGAACGGAGCAAACCGAATGAGTGACATGGTCAAACTATTTACAATAACGTATTAAGACAGTTTTGGATGAATTTAAATGATAATTTACTTATAAGTCTTATATGTATAAAAAAAAATGGCTTATACCACATTTTAGCATCGTTTGTTTACGTTTCCTAGTTGTAATGATTTTCGATTTCACAAGCGTGTATTTTCCGTAAAATGCTTAAATTCTTATGTCATCGTTCTATGACGTCGGGTAACTCATTCATAAAAAAGCATATGACGTGGGAGTAAGATCGGAACAGCCCAGGCAATATATTCATATTTTACCACGGGTGTGAACTCAAAGCGTTTGAAGGACGTCATGTTAGAATCTAAAATACATTCTTCTCTATATACACTGAATTGCCCTAAAGCAGAATGTCATCGTCAGATGTATAATTAAAGATGACACAAACTTAAGTATATATACCTTACCTGGATTACCGACCATGCAATGGCTGTATACACATCTTATTATGAATAAGTACAAATGTAAAATTATCGATATGATAAATTCAGTGGAATATACACGGCATCTCTGGGTTTTGATTTGACAGCAAGAATACATTTGTTTATTAGTACCCTACCAACAAAGTCGAAGGGGACTTTAGGTTTGCACTCCGTCTGTCCGTCTGTCTGTCCTTCTATCAGTCCGGCAAATCAGTTTTCCACACTTTTTTCTTCATGCTTGAAGATATTGATTTGATATTTGGTATATTGTTTTATCATGACAAGTTACAGATCATGTTCGAATTTTGTTCCAGTCTAATAATTTTGTGCAGAGTTATGGTCCTTGGACTTAGAAAATTCACTCAATCAGTTTTCTGCACTTTTTTTCGTCATGCTTGAAGATATTGATTTGATAATTGGTATATAGTTTTATCATTACAAGTTACAGATCAAGTTCGAATTTTGTTTAGGTTTGATGATTTTTTACAGAGTTATGGTCCTTGGGTCTAGAAAATTCACTTAAATTATCAGATTTCCGCACTTTTTTTCGTCATGCTTGAAGATATTGACTTGATATTTGCTATATAGTTTACACCAAGACAAGTTATAGATCAAGTTAGCATTTTGTTCCAGTACAATTAATTTTTAACCGGTAGGGGACTCGTGTGAAGTAAAATTGATTATACATCATCAATTAAAAAAAAAATTTTGATATAAGTAAAAATCAACAAAATCATGTTGCAACTAGATAAGCTTGCCGGTTACAATGGAACAAATTTCATTATATTGTATATACTGAAAAAGAGATAAGAAATAAATCCAACAATTCAATGGATAAATTTTGGAAAGAAAGGAACATCATTAAGTACGAACAGATAAAAAAAAAAAAAACCATTTTAAAGAATGTACGGAAATATTTCAAATGGCAAGCATACAAAACTATCATTCTACGAACCTAGAATAAATTTAAGTTTAACATGTTTAAGTTCATCATACTCTTTTAATTTTGTATGTTCATTGTATATTTAATGTATAATTTCTTTTTTGCTTTGCAATGACTTATTTTTTTGGATCGTAATGTTTAAAACCCCTTCTGTAGGTCTGTGTATTACAAAGGATTTATCGATTAAAACAAACTATTCCATTTATCACACTCCGCTTTATTGTTTTTTAAGTTTCATTTTGATTTTTTCAGCCTTTTCCGCTGTGAATGTTTTTTGTTTTATTTTACACCAGTGACAAGTATTACAACTTTAATACAGAGTTAAAAGTAGATACATTTGTTATTTTATTTCAACAAGACTGTTTTCGGAAAAAAGTCAGCAATACCAACATTTTCACAATCAAAGGTTTCATTAATTTTAATAAAACTTTTAATACATATTGTTTTATTTGTCGGTAATTGTAAAAGATTTTTACTAACCTAAAGGATTAATAATTTTATTGATTTTAATTATGTAAACAATGACTATTGTCTGTTCTTTTTACATGTGCCCCTTTATTGATTTTCTGTAAGGAATACACAATAGGAATACAGACGAAGAGAAAAAGTAAATATATGGGAATACGACAAATTAACAGAAATATGAATAATAGTCATCCCCATACAGAGTAACAGACTGACAAATTTATTGTATTTAATTTATTTCTATTTGATATGATTATTGTCTTTCACAATCCTTGATTCCGTTTCTCGTTTTAATTTTTTTTTAGAAATTATTGTTTAGAGACCACAGATACTGAGATAACTCGAGTTTTCATATCAGTTATCAACACTCTTTCAGATAAAGAGCTACTGCATGTGGACATATTAAAATCATATTATTTACTGGAAATTTCTATTTTCAACTGGTTCATTTTTCTTGCTACATTTTAAAAATATATCTTGGATCAATAACTTTAAGTTACTTATTTTCTTATGTATTTGTTAAGTCATTTTAATTGTGAATATTTGTAAAGAAAATCGATAACGTATGGAATGGATTGCAGATAAATATATATCTATCGGGGTTGCTTTTCTGCTTGAGTGATTTACCTTACAAGGAGGTGGACACATGAAAGTTTAAAATGACTTGACATCAGTTTGAATTAGTTTAACGGGGGCGTGGCTTATTAGTTTGACGGAGGTTAACCGGGACATAAAGTAACTTGAATGACTGCAAGGGAATCTATTTTACTGGTATTAAAATAGTTTAAAATGGATTGAACTAGATAGAAAACCGTTTTTAGCTCACCTGGCCCGAAGGGCCAAGTGAGCTTTTCTCATCACTTGGCGTCCGTCGTCCGTCGTCGTCGTCGTTAGCTTTTTACAAAAATCTTCTCCTCTGAAACTACTGGGCCAAATTTAACCAAACTTGGCCACAATCATCATTAGGGTATCTAGTTTAAAAAATGTGTCCGATGACCCTGCCAACCAACCAAGATGGCCGCCATGGCTAAAAATAGAACATAGGGGTAAAATGTAGATTTTGGCTTATATCTCTGGAACCAAACCATTTAGAGTAAATCTGACATAGGGTAAAACTGATTATCAGGTCAAGATCTATCTGCCCTGAAATTTTCAGACAAATCTGACAACCTGTTGTTGGGTTGCTGCCCCTGAAATGGTAATTTTAAGGAAATTTTGCCGTTTTTGGTTATTATCTTGAATATTATTATAGATTGAGATAAACTGTAAACAGCAATAATGTTCAGCAAAGTAAGATCTACAAATAAGTTGTAATGACCAAAATTGTCAGTCGACCCCTTTAGGAGGTATTGTCCTTTATAGTCAGTTTTTAACAATTTTTCGTAAATTTTTGTAATCTTCTATAAAAATCTTCTTCTCTGAAACTACTGAGACAATTTTAGCCATACTTGGCCATAATCATTATAAGGGTATCTAGTTTTAAAAATTTGTCCGATGACCCCGCCTTCCAACCATCATGGCCGACTTGGTTAAAAATAGAACATGGGGGTAAAATGCAGTTTTTGGTTTATATCTCTCAAACTGAAGCATTTAGAGCAAATCTGACAGGTGGCAAAAATGTTCATCAGATTTAGATTTATCTGCCCTGAAATTTTCAGATGAATCCGACAACATGTTGTTGGGTTGCTGCCCCATAGTTAGTAATTTTACAAAAATTTTGCAGTTTTTTGTCTCGCCTTGACGGAGTCAAAAGTGAGACATAGGTATGCTTGTTTCCGGTGTTGGCGGCGGCAGCGGCGTCAACAATGTATTAGTTTGCGATTAGGTCTAGTTCAAGGTGAACCATTAGTGGTAGGTCAATGATATTTGGTATGCAGTTGTATTAGCATTGGCACATCTCATTACCATGGAGATTATTTGGCCCCGCCCCCTCAGTTAAGGTCTATTGACTTTGAAACTTTTCATAGTTTACATGTATTAATTTGTGATTAGGTCAATTTATGGGGAACCACTAGTGGTAGGTCAATGATATTTGGTATGCAGTTGTATAAGCATTGGCATATCTCATTTCCATGGAGATTATTTGGCTCCGCCCCCTTAGTCATGGTCTATAGACTTTGAAAATTTTGCTAAGTTAACATGTATTAGTTTGTGATTAGGTCAGTTCAAGGGGAACCATTAGTGGTAGGCCAATGTTAATTGGTGTTCAGCTGTGTAAGCATTAGCACATCTCATTTCCATGGAGAATATTTGGCCCCGCCCCCTCAGTCATGGTCTATTTACTTTGAAACTTTTGCTTAGTTTACATGTATTAGTTTGTGATTAGATTAGTTTAAGATGAACTGCTAATGTTAAGTCAATGATATTTTGTATGCAAATTTATTGGCATTTGCAAGTATCGTTTCCATGGAGATTATATAGCCCCACCCCTGATTATGGTTCATTGACTTTGAAACTTTTACATAGTTCACAAGTTAATGTTTGTGTTTAGGTTTGTTTAAAGGGAACGACTTATAATAAGTCAATGGTATTTGGTATGCAGTGTTTTAGCATTGGCACATCTCATTCCATGGAGATTGTTTAGCCATGTACCTTCAGTCATGGTTCATCGACTTTGAATATTTGCATAACTTACATGTTAGAGTATTGCTATTTTAATTTTAACATTTACATTATCAAAATTACAAGAAGGCGAGACATATCTCTGTGTTAACAGATTATTGTTATTATCTTAGATATCATTATAATATCTAACATCTAATACTATTAATTATGATCTTTACCTTATTTTACATAATTTCCAAAGCATCAGTAAATACAGGTGAGCGACACAGGCTCTTGAGAGCCTCTAGTTAATTTTTGTTAATCTGATTCAATATTCCAGTAATTTTTTTTTAAAGATGGTTAATACCTATTTGGCCGTTTAAGCTAAATTCTGGTTACTAGTGAAGTATATGTTTCATTAGATAGGAATACTTTAGGGTTGATGATCAACAAAACCCATGAATATTGCCACCCCTTTGATAACAGTTATAGTAAAACCACAAGACACAGCTCTTTAGTTGGTTACATAATCTGGCTTATCAATGCTACTTAAAGGATTGAGGATTTGGAATTTTGATATCAGTTTTTATGGAAATTGATTAAACTTCACATTTTCTTGAGAAAAATCTTGTACTTGAATGAGATGAAGCCTTCTCAGTAGCATGTAAATATTATTTCTTTTCACTTGCATGACTAAAGTCATTACACCACTAACAGAATTAATTAGTTTCTAAGAAGATTCTTTTCTCTGTACATAATCATTTTATCATGTAAGTTGCAAGTGTTTTATAGTAATTTTTCTTGAGGTGACCTTACTGACACAACATTATATAATTAATATTTGGTCTCTGTAAAGGAGATTGAGTGTTAATCAGATGAAATAGGATTGGTAATTCTACGGTCACATTTTCATGGCATATATATTGCATTTCAGTCAAAGTATATAAACAAGGAAAATAAGGGACCACATTATCATTTTACAATCACACTTGCTGTTAGTTGTAAACTTGGAGGTAAAAGAAAAGGAAGTCTTGCCACATATTGATAATATTAATAATGAAACTTCAAATTATGGACGATTAAGTTAGACTGAAAAGAATGTTAATGATGTTTTATGGATCTTAATGGTGGGAATTTTTGTGAAAGGTTCAAAAGTATTATCACAAATATGTTTCCACAAACAGCTGTAAACACTACTATGAATTTGTCTGGAAGTTTGCCTAAGGATGCTATGATTCCGACAGTCATCACCACATTAATAAACTGTGTAGGAGCACTAGCTTTATTCAGTAATTTGTTAGGATTGTCAATTACAAAGTTTGTTTCTGGAAAGAGTAGTCCTATATTAATACTGATGAGGAACCTGCTGGTTGTTGATATAATAATGACAATTTACGGAATATTTAAATCATTTATTCTGCAGAGGAAAGATAATTTGTATATAAACTGTTTCCTGCCAGAAAGTCTGTTCATTGCTGCTTCGTTAGGATCGTTTTTCTTCCTACTGTGGATGAATGCAGACCTATGTTGTCGACTGACTAAATCATGGACAAATGGAAGAAAAATCCATAAAGCAAATGTTAATACAGCCATCATGTTATTTTGGAACTTTTCTTTAGTTTTAGGTTTTCTGCCGATAATTGGTTGGAATGATTCCAATGAAGTGGACAAGTGTAACCCTTTATCTTTTTACAATGACATATATTTGTCTGTAATAGCCTCATTCTGGATGCTAGGAATAATCATTTCCTTGATAAGCATGTTTATTTCATATAAATGTATGAGTCATTTTGACAGTAGTGAAAAATTCCTTCACAAGAGTATTCTTACTGTGTCTCGGCAAAAGAGAATGATTGTTTCTGTCCAGTTTGAATTAGGAACTTTATGTTTATGCTTTACTTCAGAAATCATAGTTGTTCATGTTATAGGTAATTTTACAAGAAATGGAAATACTGAATGGATAAACAAAATGGACTCTGTGCTGTTGTTTTGTGCCATTGCTTTTCAGTCGAGGTCTTTGCTTAATGCCATTTCACATTTTGTAATACTGTCACAGATGAAATACAAACCTAACGTCAGAAGAGAATGGACAAAACAAAAACTGGCCTTGAAGAAAACTTTCTCCATAGATTCAGCTGCTAGTAGTATCAGACAGTTTAAAAACAGTCTTAGAAAGAGTCCAAGGATTTATGCAATTTATAACGAGGAAAACTTTGAGGAGGTGCCATATATCGGGAAACACGAACAGGATCACCGAAGTAGCATTACACCTTCTCACATAAGTTTTGATGAATTTTATACTAGCATGACAAATCTTCAAGGAAGTGTAACTTCATTATAGAAAATAAAATGATTTTAGATTACTATTTGTATTGAAGTTAATCATTTAATTGTGTTTGGTGTAGTATGATAGGTCTTAATTATGTAGATGTGAGATTTAGAATGAAATATTGTGCTATTTATTAACTTTGCAATAATTAAGCATAAGTTATTGTTCTGTCCTTAATTTTTTTGGAAAGCATTCATACTGACCTTCAGCTTAAGTGATATTTTGCTGAGAATATAGTCTCTTCTGATGTGTGGAACAAAACATCTTTTTATTATACTTCCTTTCTCCTGATAACCGTTTATCTTGTACATATTGTATGTCTAGAGTTGAATTCAGTCTCTCAAAAATAATTGTCTAAAAATGTGTTTATTAAATGCCTGATCACCTATTTTTATTTTTTGTTGTTGTTTTTTTTGGTCAATTTATTGGAATAAATAGGTTTGTAATTCTGCCATATAGGTAGAATTTTCTTGGTTTTCTGTTGTTTTATTGTTATCTGATGAGGAAATAGCTTACAAAAAATCTGGTTCGACATGAACTGTTCTTAAAGGAAGACAACTGAAATTTACTCTCAATGAATATTTAGTCATAAGAAATAGTAAAATCAGTGGTGTAGGAGATAACTCTTGATATATTAATCATTTAGGAAAAACTTGTTACAGTGTGAAAAAAACCCCAGTTTTTGCATAACAACTTGGAAATATGAATTTAAACAACATAACCTTACTCCACTTATAAATATGATGAATGACGTCAAGCTATCCAGATATCAGGGGATCAACATTTCACTTTTTGGACAAAATCTTTTGAACCATAAAAACTTTATTTTATCAAACTTGGCTTAATAACATTGTAACAATGCCACATGGAGTGAGGAAGACCCCTATTTATTTTGGGATCAATAAGTCAAAGGTCACAGAGACTAGTGATAGATTTGAATTGGGGCAAAATCTTTTTTGAAGCAAATTATGTCCAACTTTCACCAAACTTGGTATGATAAAGCCCAATGTGGTGAGAGATGCAACAATGTTGGTTTGGGGTTGAAAGGTTAAGGGTCAAAGTCACGAGAGCTATTGATAGATTGAAATTTCTGAAAAAAAAAAAAAAAAAAAAAAAAAAATGATTTTCTGATATTATTTGTCCAGCTTAAATCAAACTTTGGACAAAATTTTGGTTCTAGATACATGTACCATCTTGTAGCACAGTTGCTTGGAGGAAATCAATCTATCCAAGGACTATTCGAGACTGGAATGCCCTACCCACTAATACTGCCATGGCTAAGAGTCTTGAATGAATTATCTGATTGATATAAATCAGTTTGTTTTTACTTGCACATTTTGATCTGTAAAGCACTGTTTGCTTGTTGTCCCCCGCGTAACACATTACGGGGGACATGGAAATACCGGGCGTCCGTCTGTCTGTCCGGTCTTGTTAGTGCTCTTACTGGTACAATTCTTGCCAGATTTTTATAAAACTTATATTAGAGGTTAATATCAGCAATATCTCGGACAAGTTATATAATGGTGGAGGATCGACTTTTTTCAAAAGAGTTATGCCCCTTGGAAATATTAAATTTATGGAAAATGGCCTTGTTAGCGCTCTCACTGGTACAATTCTTGACAGATTTTTATAAAACTTATACTATAGGTTAGTATCAGCAATATCTCGGACAAGATGTATAATGGTGGAGGATCAACTTTTTTTAAAAGAGCGATGCCCCTTGGTAATATAAAATATGTGCAACGCGGGGGACATTGGAACTCTGTTCTTTTATTTTGTAAAAATTTTAGAAATTCCTTTGTAGATAAGTGTATGCTCACACTGTAGTTTGACCAAAAGTGGCAGAATAATCAGAAATGATGGCGGCCACCAAACAACAGAAGCAGAAACATGTATTATGTTTTGAACCCCAACATTTATAAAACTTTATTATAATACCCACTCTTATATTGCATTCACCATGTTTATCTTGTCCTTCTGTCTGTTAGTCCAACAAATATTTCTGTCACAGTTTTTCAGCTACCACTTAACAGAATGATTTCAAATTTGGTCAGACTTGACAATGACCAGTTGTCATGTGTGAGTATTTTTCAGATCTGTCAGAAACTTCTTCCTCTTTGCCTATACTTTGAATTTTTATATGCCCATCTAAGACGGGATGTATTATTGTATACCTGATAAGTCTGTCCCATTTAATTTTGGTCACAATTTTCTCAGGAAATACAAATATGAGCTTCCTGAAAAATTCTTCATTTTAGCATTCTATACTGTATGATGCATGTTTAGATTCATCACTCATCCACTTCCAATTCACCAAATGCTTATATATTCTAAGACATAATAGACATATATGAAATTTTGTGTCATTTTCTCAGGACTTTCAAAACAAGGCTTTCAGAAATTTTGAATTTTAAATCAAATTTCATGTGAGCCTGCTATAGTGGGTGATATAAAGATTCCACCTCTGCATCAAGTGTGTTACGATATTTCTCCACTTGAGACAGCTAAATTTTAATATTCAAAGCGCGAGGCTTGCTGAGCTTTTTAAATAATTTAAATTAAATGTTGAGAGTGGAGAAATATTGTAATACACGAGTTATAGTGGTGGAATCTGTTTCTCTAATGATTTTTAGACGATATCTAAACAAAGTTTATCCTTCCTTTTCAAAGATTTGCAGAAAGTTGTGTTATTTATATGTGACGTCATCAGACATGGTCGCCTTTTTTCATGACGTCACAATAAGAAATTCAGAAGAAACCAAGAAAGTTTGATGTCATAATTGAATTTAGACCAATCATTTGCTGAGAACAAAGTTTTCTCTAGAGATGAGAAATATTTTTCTCACACCGATCTAGAAATGTGAAATAAAGCATGAAAATTAGAGAAATACATTTTTACATTCATCACTCACCAACTGCCTGTGTACTGAATACTTATAACTGAGGTATCATCAGTGAGCCAACTTGTTAGTAACTGTTTCAAAGACTGGGTATCTAATTAGGGGTTGTTTTTACAGGAATTACTCTTCATGTAACTTTTAGAACAGAAAAACTACATGTAATGGAAAATTGATCTCTAAACCTCAGATTTTTGTCTTAATCATATGAAATATTGTGAATGACTGAACTGTTTCGTTGTTCTATCTGGACAAATAAAAAAACACAACCAGAAGTCCTGACCTTATGACCATTTTAGAAACCTTGTGTTATAGGTCAACTGAATTTGTTGTATAGAATTATCATACAAATTTGTCTGATATGGTTAATTTGAAATGAACCTCAATTTTGTTTCCCCTTGGCATAGTAAAAAAATTTGTAAGGGTTCCGCGGAACCCAGTGTCTCGCCTACTTTTGCTGTTAATCGCAGGCTCAACAAAAATGAGGAAAAAAAATAATAACAATATTCCTTTCGATACAATCTTTTGATTGTAAGAAGCTTCTGTCCAAGTTTGGTAAAAATCCAGGATAGTTTATGAATCTAATAAATGTTTTAAATCTTTAACTGCAGACTGTATGTAATGTTAACTAGAAGAAAAACTAAGTCCATTTATAAGTAAAATACGGATAAACAGGTACAAAATTTTAACAAACTTTCCTTCTAGATACTAGCTTTTGATCATAAACAAGCTTCTGACCAAGTTTGGTACAAATCCAGGATAGTTTAGGAAAGTTATTAAAATTTTAAAAACTTTAACCACAGAGTGAATGTAATGTTAACTGGCAGAAAAACTAAGTCCATTTATAAGTTAAATACGGAAAAAATGGAATTTTGTTATTTTTTTACAAATTTACTTCTGGATACTATCTTATGATCATAAACAAGCTTCTGTCCATGTTTGGTAGAAATCCAGGATAGTTTGAGAAAGTTATTAAAATTTTAAAAACTTTAACAACAGAGTGAATGTAATGTTTCCTGGCAGAAAAACTAAATTCATTTATAAGTAAAATACGGAAAAACAGGATTTTTTTTTACAAAATTTACTTCTGGATACTATCTTATGATCATAAACAAGCTTCTGTCTAAGTTTGGTAGAAATCCAGGATAGTTTAAGAAAGTTATTAAAATTTCAAAAACTTTAACCACAGAGTGAATATTTGTGGACACCGACGCCGCCGCCGACGGAATGTAGGATCGCTATGTCTCGCTTTTTCGACAAAAGTCGAAGGCTCGACAAAAAGAGAGACATTGGCATGCTGTTTCTGGCAGTGGTAGCAGCAGCAGCGAAGAAAACAATGTACTAGTTTGTGATAAAGTCAGTTTAAGTGGGAACCTCTAGTGGTAGGTCAATGATATTTGGTATGTAGATGTATTACCATTGGCATATCTCATGGAGATTATTTGGCCCTGTCCCCTTAGTCATGCTCTGTTGACCTCGAATGTTTTGCTTACATGTTAAAGTTTGTGTTTAGGTTAGTTTAAAGGGAACCACTTACGATAAGTAAATGGTATTTGATATGAAGTTTTATAAGCATTGGCATTTCTCATTTCCATGAAGGGTTATTTTGCCCTGCACCTTCAGTCATTGTTCATTGACTTTGAATATTTTTGCACAGTTTACATATTTAAATATTGCCACTTTAATTTGCATTAAACTATAAAATTATATTTACATAAAGATGGGACATATCTCTGTCAACAGTTTATTGTGGATAAGTGAACAATTTTAAGTGTTTGTGATATGTGTAGTGTGACCTTGACCTCTAAGACTTTCAACTTCAAAATTAGTCTTCATTAAAGCAGGTGAGAAGTTTCAGCTGGTCCTTTTTTGTTTATTTATACTCACATACAACCACAACTTGAAGTTATTGATGCAAACGTGTAATATACACATGTTAAATAAAAATTCACTCATAAACAAAGCATTCTATTAACTAATATATATATATATATAAAAAGACATATAATTTTCAAACATAAGAGGCACTTTTTAGCTCACCTGGCCCAAAGGGCCAAGTGAGCTTTTCTCATCACTTGGCGTCCGGCGTCCGGCGTTGTCCGTCGTCGTTAACTTTTACAAAAATCTTCTCCTCTGAAACTACTGGGCCAAATTTAACCAAACTTGGCCACAATCATCATTGGGGTATCTAGTTAAAAAATTGTGTCTGGTGACCAAGCCAACCAACCAAGATGGCTGCCATGGCTAAAATTAGAACATAGGGGTAAAATGTAGATTTTGGCTTATATCTCTAAAACCAAAGCATTTAGAGCAAATCTGACGTGGGGTAGAATTGTTTATCAGGTCAAGATCTATCTACCCTGAAATTTTCAGATGAATCGGACAACCCGTTGCTGGGTTGCTGCCCCTGCATTGGTAATTTTAAGGAAATTTTGCCGTTTTTGGTTTTTATCTTGAATATTATTATAGATAGAGATAAACTGTAAACAGCAATAATGTTCAGCAGAGTAAAATCTACAAAAAAGTTGATATGACCAAAATGGTCAATTGACCTCTTAAGGAGTTATTGCCCTTTAAAGTCAATTTTTAACAATTTTTTGTAAATTTTTGTTATCTTTTACAAAAATCTTCTCCTCTGAAACTAGTAAGACAAATTTAACCAAACTTGATCACAATCATCATTAGGGTATCTAGTTTAAAAAATGTGTTCCATGACCCCGCCTTCCAACCAACATGGCTAAAAATAGAACATAGGGGTAAAATGCAGTTTTTGGCTTATATCTCTGAAACTAAAGCATTAAGAACAAATTTGATATTTGTAAAAATGTTCATCAGGTTAAGATCTATCTGTCCTGAAATTTTCAGACGAATCAGGCAACCCGTTGTTGGGTTGCTGCTCCTGAATTGGCAATTTTAAGGAAATTTTGCAGTTTTTGGTTATTATCTTGAATATTTTTATAAATAGAGATAAACTGTAAACAGTAATAATGTTCAGCAAAGTAAGATCTACAAATAAGTCAACATGACCAAAATGGTCAGTTGACCCCTTAAGGAGTTATTGCCCTTTAAAGTCAATTTTAGCAATTTTGGTAAATTTTGTAATCTTTACAAAATCTTCTCCTCTGAAACAACTGAGACACTTAACCATTTAACCAAACTTGGTCACAATCGTCATTAGGGTATTTAGTTTAAAAAATGTGTCCGATAACCCTGCCTGCCAACCAACGTGGCAGACATGGCTAAAAATAGAACATAGGGGTAAAATGCAGTTTTTGGCTTATATCTCTGAAACTAAAGCAAAAGTATGACGGTTGCATTGATTTATGCATCAATTGTAAATAAAAATATCAGGTGAGCGACACAGGTTCCTTGGAGCCTCTAGTTTCTGCTTTTAATGAGACTAGTTTTAAGAAAATAAAACAGTAATGAATTTTAGGATACATTTTGTTTGTGCTTACTGATGTATAAAGTTTATTTCAGGGGCCCAGGATGAGTCTAGGATATGCAAGTACTACAACCTTGGTGATTGTTGGAGAGGAGACAGGTGTCCTTACAGACATGTGGAAGTCACATCAGGTAATAATTAATTTCACCAAGGTATATGTAAAAGGACAGGAAAATTAGTTATAGAAAAGTAGACAATACAGTAAAGTACATAAATAATATTATTATGACTTAAACCATAGAACCTTCTTTTAGTTTTAATGGCAGTTTCTTTTAATTTTATGCCGCCACATAGGAGGGGCCTGATGGGGGCATCACGATTCACGAGTTGATTATTTGTCAATCACGATTCACAGAAAATAAATTTCCATGATCACGGATCACGAAAATATAAAAAGAGTATCCCCAATCAATCTCGATAATAGAGATTCAGAAGCTGGTTGTTTGTGTTGTAGATTAGTTCAATTAAGCTACAATCAAATACATTACTGGCTCATTACTTGTTTACGTGTTGAATTCTTCCAGATTCTAAATTAAATCGTTAAAAACAGTCACATTCTGACTTCTTGTATTGTATCATATAATATTTCATAGAAGTGTTTTACTGGCGTAAAATACCATGGAACCACGTCTGTGTTTTATCTTGAGACTAAACTCAGAGACTATATAGTATATATATTTATTTTGTCAATAAAATTTACTTCTGAGCCTGATTGTTCTCCCACTCCTGCTGGTTGTCCCTTGAAGAAAACTAAGACATTCTTGGGTGTCAAAAGCATTGTCCGTTACTTCAGTGTCGTCCACATCTGATTCTGAATCATATTCAGAAACTTGATCGTAGTCGTTGTTACCTTCTTCAGATATTGAAGGAAATTGTTCACTTGTGGCACTGTAAGTTGCATTTTTGTACATATTAAGTGGTAATGTGCCAGTGTTGTACATTGTCGTTTGCTGTCGTACTGATCTTTGTCGAACACACTTTCCAAAGTCCTGGGCCCACTCACGCATTTCTCATTCCTGGTCTTTTGACAGCAGGGCTTTTGGTTTCAAGTGCTCCATAGCACTCAGGGACGACAATGGCATGTCCTTTTCAGGAAAAGTGTAATAAACGGAGGGATGCGTAAAGTAGTAGGCAGCCCACAGAACACTCCTTTTTATTCCCTCATACACCGTATTGCTTAAGTTTCGGGCATCTTCTAACATTGTTGGTAATTGGCATTTGAAATGTCCAAGAGCATGTAAGTTTTCAACGCATACAGTGAGACATGACAACATGTTTATGGGAATTGATGAGTTAACTGACGTTATTTGACTTTGCAAATAACCCAGTTCACTATGGATCATGTCTACGGACTTCAAAGTTTTTGATGATATGGTTCCATCTGGTCCATTAAGTTGTCTGTCTGTGTCTAGAATAACTTGAACGCTTCGCACAGTTTCATGGAGATAGTCCGATAACCGTCGAACCATGTCTTTTGCTTCCTCAAGATTAGCCCTTTCGACATTTTGATGTTTGAAATGTACCCAAAAAGCTTGATACAACAATTTCAAATGTGTCAAAAACCTAACAGAACCTTTCATGTCTGTAATAACCTTCACACAACCGGTTTGGGCATCGCAAACAAATATGTTCTTCATTTCAGTACAAAGGGAGAAAAGCTGAGAAAATGAAGCTTTGTCACAAGGTCCATTATCATTACCTATTTGTCCAGTACCAGCTACAACTCTTACTGATGGTCCAATAATTTCTTTGACTTGATTGCTTCCCGAATCACAGAAAATAACGGTTTCGCCATATCCAGATACACTTGAACATAAAGTACACTCCCCAGTACCATTAGTTAGTTTTCTTACTGCTACGCCGGTTGCCATATCAAGTGTAACTAAACCTCCTGGGTTTCCGTTGTGCACCATGTATGCTTGGTTTTCATGCAAAGCCATGCATGTAACTTCTCTAACGTTAGTTGGATAATTTGCAATATGATTTACAACTCCCTTCATAATAACACCATCAGAGTTGGTATCTACTGTGCTAAGCATTCTTTCGATATCAGAACTTACTAAAAGCATTTGTGCTGCTGCTTTGGAAATGCACGATGGTAAATAATCATGCTATATCGACAGTGTCCATCTTTATCCGCTTTCCTTGTAAGTATTTTCCAGGCTTTGTAGATAGTTTGTTAGTCTGTTTTTCAAATCTGCAACTGTTCCATTTGTTGGGATATCTCGTTTTCTAGCTTCTTCAATAAGTTCGCCTTTTTTTTTTTTAGTTTTTTCAAGTTCAATTTTCCTGTTTTTTGGGTAAACTGAAATTGTTTTGTTGTGTTCACAAATGTACACTGTACCCTCAATATGTGCTAGACTTCTTGCATCGCTGTATTCTCCAACAATTTTAATTCGGCTGGGACATGCTGTCTTATCTCGAGAAATCTCGAAGAAGAAGTTTTCGGATTGTGATCTATAACGTATAGGGTCCCTAGGTTTGCAGCAGTAATGGCAATCGGACGTGGATAATGTCCAACCTTGTTACTTGCGCTTATTTTGTACTTATCAGAGATTATTGTGTGTACTATACCATGCACTGATTCAAGAAATGTAAGAACAGACGATTTCGTCAAATGAAGTATACAATTGATATCCATTCTATCCTTGTGAGTGACCGAATCCCTGGGTAAAATTCGTTTCAATTCTGCATGTGCATCTCTAACAGTGTGTACAAGTGGTAGACATGATCTTTGCGTATCCAACAAAATGGGCCAGTTCGCAAAGCTTGCTTTCAAACTTTTGCCAACATGCACTGCATCAGGAAGAACAGCAAATATATATTTTGATTCCAATATACCAGCCTCTCGGTCAGATATCAACAATTCGAATGCCGTTTTGTTGCCCTGTTCACAATCTACACCTATTGCATGCACGAATTGAGGGAATATGGCTCAAATGGTTTTTGTTTTTACAGGCGTCACATAGTTTGCCTAACACAATGAGAAACACTGTCCTTGTGTAGGATATGTCGCATACTAGTCGCTTGTTGCAAACATCCGAGACATGTTTGAACTATACAAACTTCGTAGAGAAACTGGGATTTAATGTCTTCCCCTGTTTTACTAGATTTTGGTTTGTATGTCACTGCAACAGGGAGACTTACATTATTGTCAATTGTAGAAATGTAAGTGATGTCTGCATCTGTTACAACATTCTGTCTAAGGAAATCTGGATCAGGATTCAAATTTTTTCGAACAAAGTCGAAACTAGCTGTGTCCTTAAGACCAACATTGACCTTTTGGTGTTCATCATAAAGTATGCTAGGTTTGAGAGCAGTCCCATCATTTGCCATCGTAAGCCCAATTACTTTAACAGTTGACGATTCTACTAAAGGAACTACTTTACTATCATTGGTTGCCAGCTGTAGCATTGATATTAGCCAAGGTTTTATAACGCCACTTTCTGTTGTATAGCCAGATGACCTTTTTAATCGAGCGTGAGACGAGGGTCTACCAAAATTAAGTTTTGCGTCATCTGGATTTTTCAATCCACCCCGTGCCTGTTCCGTGCCACATTGGTCCACGAAGGAAATTAACAGTTCGTTCTCCTCCAAGATACTTTATGGTGTTGAAAAACTCTATTACTTCAGAATCATAGTGATGATTAGGGTCAACCAAAACGCTTGTTACATCATTCAAATATTTGTACAAGATTGTGTTGTGTGGGATTTTACCATTTTCAATCAATTCATTCAGTCGAATGCACATTTCATTTGCTGGTTTGACTATGACTGGAAAAACTACATACTCTGGATCAATGTCGGTCTCGCTGTCAGTTGTATGATCGTCAGGGGACTGTTGTTCAAGTACTGATTCATTATCACTCTCTGTTTGAGGAATGTCAAATGTATTGACTTCTAAATCACTGTCATAGTCACCAAACATCATAACGCTTGGTCTGTAAAGAAGAGATGTTAACATTCAGGACTTAAACAATCACAAGTACATAGATCTTCATCAGATCAGATACCTAACCTAAGTTCGTGCGATAAATGTCATCTAAATGATAAAATCATCTTTATAGCATTTAGTATGCCATTAGCGACAAAGGATATGTTAGAATGAGATGAATAGTTGAAGATATTCCCGATGTCCCCCTTATTTGTTTGTTCCATGTGCTGCATACTTTTAACAGAAGTTTCGACTGCATGACAAACAGTTGGACTGACGAAAGATGAGAGAATGTTGTCACTAGTGTTGCTTCAGAAATTAGCATATACCAGGTCGGGAGATAGTTATAGCGAATAACAAAATGAAACTATGTAGTGTGCACTATAAATGTGCATATGTATGGTTCTATAGTTTGCGACCGGTGCTTAGAGTTGTATGACCTCATAAACCCACTTAAGACAACATGCATATATTGGATGTGTAGAAATTGCCACCAACATATAAGTCATATAAAATAGACTTAAGAATTGTAGTTGTGTACTTATACGTATCAGTGTGTTTTATTATTTATTGTAATATGACGTCTATATAATGTTAACCAATATAATACTCAACAACGTCCCACTTAGAGCAGGCTCGTCTAAAAATGTTTTGATTTTGCAAATTAACGCATTTGTCCTATTAGAATCGAAATAATTGATGGGTTGGGTGATGTTGTGTACATTTAATCATGGGCTGTGACCTTATATTCTTACATTTTACCCTCGCTAACGCTCCTGGCAAAATTGGAATATAAAGGCACCGCCCAAGATTAAATAAACAACAACATCACCGCTCCCATGAATTATTTCTTAAACAAATGATTTTGTATTTTTATAAATCTGTTCAAATATGCAAAACAACATATGCGGGGCAAAGGCAAAATAATAACACAAAGGATCCCAATCGGTGATACATAAAAAGCCCTTATTTAACAATAACAGAAAGTAACAATTGCACACGTTGTCGTGCTAAGCATACACCATGTCCCAAAATTCGAAGTCCTGCTAAAGAGGAATTTCATATTGGAATGTGACCAAAATCACTTACAACATATACTTTATCATTATGAAGCAGCATAGCAATTTTGAAATCATTCTTATTTGAGGGAGCCAAGATTTTTGTGACGAAAATTTCCCCTATAATTACATATGCTGAAAAATTCCCGTTAAACAGGAAGTTGATATTAAAAAGCAGTGAAAATCACTTACAACATATGCCGTATCATCATGAAGCTGCATACCAAATTTGAAATAAATCCGACTCAGGAGGAGCTGAGATAATTGCGATGAAAGTCGGACGGACGGAATGACGGACAAACAAGGGTAATCCAATATACCACCCACTCGTGCATGTATAATAACAAATTCTTATTGTTACTTTCTGCGCGTAATCGTAGCCAGTACCTATATAGAAAAGCTAATACAACATTCATTGAACACTTTACTTTTAATATCCAGTGTTAGAGTACAAAACAACGATAGTGAATTAAAATTGTCATATTTTTTCTTAACTACACAGAGCACTCACTCCAGCGATTCGACGACGTCGTATGGTTGATTATCAATGTTATCTATATCCTCATCAGCTTCTTGGACCGTCTTTTCATTTGTTGCTTGTAGCCAACTTTTCATGACAGTTTTCATTCTCTGAACATCTTTATCTCTTATTAACCTTTTGTCCTTTTTTGCACTTTTATGTATGCAGGATTGGTCAAAATGTTCTCAAATAAATTAATAATACGCATTACAGGGATGCTATTGTTAAAAACACAAGGGTAATATTG